>OY720675.1:187370663-187692116 GCA_963170755.1 Amphimallon solstitiale
AATCGACCCTTGATAAATTAAAACAGTTACACTGAACTGCTAACAGTTTCACTTTTAAATCATGATAACTTTAAACCAAATTATGCAGCATTGAAATACACAGAAAGTGAACTGCAATTAAAGTTGCTAATGACTTCACAAAGACTATTTATACAAATGTGGTTTAACTCAAAACTGAATCACTTCTAACATACAGTTATAAAACTTTAAACATATGGTCACAGAAAACTTACTGTGATGTTCTGAACTGTGCCTTTTAAAATTCAATTCAACCTACCAATATAGTATCTTGTGCTTCATCAGTGATAAGACTTTTATCCTTCAAGTGCTCCAGCAGCATTTTCAAAGTACGAATCTTTTTGATAAATCGTCTATTCTGTTGTTGTAGTAGTTTAACTTGTTTGTTTTTCTTCTTAACAACCTCCTTTACGAACTGTAGAGTTTTTTTTGCCCTCCTAGGTGTTGCTACATGTGGTGAACCCAAGTCACCAATGTATCTTGGAGTGTAAATTCTTCTTTTTTTGGGTGTACTCCCACCGGCTTCACTATTCTTTGTCTTTAAACACAGCTTTTCTTCTAGGTTATTACTAGAAACTAATACAATACTAATTAATACTTAATCAAAACATTATTAGCAAAACTTACTTTGTACGAGTTCACTACCAACTTGTTCAGTTGATTCGCTCTCACTCCCGGTGGATAGTGAAATTACTTCATTCACACTTGCAAGGAAAGGTGGCTGATCAACACTAACTGGAAATGGAACTGATACTGTGGGTACAGAATCTGCTTTCAATTTTATTCTGCCCCCAAACTCACGCCCCCTCAAGTCTACATAATCACTTTCTACAAAATGTTTTGAACAAATTTTCACATTGTCTACACAATCCACTTCATTATTTAAACCACAAGCTGACATCCACATAAGACGAAGTGAGCTCTTGCTCTTTGAAGGAAAACTAGAACATCATAAGTAAAATAATTTAAGTCCACGCTGCAAAAGTGAGGTTAAAAGTCATACCTATGCAAAACTGGCGGATCAATCAACGATGAAGCTGTTGTTTTGTGAAAGGAACACAAAAAGCACTTGGGCATTTTCGATACTACTCCAGAAACGTATTTAACAATAATTACACTCGAAAACGGAAAAAACAACGAAAACTCCAAACCAACAAACTACAAACACGGCGGAACCAAATACGTTATATATATAACGTATTTGGGCGGAACTGGTCTGGCAGACAGCAACCAATGAGAGCCAAATAATCGGAACATGCGCAGACAACCTGTATCAGTTAGAGAGACAGATATATATATATCTGGTCTTAATGCTTGCCTCTTACCCAGCTTCTTGCTAGCCGTATAGATATATAACGTATTTGGAACAAAGCTTGTGTCACGTGATCTGACGTCACGAATGCCGGCTGACTAGCATTACAGTTTAGATTTGCCGTGATCGCACATCCCAGTCGCGTGAACTAGATTTCGCAAGTTTTTCTTTCAAAAACCCTCATAAAGAACTTCAAATAAGTTAAAGTGATAAGTTAAAGGTGTAGAATTTCAGATTTACCTGATTTATGTGCAGATAATTTGTAAAATCAGTGAAAAGAGAGTGTTTCTCAATTGTGGAGTTCCGAGTTTGTGGGTTAGCAAATATGGCCGCTGGTAAATTTTGTATGTGAACGTTGTTTTATTACTTATAAATAACTTTCGGGTGGTGTCGTTTATAATATGGTTGTGTCGTTTATATAAAATAATTAGTTAATGTACGTTCACACAAATCAGGATATCATCAACGTGATCCTTTCAGAGACCCAAATGACAGAAATATTCAGTTCTTGTTAAAATTTTATGATTTCCTTTGCGCCTGGGAATCTTTAAACGCTGGAATTTTAAAAAATGGACACACTGGCAAACTAACATCTGATAAATTTTTTGCTCTGAAACATACGACAAAAGCGTCAATTAATTTAGTCCAGTATTTGTTTGAATGCTTTCAAATTAAATACGTTTTGTTAGGAAAGTTCCAAACCGACAAATTAGAGGGACGTTTTGGCAAATATAGGCAAATGAGCGGGTCACACTTTCATGTTTCAGTAACACAAATTCTAGAGTCAGAAAAAAAACTGAAAGTTTTAAGTCTTCTTAAGTTAAAGTCCGCCAAGTTTGGAACATTTTCATTGAAAGATTTTTCACTAGATGACACAGATGAAAATGATGATGGTTTCTTGCTATTATCTGAAAACGTCTCTTCTTTTTCAGATATATTAAATAATTCATTTGACATTGCACTGAATGCTTCTGTATTATCATCTTTGTTCTATATTGCCGGATACTGTGCACATTCACTAATTAAGTTTGTTAATGGTTGTGACAATTGTTTAACATCCATTACTACCAATTCAGATTTTGTTATAAATTTTACCAATTGTGGTGAAAATGACTCTGCAGATATTAGCAAATATTTGAAAAGTTTAACAAGAGGAGCTCTAAAACAACCATCTGAATTATTCTTTGAAGTCTCTATTCAGGCGTATCAGATATTTAGTGAGCTTATTTCAGATAAATATGAAACTGAATTTCTAAAAACAGGTAAACAAAGGATTATTTTACGGGAATTGACAATGTTAAAATTGGAAAAATATGTAGAAGAAATCAATGAGAAATGTATTTTATGCAGCAAAACGTTGAAGTCGATATTGTTAAAAAATAGTCATGTTCTTGCCAATATATTTCTTAATAACTATTCAAAAATAATCAACGACAAAATTAACACCCAAAACATGGATCTATCCAAGAGAAAACTGATTAAATTTAATAGTTAAGTAGTTATAAAACACATTAACGCATGGAGATAGGGCTATTGGCGAGGCCTCCATAAGAGCCAACGCGTCTATTATGGGTACCTCAACGGTGACGTGGAAAATCCTGTTCATTGTTTTTTATCATAATAAGTTCCTTTGTTGAAATAATATTCAGTTTTACTCACAAATATAGAATTGTCTCTATGTTGGGTATTTTACTTTTCGCAATTGTCAGCCGGCTTTCGTGACGTCACGATTGCTTGTTCGCGGCCTGTACTTTCTCGTAGGTTACGGTTGAATATTTGGGTAAATAGAACAGCGCTCGTAGTTCTTTATTTGACCGCTGATTGCTCCTATAGTGATTAACTCAGAAATTACAAAAGATTGTTAACAAAAACGAAAGAGAATAAAAAAGGAAACAAAATGCCATAATAAAATACCAGGTGTTCCATTTAAAAAAATAAGTATTTGGTATGTGAAAATTTCAGGAAGTAGGCTTTGAAAAAACATAGTTTTTTGAGGTATTGTCGAGTGAATCTTATACCA
Organism: Amphimallon solstitiale; assembly: GCA_963170755.1. Taxonomy (NCBI): domain Eukaryota; kingdom Metazoa; phylum Arthropoda; class Insecta; order Coleoptera; family Scarabaeidae; genus Amphimallon; species Amphimallon solstitiale. Next base: position 187,374,014 of record OY720675.1, read on the forward strand.
AATGATGCAGAATTTTCTTAGCTACAAGCATCATCAAAGTCAATGTTTTTGCTTTTAAAATCAATGAAAAATTTTTTTTTTCTGAACAGGAGTTTTCGTCAAAAATGTCCAAAATAAATTAATAACTCAAAAACGATTGGCTCAATTTTGAAAAAGAAAAAACAGTTAAATAGACAAATTAACACAGTACTAGAAAAACCAAAAATATATGGAGCGAGTAATTTAAAAAAAAATAAGCTTCGTGCATTTCCGGTGAAACCACAGCCAACCTAAACAACCTATTAACAATTTGATACCCAACGTTGCAAGTGTAATAAGTGGCGTCCAAGATAGGGCCCTCTTGTAACAACACATTGTTTGAAAAGCTGATGCTACATTATTTCAAGTTCTTTAATTATTTTCGTGCCTGTCAGGATACCTGCATTAGATAAACTTAATATATCAGAACAAAGTAATTTGTTCATTTTGCGTCTTCATAATGCTTTTTTGGAGGAATAAACAGACATCCACATATATAATTAATATATTCTTCTCAACAGTAAGGTAGTCCTAGATATTTTCAAATGCTTGAAAATATGCAAAGTGAGTTTGGAGAGATGTGAATGAATTAAGCTTTGCTTTCGGTGAACTGCAGAATGATACCTATGCCTTCCTTTCCATTTTTTAAGAAGGAAGTTATTCACGGTTGGTATTTCGGATGTTTTCATGGACGTTGGAAATCGTCTTTTCCTCGGGAACTATACAGTATAAAGTTGACTCTAAATTGAATCATAGATTAAAACGAAAATGAAAAGTGTGAACACATGGATGTTAAAACTAACATCAAGCAGTAAATAATTACTGTGACTTACATATATACCTTTATACGTAAAGATTCGATTAGAAGTAGAAGAGTATAATAATTTACAGAATGAGTCACTTCAGGTGGCAGATTTTGTGTTCATTTCACAATGACCACTTTTTTTGCGAAAATTATTGAGCAATTTGGTCTATAAATCTAAATAACTTTTATATTGAGCACGTCGCCGTGTGCCTGCATGATGAATTTGTCGTGCGAGTGCGCTTGAGTACACGTGGGTATTTGAACAACAAACTATACATTATTATTATCAGAGCATACCCCATGAATATTAGGAATTATTACAAGAAAGCTTCTACGCCTTTGTGAATATCATTGAGATAAACCACGACCAATAAAATATTAATATTTTATTTGAAGTACTCTTAATATTGACTATAAATATATAAATATTCTTATGTCTAAAATATCAAAGTAATTATAATAATTAGTTTAATAAATTGTTCTATGGCTCAGTCTGGAGTTATTTAGGAATATTGTATGTAAGAGCAAACGCTACCTATATTTTGAATGACTGACACTCCAATTATCCATTGTAATGTGTAACCTTGCATATGTTACAGATAACATGAATTTAATATGAGAGACTTAGTGAATAAGAGAAAGGTTCAATGGATAGCAGACGAAGCTTTTAAATTCTGCTTGTTAGCTACCTTGTTATTGTTTTACAAATAGTGAATTGTATGAATTTTAACAGTAAGTGTTAATATGTGAATGAGTTTATGCGACGCTCCGATGACCTAAGTTTTTGATAAATTTTCAATGTAAAACAAAACGATTTCGAAATTGTGAATACTGATAAACACGTCTACAAAAATACAGAAAAGTAGCTTTAATTAACAGCTAATTAATATTGTTTACTTTTAAAGTAAGAAATAATAACACAAAATTAACAAAGGTTGATAATTTCATTTATTATTATGAAGTATCCATTTCAAGTCTGCGATATTGTTAATAAATTCGAAATTACTAAATTTAACACATCATTCCTGATAGAACGGATAATTTATTGATAAGAAAGTCTGTAGTCTTTCTATTTTATATAGAAATTAAGTTATTATGACATGGAATCTTAAGTGTTAAACCATATACGTACTCGAAATATGTATTGATTATGGATAGGTACATATATTCTTGATACATGTATACAAAACATAACTCTAGCTGTATTCTATTGAAAATATCCTGCTAGCTTGAAGCACATTTTCGTCAAAGAGTTGTTAAATGTATGTTAAATGAAACTACTATACTTATCCAATCAATGTTACTACTGATTTGTAGTTAGGCGATGAAGTACAAGTATTTTAGTTTCACCTAACAATAATCGATGCCAAAATACTTAACCCATAAATATGAAATAACAAATATTCTCATTTATCAAAGACTCGCACTTAAAGAAGTTAATCAAAAATACTAGATATAAAAGTAAATCGGTAACTCTATATATGAGTAAAACATTTGATTGTGAAGTAATTTGGACAGAAGAAAAGAAGAGATATCTACGTAGTGCAGTTTATTTCGCTGCATTACATTGAACAATATAAATTCACATCTTTTATGAAATAATAATGGGATCAATCAAGTTTTGATTCTTTATTTCGGGTATAGCCAACAGGAGTGTATTAAAGGAGTAGGTACATTAATAACTATTATATGCATTGCAAGGATAATAAAATGAAATGAATTAAAATAAAAAATATATATTCAGACAGATTCAGAAAGATTGTCAATGCCCCTTTAACAATGCATAACAAATCTCAGACATGCGCCGCTTTTTCCAACTAATGTTTTGAGAAATGTTAATAAGTACTATACGCCCTGTATATTATGCTGTTCATTCATTTGTATTATTACTGTGTTTATTATCGCGAGAACAGCCTATGACTTCTGGGGTTCCTCAGTGATTCGTGCTCGGCTCACTATTGTATATAGTATATGTAAATGACGTCCCCTCCAAAAATGCTTTACTATTTGCTGATTGCAAGGATATTTGTAGCCTGCGATAGGAAGGATAATGTGGCCGCACTAGCAGACGAAGAATTGCGGAACCTCGCGTTGTATTTTAATGACTATTCAATTCACCTGTCATTGTTCAAATATGAACCAATAAAATAGCAAATATTTACTTTCGTATCATAGCAACAGGAAATTTCAGCGATTATATCTTCCTAGAAGGTATTCAAGTGGATATTTTAAACAAGTGAAAGTTTTTATTAATGTAACTCATTTACTAACAATATTGAAGGTACAATTAGAAAAACTAACATTACTGTAGTGCTGCAGCAGACATTCTGGAACAGAGCTATCACTGGGAGTACCCGAGGGAGTACCTTTCTCTTGTAGCTTAATACCGTCACTATTACTGACAGATGTCGAAGTTGTACATGACACATTTGTTGTTGTAAAATTTCTTCGCATTTTGGTGATAATCGACTCGTGGTGCTCATCATCAAGCTGCAAGTACGATTTTATGGAATTCAGATTTTGGTGTCCCGTTATTTTCATCAGTTGTTGCTCTCCGACTCCAGCTTTCGCCAGAGATGATACACTTGAAGAGCGTACCGAATGATTTGATATCTTCCTTCTTTTAACATCTAATCCAGTTTTTTCAGCTAATAACTTCACCCATTTACTGATCTCACATATACCAACTGGACTGTTCTTATACCACACCGCATTCTCAACTTTATCCCAAAACGGATTCGGTGTCAAAAACATCCTTTCTGTTTTCACATTTTTTCCTCTCTTCGATTTCAGTAGATAATACAATCTAAATAACAGAAGAATATTAATTATACCGTCTTGAAATTAAATATAAATAGGTTACCTAACTGGACACATATCGGTATTGCTTTTATTCTCTATCAACCACTTGCTGCCAGTTCTTCTTCCCTTGTTATCGAGTTCCTCCTTGAAGTAATAGGTGAAACAGTTGCTCCCTTCTCCTCCCCGCCAAGCTAGTTCGTAAGATGCTATTAAGAAAAACTTTTTCTGTAAACCGTCTGGGGTACTCTCATCTAATATGCGTATCATATTTAAGTATTCTGGTTCTGTAAGTGCCGCCGCGTTGCTGGTTCTTTTTTCAGGACACGCTTGCAGTTTTCTTCTTGTAGCATCCCTGGCGTCACGTGCTGACTTAAATATTGCATCAGAAAACGGGTTTACGTTTATTTTCCACTTATTGAAGAACATTTCTTGAACCATTTTCGCCGTCACGTTCCACATGTGCTTGATGACGCCTTCTTTATAATCGGACCCATCTTTTTTCTTCATATTACATGCCCACGACTTTAAGATGACATTTAAGTCCACAGGAGAAGTAGATTGATCCAGTTTATAGCCTTTTGCTGTTAAAAATGTACTAAATTGTCTCCATACTGAATCTTTGGATTTCTTCGTGTTCCAAGGGATATTTTCGCAAATTTCAGCATCGATTTCGTCTTCAGATTTCGTGCCAAATCTTTTCTCAGTTCCCATTATTTAGAAACACCAGTTTTTATTCAACGAAACGAACTAAATAGGAACACGATTCCAAAAATTTTAATGACAAACATAAATGTTTTTTTTGTTGACATGGAAACGTAATCATGTGTAACTAAATTTTGAGTCATTTTAATATGAAAAATTGATTTGGTTCATTGAATAGTCTCTCGAATACGATTCGTAGTCAAAGTTGAGTCTACTATTTTTGTGGTGCTTTACACTCATGTCTTTCATAATTGCGAATACTACTCGTGCTCCGCACTCGTAGTATTTAAATGCAATCATGAAAGACATTCGTGTAACCACCACAAAAATAATCGACATAACTTTGACTACTCATGGTATTATAAGTGACTATTCAATTCACCTGTCATTGTTCAAATATGAACCAATAAAATAGCAAATATTTACTTTCGTATCATAGCAACAGGAAATTTCAGCGATTATATCTTCCTAGAAGGTATTCAAGTGGATATTTTAAACAAGTGAAAGTTTTTATTAATGTAACTCATTTACTAACAATATTGAAGGTACAATTAGAAAAACTAACATTACTGCAGTGCTGCAGCAGACATTCTGGAACAGAGCTATCACTGGGAGTACCCGAGGGAGTACCTTTCTCTTGTAGCTTAATACCGTCACTATTACTGACAGATGTCGAAGTTGTACATGACACATTTGTTGTACTAAATTGTCTCCATACTGAATCTTTGGATTTCTTCGTGTTCCAAGGGATATTTTCGCAAATTTCAGCATCGATTTCGTCTTCGGATTTCGTGCCAAATCTTTTCTCAGTTCCCATTATTTAGAAACACCAGTTTTTATTCAACGAAACGAACTAAATAGGAACACGATTCCAAAAATTTTAATGACAAACATAAATGTTTTTTTTGTTGACATGGAAACGTAATCATGTGTAACTAAATTTTGAGTCATTTTAATATGAAAAATTGATTTGGTTCATTGAATAGTCTCTCGAATACGATTCGTAGTCAAAGTTGAGTCTACTATTTTTGTGGTGCTTTACACTCATGTCTTTCATAATTGCGAATACTACTCGTGCTCCGCACTCGTAGTATTTAAATGCAATCATGAAAGACATTCGTGTAACCACCACAAAAATAATCGACATAACTTTGACTACTCATGGTATTATAAGTGATTATTTTTTAATAATTTTATTAACCAATCGTTTAGCAGTATTTGCGGACACGTGGTTAATTCTGTGCAATCACAATATTATTATAGTGAGAATAATCTTGGTACATTATTTTCCCGAGAATATTTTATAGTATTTTGTTTCTGTTTGTTGACAACGTATTTTCTAGTTTTGACACCTGTCACCAGTATTATTGCAAATTGGAAGCAATGAACCATAAGCGATTTAGTTCATCATCAGTGGAAGATATAAACGCACATATTAAAGAAAATTCGTGCAAAAATACTATGGTTTGTAATAATTCAATATGGAAACAATTCCAATCATTTTGCGACGAACGGGGTTACAAATTAGAAGGAAATACACCAGTCACAAAACTGGCAAACATTTTGAAAGACTGGGGATTTAATATGACAAGGTGCAATGGAGAAGATTACAAAGAAGCCGTTATTAAAACAATGTGGAATAAAACCGCCAAATTAATGCAAGAGTTGTACTACAACGAATTTAGTAGAAAATTAGACCCCTTTAAAGATATCGAATTTAAATCTGCGAGAGAAGCCAGAAATACAAAACGTAAGGTAATTACAACAGGTGCCAGAAAAAAGGAAGCAAAGGTCTGCAATTCTAACTAAAGCACAAATCATGGAAATAATAAAACGCTACGCGACGAGGAGACACCCTTCGGTTTGCAAAAATGCTTTTTTCTACTTCCATACTTTAATTGTATTATTAGATATGCCGAACCTGTACTTTAACGATGTCCATTACGATACAGATTTTCATTATGTTACAAGTTTATATCCAATAGGAATACAGATTTTTCATTACGATAGAAGTTTATATCCAATAAATATGCGACATTCGAATATTCAAACAATATTCAATATGGCGACTGCATATCTGACAGATATACAAATTAAATAAATGTGACAGTTCTCTGCAATTTACAAGTAAGTACTTAAAATTTGTGCTTTTTTGAAAATATAAACGGTAAAAATGAGGGATAATGACAGTGAAATGTAAAATTTGAGTCCACCAGAAATTATGGAACAAGCCTTAGTAATCACGAACAATTTATTACCAGCTAAACTCGCAAAGGTGCATGTAAAATTTTAACCTCAATTTATGATATAGAATGTTCAAAAAATAATGTTTTATTATGGGGTCGTAGAAAAAATAATGTATGCAACTCGCATTTAATGGCTATTAAGACACTCGTATTCATTACAATACTCGGCTTCGCCTCGTATTGTAATTTTCTTACTCGTGTCTTAATAGCTATCATTAAATGCTCATTGCATAATATACTATTATCACATTGCTTCATATGAGCTAGCATGGCGTGGGGGAGAAGGTTGTCAATGGTTAGTGCATTATTTTCAAGAAGAAACAGACAATGCTGGTTTGGCCACTGGAAGAGTAGAGTATAATCCGGTTTTCTCTAAAACAGCGCAAGGTGGGGCACAAAAGTTGACTGTAAATGGTTAATACCAAATACTGAAAAGCATGATGCGTGTCTTGTCCGATTGCTCAAGGAATTGCTAAGCAAGAGGAACGAACATATAAAAACTGACAGGCTTTTTTTAACAGTAAACATTTCTTGGGATAAACCGTCTTCTACAGGATGGTACAAAATATGCCGTTGGGGGTAAACATAATGTCGAAGTGGATGAAAGAATCGGCGGACATGATTGGGCTGGACACTAAAAAAATAAAAATTACGAACCACTCTTCAAAGTCAAGTGCAGTGTCTCATCTAGCGAAAGCAGGTGTTAACGAGCAGGAAATAATAAAAATTACTGGCCACAGCTCATCTAGTTCATTGAAACCGTATATACCTGCAGTTGAATAATGAACATCCTTCAAGTTTGATTAATAACCTAAGAGACAAGGGAGAAGTTATAACTTTTAACACAACAGAACAGAAGAATGTTGCAAAATCCACCACTCACGGACAAAACATTTACAATAATTGTGTATTTCACATACAAACTTTTAACACTAATTAATTTTGTTAAATGTACAGAAATAATATTAAAAAGTTGTATTTTTATGCTGTATTTTTTATTTAAACATTAAAAAATAATCTTTCGAATACCACTCGAGAGTGAGAATTAATTAGAAAGTAATTCTCCAGTCTTTCTCAAACTTGTTGCCATTCGGAAATAGCCACTCGAGCCCTACGGGCTCTCGTGTCTATTCCCTAGCAACAAGTTTTCGAAAATCTGTCAAATTATTTTCAATTTATTCTCACTCTCTTGTGATATTACTATTGAAAATGATTTGCATCTAAACTCATGTAAAACAACATTTATCAACTTTAACGTATCAAATAGAGAAAAGAATTATAGTTACCTAATTAAAACTAATGAAGCTATAGTCCGTCTCAACCCTATTATGCAGTACAGGTTTAATAGGGATATTGCATCTCTTATTATCTTTAGTAGTCTCTTAATAACGACATCTTTATATCCGGTTGCCTTGTTGCAAGTTCTATTATGCAAAGTATATGATGGATATATGAGTAATCGTTGCTGTCAATTGTCAATTTTTGCCGTAGTGTGTAAACTTTTATATTGTCTTTAATTTATCTATATATAATTTCTGTTAAATCGTTCTTTTTAGCAAGCATATTATTTTTTCAAGCATTTAAAAGTAAGTATGCATACCTAGATCTATAATTCTGATTAACGTGATAACCTATACATATACATATACTTTTTACAGATTGCTACATGATATGAGTTTTGAATTTTAAAAAGTGCGACGATAGAGTATTCGTATTGAAAGAGATGACATCATTAGGTAGAGACATAAATACGTACGAGACATCAGAAAATTCAGAGACGAAGGTATAGTTTATGCTTGTGTTTGATTGTGATTATTTATTTTTAAGTAGAACTATAATATATACTGATGAATCATGAGTGAATGCAGGACACTAGGTACATAAAAAGTGGACTGACGTTACTGTTCAAAGCAGTCGACAAGCTTTCACGTAAGGACTCAGCACTGGTTTAAAATCACCAAATGGTCTTGGGCCTCGATTTCCATTAATTCATGCTGGAGGCGGGCAAGGTTTTGTTATTGGTGCTGAATGTACATTTCTTTGTAAGAAAAATACTGCTGATGTTCATAGCGAAATGGATGCAGATATATATGGAGATTAGTTCAAGAATAAATTGCTTCCAAATATACTAGAGAACTTGGTTGTTGGTCTCGATAATGCCTCATATCACACGAGTAAATTAGAAAAGTTTCCAGCAGTAGCACGGAGAAGACCAAATTATTGAATGGCTCACTGAGAAGAATATTCCACTTGATAATGACATGTTAAAAAGAGATTTACTGGCTTGTGGTCAGAGGTTAGGTCTCAGTATGAGACAAACAAAATTGATGAATTTGCAAAGAATAAAGGGCATTATGTTCTTCGGCTTTCACCTTATCATTGTGAATTAAACCCAATTGAAATGGTGTGGGCACAAGTCACATGTCGTATTGTGCATTTCAACGTAGTGCTTACGTTGAAATGCACAATACGACATTCAAACAAAGAGATATTGAACAATTAATTGTGAAGGGTTATCAGAATGTAACAGTGAACAACTGGCGGAATTACATTAGCCACCTTGCCAACTTGTAAGACGATGTTGAAGAGTTTATAATTAATGTCACACATTCATCATCAGATCAAGATTCTTTAAGTGATGAAGAAAAATAAAACAATATGTGTACCTACTCCTTTGTATGGTCATGGTTAGTTTTTTCATAAATGTCATCATGTATTATTAACTTGTTCTCAGAAATGGGAAAATATGTTTTTGCAAAATGAATTTGTGAGGAATTTGTGTCTTTAAATGTGTATAACGCAATGTAGGTTAACATATTAATATTCAATAAGACTATATAGGTCATGTAACATATTAAAAAATAAAAGTACATGTTGTGTGTGGTTATTGTTATTCTTTTCATAAATATGTATTATTTAAGTTGTTTTTATAAATAGAAAAGTTTTTTATGAAAAATAATCTTGTGATTAACTTTGTCTTGGTCTGAATTTATAGTGTATAGTTGATTAGGATGTCAATATTCGTATCGAAGAAAATTGTATACCTTAAGTGTTTCTTTGAAATATTAATTCATTTACTCTGGCTTACTATATTCAGTTAGATTTTAAATAATTTTTTACAGAACAATCCCAAAGGATTATATTATTACAAATATTTTAACTAATCCATCTTCCCATATATTCTCCCCTTTTAGTGTTTCAAATTACTATTAATTTTTTGTATGCAGTATGCATCAATTGAATGACAAACAGTCGTATAGGTTATATTTTGATTACAAAAAATGTCAGATATTGAACCGGAACTGTAACGACATTATACAATGAGACGATTTGGCAACCATGAAATCAATTCCCATAAGACCTGTACTGCATAATAAGGTTGAGACGGACTATAGTATTACTCACAAAGGTACAGCAAAATTTTTAGGTGTAACAATCGATTCAGGATGTTACTCGGAAACCCATATTGACGGCCTATGCAAGAGGCGATCAATGTGTTTTGCACTACAACAATTGAAGCAGTCAGTGGATATAGATGTTTCAAAAAGGTACTACTACGCAAGTTTTCATTCTTTAGTATCGTACGGTACATTGACATGGGGTTCCTCAAGTGAGAGTGAGAGGCTCTTCAGGTTACAAAAAAGAGCAATACGGAACATGGTGGGTGTAAGTGCGGGGACGTCTTGTAGGGGCTACTTCACTAGGTTAAATATTATGACGGTTCCCTGTATTTTTGTTTACCAAATATTAACTTACGCCAAGCAAAATCTGTTCCAATTTATAAAAGTTGGTGATCACCATGAATATACTACGAGGCGGGGTGATGTTTTGGAGGTGCCTAGACACAGATTATCGATTTATAAAAAAAGCCCAAAGTATTTAATGATAACTGCCTACAACAGAATAGCTAAAAATTTAAAAAGTCTACCGTGGGAAAAATTCAAAGTAGAGTTAAAAAAGTTACTGATTGCCTGATGCTATTACTCTTTTAGTGATTTTGAAAATGACAGGCAGATCTTAGATTTGCATATCTAAATTGTTTGTTTGTGATTGTTGTTGTATTTTTTTATATATTATTATATTATACTGTATTGTATTGTATATTAGTTAGTTGCTTATGCTTGTGTTATATTTGTATTGTTTGATTTGTTATATTTACATTTACATTTGTGTTGACTTGTTCTATACCATTTTTATGATCAATTGAATGAATAAATATTATTATTATTATTATTATTACGTTGTTCAATTTATCTACTTGTTTTTCTTCAATTTCTTGGTTACTCTAGTTTATCCCAAGAATGATACTACCTATTTTGCTTTCTTCCCTTAAGCTCTAATTAGTCCTGTCGTTGCTCCTGCAGATTTATTATCTTCTTCAACCTTTGGCTATCAGCTTTTATTTCGTCTACTGTTTTTAGGTTTTGTTCTAGTCTATTTTCTAGCATATCCAATTTGTGCAATTTCTTGGTAATTTCCACAAGTTCTTTCATTATTTGATTAATTTTTATTTGATTTCTGTGGTTTCAATTTCTCGTTTTCTCTATAGTTCATCCTTCACTTACAAGTTACTTCGAACAAGCTTTGAAAATACTCGATCGTATTGATAGATTATGCACCAGATATGAGGCTGCCTTATTTTTATCAGTGCGAGATGCATGGCACATTAACAATAGCACTAACTGTTCCGGCTATTTTTTTTAATAAAAGTTATAATTATCTCTTTATGCACTTTTTGTTTCTGTTTTTATTAAATACTTATGGTAGGTATATTGTAATTTTATATTTATTATAAATTGTATCCAATTAGACTATTTTTCTTGAACAGTGACAATTCAAGGTGTTGTAAATAAATTGTCAATAATATATTTCTTTGCCTTCACACATGCTTTTTTGTATTATAATTTAATTGCGTTAGATAATAAATAATATACATTAGTTAATAAAAAGATAGGTAGGTACTTGTGTTATGTATGACCTAGTGCAGTTTCATAAGTGTTGACTGTTCTCAACGTATATGCGTCATATCTATTTATAAAGTGCATTTATTTACATAAGGTTGCTTTTGGAAGTATTCCAAGTATGCACACAGCCAATACCATGTGGATATGCCAAAGTCTTGCACACTTATAAATAGATTAATTTAAGTGTCAGAGTGAAATATAGAATTCATACAGATTAATTTATTCTTTCATTAGTAATGTGGATACAAATATGGCAAAATAACAAGTACGTTATTATATATTCGATAAAGTATATCTGTAAAATTCTAACTACATTTAGTTTAACGTTAATAATACTCAACAGAACCTTTCTTAAAGTAGGGTTACCTAAAAAAAGAATAATTATGAAAACTAAATGCCGTTAAATTTTTGATTATTTTAATTAACATAATTTAGAGATACATTATTAGTCGTATTTGTGGTGATCAGTAATTATTTCACTAATGAGTACTTTTGGGTTTTTTATAAAGTTATTATGGGTAGTAATTCGGTGAAAATTAAAAACTGAAATAGACAGAAATAAATAAACGAAGAAAAAAAATGGTGTGATCACCACACTACTTTCTTATATGTAATATGAACTCACGTGTCGAATCAGCCAACATGCATCACGAATCGCGACGGCTCTAGACTCTAGAGTCTAGAGTATAGTAATATTTGTTACAAGAGTTATATGGAATAAAATTCATAATTGCATTCTTGTTTTCAAGAAAATTACTTTCACAATCCCAAGTACTCTTGTAAAACGACGATTAATAATGACATTTAAGCTGAAGCTATGGTATATCTTTTGACTACCTATGTCTGTATATACAAAGATAGTATGTTACACAACAATTTTTTTTTGAGAAAATAACACATTTATTTAAATATGATAATTTTTATTAAAAGTTGGAATATGCATAAAAACTAGTTTAAAATAATATTAATCTTTATTAATATTTGCTACATACATAAAAACTAACTGCTACGTTCGTTGTTAACTTGCTTTTTTTACTACTTATTACGGAAAATTAAAACTCTTTTATTAAAAAAGGTATCTCAGAATGCCACGTATTTATCCGTTGTCAAGTATTGTCTCCCCCTGTATTTTCTGTAGGCTTCTTCGACTTTTTATCGGGCCTGAACCACTATGTACTGTAGGTAATGCTATTAAGACGCTACATTTAGGTACATCATTTTGAAAAGCGCAGAGAATGTTATACATGGTTTAATAATAATCTGGCTGATGATAATTTGTTGAACAGTACATTCTTCCCAGATAAGGCCTCTTATTTAAAAAAAACATAGTATGTACATATGTACATAAAACCAATTTCTTACGTTACGAAATTAGACACCGAACATATGCGTTTTGAAACTTTTTGTGGAGTAAATTGCAAATTTTATTTGCTAATGAGAATAAATTCTGTTTAGGATGTAATATTTATATGTATTTAAAACTGGATCAATAAAGGATATTTTCAACTATTAAGTGTGGTTCTTAATTTATTAAAACACATTATTGTATCACAAATTATATCAAAAATATTTTACTTTTATTCTGTAAAACAGGGGTCTCCAAACTTTCCAGCCTTAGGGCCATACTGATTACTCCAGTAAGTTCCGAGGGCCAAAACCATATTATCATTGTTGCCGGTGGTAAAAAGTGAAATAGTCCACTGATGAAAAAAAGTCCGAAAAAGTACGCAACGTTTAAAAAAGGCTGCAAAACGGCAACACTGCATATTATTACTTTTCCTGTCATTATCTGTAATTTCTAGATTAGTCGTAGAGTACGAGCCATGAGGAGTAACGTGACACGACATCTGGTGGACACAAGCGGAAATAGGTAGTACCTTCTATCGCTAACAGATGGCGCTAATAGCACGTACAGAATAATCTCGTTGGTTCGAGAAAGTTCTGGTGTCTTCCACTCACTTCTAGATGGCAGTAATTGGAATATATAAGAAGGCTAGTGGTGCAACCACAAGTCAGTTCCTATGACACTGTTGTGAAATAAAATAGTGCGTACCTCCTTAAAACGTGTTTGTGCGTGTTTAAGTTTAAGACATCTTTGTAACAGTATTTTGATTTGAATTGTTGCTTTTGTGTGTGATTTAGTAGTATGGAAAAGAAGCGAAAAATTGATAGTGAATGCAGAAAATTCAAAGATCAGTGGAACATTCAGTATTTCGTAATTGAGTCCAGTAAGAAGGCGCTATGTTTGATTTGCAATGAAAGCATAGCCGTTCTCAAAGAATATAACATTAAACGTCATTATGAAACAAAACATTTTCAAAATTACTCAAAATATACAGGAAGTTTGCGGACAGAAAATTCGAAGCTATGAAGCGCGGATTGAAATCGCAGCAATCTTCATTTACAAAACTCAAAACTGAACAAGAGGCTGCAACGCGTGCCAGCTTTCGTGTCGCTCTTGAAATTGCAAAACGTGGAAAACCATTCACCGATGGAGAAATGATCAAAGAATGCATAATTGCAGTAGCCGAAGAAATGTGCCCTGAAAAGGTAAATTTATTAAAAAGTGTCAGTATGTCAGCAAACACTGTGGCTCGAAGGGTAGAAAACATCGCTGAAAATATATCCTCTCAACTGTTCGACAAAAATGGACATGTTGAGTGGTTTTCTTTGGCCTTGGATGAGTCAACGGATGTGTCAGATACTGCTCAGGTGTTGATTTATATTCGAGGAGTAGATAAAAGCTATGAAGTGCATGAAGAACTTCTTGATATGAACAGTGTTCATGGCACAACTACTGGTACAGATATTTTTAAAGGAGTTGAAATGGCCATTAATCAAAAGAACCTTTGATGGAAAAACTTGAAATGTATTACAACTGATGGAGGCAAAAACATGAGTGGGAAAGATAAAGGAGTGGTCGCTCTTGTGTCAAAGGCTGTAGAAAATGACGGTGGTTTAAAACCATTAGTCTTACATTGTATCATTCATCAACAGTCTTTGTGCGGAAAATGTTTGGATATGTCTGAAGTTCTGAAACCAGTCATATCAACTGTTAATTTTATCAGATCTTTTGGGCTGAATCACCGACAATTCCGACAATTTATTGAAGAGATTGGAGAAAATGACTTACCTTATCATACTGCCGTACGTTGGCTTAGTTGTGGAAAAGTCCTTCAGCGCTTTTTTGAACTTCGAGCAGTGATCGAAATTTTTTTGAATGAAAAGCATCGCCCTCATACTGAATTACAAAACAACGCATGGCTGTGGAAGTTAGCATTCTATGTTGATTTGACAAAACATGTGAACGAACTGAATTTGAGATTGCAAGGAGAAAACCAGCATCTTCCTGATTTATACACTAATATCAAATCATTCCGGAAGAAATTGATACTGTTTCAATCACAACTACGAAGTAAATGTTTTTCACATTTTAAAACATGTGAAATATTCAGCCACACTACTGAGACTGAGTTTCCTATCGATTTTGCAATCGAAACTTTGAGTGCTTTGAAAATAAATTTTGATACTCGTTTCTCGGACTTTGATGCCATTGCGAATCAAATTAAGATTTTTCAGAATCCTTTTGATACTGACATTGAAACCCTAGCCCCGGAACTTCAAATGGAAATAATTGATCTACAGTGCAGTGATATAATTAAGAACAAATATCAAAACTCATCTTTGTTGGAATTTTATAAGAGTCTTCCACTGACACAATTCGATAATTTGCATAAATTTGCTCGTGGGCTGTTTTCTGTTTTTGGTGCTACTTATTTGTGTGAGAAGACCTTCTCCAAAATGAAGTACACAAAAAATGTTTACAGATCTAAATTAACTGATGAGCATCTTAAATCTCTTTTAATAATTGGTACAAGTAAAATTAGTCCACAACTACAAACTATTGTCAGTGGAAAATCTCAATTACACAAATCTCATTAGTATTTCATATGTCATTATGCTTGTTATAAGTTATGTTTTTATTTAAAATGTATAAAATGTTAGTTGGATTCATTTCAATAATTTGTTAGTTATTATATACTGAAGTAAAATTTTCTGCATATTATACATGTCTTTACTCATTACAATTCTGTGTTTCTTTATCCAACTTATCACAAAAACAATAACAATAAGCCTACAACAATGTTATGAGTAGTTAGCCCATGACCATATCAATGTAGGTGTCATATTAATAATTATTCAACATAAAATTAGAATACTTCAGTAAACTAAATTTAATTTGCTATAAAAAATATGTTCTCTAAAAGGAGTTTTCAAGTATGCTAGCTCTCCGCGGGCCGGACAAAATCTGTCCGCGGGCCGGATGTGGCCCTGGGGCCGTAGTTTGGAGACCCCTGCTGTAAAAGATTTATAGAAGTAGTTTGCATATAAAACCATAGATGTTGCATGAATAAAATGCTACTTGAATGCTATTCAGAATATATGTGTCGCAATTACCCTATTTCAAAGATGTGGAACGATCAATGTATAATGCAAAAAGTGATAATGCCATACAAATTAATTGTAAATTCCATATCCGTCTTATATCAATTGAGATAGGCTTGTAAAATATTTTCGTAATACACTTAGGTAAAAATTTGTATGCACATTAATGTTATAAACGTCAGCAAAACGGTTAAGCACAACAATCGTGAATACAAAGTACATTGTCTGCAACATCGAGAATCTGATAGGAACTAGCACTTCCGTAAATTTGTAAATGGTTACGTTATATTATTATTAACTTTCTTTGGAAATATTTCAAATGCTCCATTGAAAATATATTATCTTCGTAAATATTTGGTAAAGAATAGTGTAGGATCACATCAGTTTACCACTGTACATATATGTGCTTATATCATGCACATATACACACATTACACACCCCAAAAGATAAAAGTAAAAGTTTTTAATATTCCTTTTAATTTTTAAGTGTTCAAATTTACTTTTAAACGTTTAAATGCTCCAAAATGATAAATCGACACAATAAGGCGTTGGATACTTTATATGTTTCTAAATATTTGTCGAATATATTCCCTCATAACTTCTTTTGTGGATACAGGTATACTGTATAATTATTTGCTCTTTTACGAATCTCTATAAAAGGACACTAATTTTGTGATCTCCGAAGACCCAGCAGGTTAGTCAATAGGGCTTCCATGGGCTAGCCACTTCCCTCGAAACATTTGATTTAAAATAATTCATGTCTGTAGCATAGAATGTGGGGATTCGCGGTCTTGTTGCATCTACATCTTTTCGTAAATTTAGAGGAACGTCTTCCAATATTGCCACTGAACTGCTTGATAGAAATTACTCATAAGCTTGTCCATGTATACTACCTTCAAAGAAATGCGGGCCTATCATCTAATCACCAAGAATGCCTCCCCATACATTTATGCTCCACCTACGCTGATGATCTATCTATTAGTGAAGTAAGGGTTCTTATTTGAATAGTACTGAAATGTTTATTTTGTTAACTATCCCGTTACTATGGAAACCAGTTTTATCCGCAAATAACACACTATCAAAAACAATTGCCCGGGCATTCATTTTAGTTACTGCCCATTAGCAGACCATTCTTTTAGATTTAAAATGGCTGCGTAACTCAGTATTTAAATGTATTCATTACGAATGATATTTATTTAATTTAAAGGTTCATTCAAGGATGGTTGGGTAATATCCAGCAAACGACTAATTACGTGGGTACCGACGTATGGATTTTCTGTTGTTGTCATAAGAATTCTTAATTGATTTTTATCATTTAGCACATATTTAGGTTTCCTCGATTTTGAATTAGCAATACTACTAGTAGTAATTAAAGTCTAGAGGCATCTGTTTTGGGACATCTTCTGTCAGGTAACGCTGCTGGTAAACTTTCTGGGGTAATAAATAATTTCTTTGACATTCCTTCGATACAAAAATATCGTATTAAAATTTAAAAAAATGGCAAAATTATATCAAAAAACGACAATAGCTCAGTAATGGTCACTTCTAAAATAATAACGTCTTACATGTTTGTGGTGCGAAATTTAGTAAGCACTTCAAACATAAAACAATATACAGGATGTTCCAATTGTAAAAATCACTTTTAGACTAAAATGTGACATGCAACTTTAATCCAGTTTTCTGAAAATTCAATTAGTAATTGCAAAAAAATAAAATATGCCTGTATTAGTACCTTTTATTGTAAACAACGTTACCAAAAATTGTGTCATCTAATACGCCGTTTTCGAGAATATGATTTTATAAAAACATTGAATTTTTCATAAAAATAGTAATAAGTCGAAAACCTTAAATTTTAGGCCTATAGTATCTTATCACTTTTTAACTATGAATTATACGGGAAATACAAAAATGCAATAATATACATGGTATTTCACTTAAGAAACTATAACTATGGTCAGTCACTAAGTTATGGAACACTATGTACAAAACAAAATAATTTTAAAAGCTGATCCAAGAAGTGGCTTTCTTACGAAGAAAATCGCTTCGAAATATCTTCTTTCATAAAGTCACAATCTGCCTTTCCCGAGTAGATGACCCATCCTGTATACACGATTTAGTATCTAAGACAATATTGATATTAAAATATTTTAATTTTTAAAATAAGTCAAGAACTAAATTGTTTATATTTTCACTTTTAATTAAATATTTCGCGTCGATATTATTTATATGGAAGAATTTATGTCGTCCATGATAAATTATGATCGTCTGATGAAACTACATAGATAATAGCGGCTGTTCTGTGCGTAAATGTTTTCATGTTCACTTTTAGTTACACAATTCGCGACTGTATCTTTTTATGTTTTTTTTGTAACACGTTGGGCATTAGACACATGTGTCGGCATTTTCTGCCTTAGAATGATCAGAGATCTTCCAATGATTCTACTTAAAAGACTTGCTTTCGTGAATGTAAAAAAAATATATAAATTTATATACACGACCAAGAAATATAAGAAATAAAGACCACCTTTTTTCTTTAAAATACAATTACTATATATATATATAAATATATCAATAAAGGAAATATCACGGATACATAATAAAAATAGGAGAAAGAATATCGGGTTAATCCGCTGTAGTGCAACCGCAGACACGTGTTTCAGACTCGTTGGTCATCGTCAGTACGGTGTAGCCAAGGAATAAGGTGGGATATCCTTGGAGATAGAAACAAAAGGAAGACCATCGGGAAGACAGACCACCAATTGCAGCTTAAATGTCAGAAGATCCTCAGGTCTGAGTGACAACAACTAACACCGCCGCGAGGCAGACATTGTCAACCCGCGTGCCGTCCAACCCAGGACGGCGGTTGCACTACAGCGGATTAACCCGATATTCTTTCTCCTATTTTTATATATATATATATATATTATATTATGTAGAAGTACAATTTGTATTTTTCTTAGCCGTTATTTTGTATATTTTCTCATTTTATTCTTGGAATGCGGCTTTTTTTTATATTATTATTGGTGGTAAGTAATAATTGAAAAGTTAACGTTTCGACACTTTATTGTCTTCATCAGAAACAGTGTAACGTTAACTTTTCAATTATTACTTACCACCAATAATAATATAAAAAAAGCCGCATTCCAAGAATAAAATGAGAAAATATATATATATGTATATGTATGTGGTTTTTAGGTTAAAATTAAAAAAACGTGATTACTGCTGACGTTTCGATGTTTATTCACATCTTTTTCAAAACTAATGCATATTAAAATACTGCAAAAAAATTAGTAATTAAAGAAGACAATAATATGTAAATCCGCCAATTAATAAGCACTTATTAAGTCAAAAAAACAAACAAGAATGAAATAAACTAAAATAAAGCGACTCACATTAAACGGTTACAGCACGTCACAAATTAAAAATAACTGGCTTAACATTAGCCAGTTGTATTGCAAATTATTACGAATTAAAAACAATAATAAAAATAATGTAATTATATCAACATCTATGTGTATTAATGCATAGTACAAGTGTATAAACCTAACACAGACTTTTGCTTACTTTTTTTTAAAAAAACATTTTATATTTTTTGGTTGTTTTCGTTCATGCACGTTCAACTATTGAATACACAGAATGTCTATGCAGTAATACAACACGCAAACAAAACACCTCACCGTCAGAAAGTACATCACAAAAGCTAATACCTTTAAAATTAAATAATTGCATTATAGAAATTAGATAAATTTGCTGTGTCCCCACGATCATTAATGGCCTTTTTTTGTTTTCTGATGTGAATCATTTCCAACACATCCCTAGCTTTATTGTTGTATTCTTTATCAAGAATTTTTACATGTTTAAAATCAAAAGAATGACCAGTACTAGTGGTGTGTTTTTTCAAAGCAGTACTATTCTTGCTGAACTTATGCCCGTTGATTCTGTTTTTTAAATGTTGCATAGTTTGCCCTATGTAAACTCCAGAACATTCTCCGCACGGAATTTCATAAATAACATGTGTTTGTTGGTCTTTGGTTGTTTTTGCTTTTAAATTAGACCAGAGATGTCTTAATGTGTTGGTAGTTTTATTAGCTATTGTTATATTGTACGGTTTGAGGATATGTTGGAGGTTCTCCGATAGGTGTTTTACATAAGGGACAGCAATGTAGGTATTATTATTGTCATTTTTTATTTTCTTATGGTTATTATAGATGTTATAAAACGCATGAATTCTTGCTTTTATGATGTTATTAATTAGTTATTATAATATTATATTATTATTATATTATAATTACAAAACACACAACATTTTAACTAAATGGTACACCAAAGAGACTTGGTCTGGTAGATATCTGAATTTTAATTCTACCACACCTTTGTCATACAAAAAGAATGTGGCGAGCAACCTTGTGAATCGGGCAATCACATTAACTTCGGCAACTTATAGAAAGGAAATTCTAACAAAAATAAGACTGACATTAACTAATAACAACTATCCCATCAAACTAATTAATAACATCATAAAAGCAAGAATTCATGCGTTTTATAACATCTATAATAACCATAAGAAAATAAAAAATGACAATAATAATACCTACATTGCTGTCCCTTATGTAAAACACCTTTCGGAGAACCTCCAACATATCCTCAAACCGTACAATATAACAATAGCTAATAAAACTACCAACACATTAAGACATCTCTGGTCTAATTTAAAAGCAAAAACAACCAAAGACCAACAAACACATGTTATTTATGAAATTCCGTGCGGAGAATGTTCTGGAGTTTACATAGGGCAAACTATGCAACATTTAAAAAACAGAATCAACGGGCATAAGTTCAGCAAGAATAGTACTGCTTTGAAAAAACACACCACTAGTACTGGTCATTCTTTTGATTTTAAACATGTAAAAATTCTTGATAAAGAATACAACAATAAAGCTAGGGATGTGTTGGAAATGATTCACATCAGAAAACAAAAAAAGGCCATTAATGATCGTGGGGACACTGCAAATTTATCTAATTTCTATAATGCAATTATTTAATTTTAAAGGTATTAGCTTTTGTGATGTACTTTCTGACGGTGAGGTGTTTTGTTTGCGTGTTGTATTACTGCATAGACATTCTGTGTATTCAATAGTTGAACGTGCATGAACGAAAACAACCAAAAAATATAAAATGTTTTTTTAAAAAAAAGTAAGCAAAAGCCTGTGTTAGGTTTATACACTTGTACTATGCATTAATACACATAGATGTTGATATAATGACATTATTTTTATTATTGTTTTTAATTCGTAATAATTTGCAATACAACTGGCTAATGTTAAGCCAGTTATTTTTAATTTGTGACGTGCTGTAACCGTTTAATGTGAGTCGCTTTATTTTAGTTTATTTCATTCTTGTTTGTTTTTTTGACTTAATAAGTGCTTATTAATTGGCGGATTTACATATTATTGTCTTCTTTAATTACTAATTTTTTTGCAGTATTTTAATATGCATAAGTTTTGAAAAAGATGTGAATAAACATCGAAACGTCAGCAGGAATCACGTTTTTTTAATTTTAACCTAAAAACCACATACCCAAGAATACATACTATTGATTATATATATATATATATAAATACGTGAGAAGTTTCTTGAATTAGCGGCGTATTAATTAATTGATGACAATTACTTGCATTATTCAAATGTTAATGATTTTAAGGAAAAGAAACACACCACTCCGAGGACTAACACATATGCATTAGTTTCATTTAACCACTACAACGTGAACACTCGTCAGCTCGGCAACTGTAATGTGTTCGTTTTAGTAGTTAATATGGTTCCTTCGTTAAATGAGAATAATTAGAAATTATCTCTCAAGCTTGCAAAGATCGTCCCCGAAACTATATATACAAATTTCGGTAGATAGGAAAACGAACACATTACAGTTGCCGAGCTGACGAGTGTTCACGTTGTAGTGGTTAAATGAAACTAATGCATATGTGTTAGTCCTCGGAGTGGTGTGTTTCTTTTCCTTAAAATCATTAACATTTGAATAATGCAAGTAATTGTCATCAATTAATTAATACGCCGCTAATTCAAGAAACTTCTCACATATTTAGATATATACGGCAAAGAAACGAATTATATGTGTTTAATATATACGTTAACCACATATAAAATATTATATATATATATATATATATAATGAATACAAAATACAGATGAACAGATGTTAATAATTAATAATAGTCACAACAGTCAATAAGTCATGAATTATTCTTATTTCGGATACGTAATTTTCACACTGTATTTAATACGTAGTAAGTATGGAAGTGTTCTAAATTACTATAATATTTTCAGGGTATTTTGATGTATTGTTAGTAATTTTGTTATTTTTTAATACCATTAAATCCCTCTTGACTATTGTTTTGCAATTTGTAAAAATGTGATAATATAGGACAGAGCAAAATGTCCACGCAATAATTACCTAATAGTATGACAGTTCAACTATAGTATGCAATTTTATGTAATTTACAATGCAGTACATTTTTCAATTGTGTAATTACAAAATAAAACTGAATAAAGACGGAGTATGTAATTTTGTAGAATTGAAATTAACAAAATGTTAAATAAAGTACATAATATGTATACATGCATAGCATATATGCACTTCGATGGCATACATATTATCGCGCAATATTTCTATTAATAGTTTTCAAGGTCAAATGTTAACAACAAAGTAATTACTTTAATTTCGAAAATAAGCAGTCAACTGCAATTGTGAATATATGTGTTTACAGCAAATGCATTCATATCATACCATTATAGCAGACCATCTGTGTAAATATTTTATACGTTTATTCAAAACCATGGAGCTAATAATGATATTTGTGAACATAAAATATGTACATAGCTATGCATGTACATAAATTTAATCGCCACTTCAATATATACTGCAAATGAAATTCAAAAACAATCAAAATTCATCTGTGTGTGGAGAAGTGAACTAATGGCACTTCTTACGAAATTACAAAATTAGACTTGATAATAAATATATTTTAAATATTAATAAAATATAAAACGTAATAATTGCATTATGTTGTATGTAATGGTAACAGCGCCTTCACAAAAATGTGTATTAAGTGATGTACGATTAAAATTGCCTGCGTTAAGAAAAGTTGCACATTGGCAACTTAATTATCTCCGCATCATACTCGGGGAAGGGATGGATATTCGTGACATTTCGTGACTAGTTGTTTGTTGTTTCTGTATCTACTTATGTGTCTAAAGCCTGTTTTACATTTGTCAATTAATTCGTGAATTTAGTCACGAATAAATTCATGAACTTGAATCATTTTATTCATGTATTTGTTCATGAATATCATGATGACCAACCGTAATCACCTGTAACAGTAAATTTTAAATCACTTACGACGTAAATAAATAGTGGTGCTGGTTGGTACCTAACATCAAAATGTAAAAATTACTAAAACTTACTAGAAAATTGACGATATTTTAGAGCATGTTCTAATTCATGAATTAGTTGACAAATGTAAATCAAACATAAAAGAAAATTGTACGCATAGACTAACACTTCAGTTTGTTTAAAAATATAAATTAATATCGAGTTTCAATCAGATCATATATTGTTTAGAAAATGAATAAATATGTGATTCTCTCTTGAGGTTGTTCGAATCATATCGTTGGCAGAACGTAATATGTGTATAAAGCCATGGAAGAAGATTTTAAATAAAGAACTTTTCGTATACATTGTTGTGCCACTAGAATCTAATGTTGAACCTATTCTTGTCTTAATATTTATAAATGATAAATAGTCTTATAACTGGAAATGTTAAGTATAATATAGCGTTACGCCAAATCTACCTACTTCTGGTGCAGGGAAACAACAAGCAACTAAATACATTACTAAATAAATGCACATCAGGAAACATTAAATAATTAATTGTGACTAATATCATGGAAAAAACACTCTGTATATATGTAAAAAGTTTTGATATTTTGTTTGATGCTAAGTTCTACTTCATAAAGTAGGATTAATGAAATCAGTAAGTCCCTATTTTCTTGTTATATACATACATCCTGTTCAACTTTTACGGTGCACCGAATTTCTATTCACATCATCGTTTCCTTATTTCAGAAGTACTACTGATTGTTTGGGATTGCTAAAGAACTGTTTTAGTAGACTAAGGCTAGGCGCACACATGCAATTTTCAGTTGCGCAACTGTTTCGCAACGTTTGATTTGCCTTCTACTAAATCGCGCACATTTGTGCAACTAAATAGTTTAGTCTGCCGATGTGCGCACACAAGCAACTAATAAATTTCACTCTTACTGCGGACTTCCTTGAGTTGACTGCTGTGTGTGCTCTTGAGCTAAGGAGAAGAAAGGAAATTAAAAGAGAGAAGCGATATTGGGTGCATCCCCTTACAAGGCAACGTTTGATAAATGGGGAATTGTATAAGTTGCATGGAGAGCTACGAGGTTATTCAGAAAAGTTTATTAATTATTACCAAATGAGTGTCAAGAGCTTTGATGTTTTTCTGGATCAGATACGGCCTTATATCACATACCAAGATACTAAATGGAGAAATGCCGTTCCTCCGGTCGAAAGACTATCAATTACTTTAAGGTAAGGATTAAAAAAAAACGAAGAAAGTATAGTTGGGAAATAAACGTTTCCTTTAAAAATAAACCAAAACAACGTAATGTAATTAATATAAAGAAACGATAATGCTAAACATGTTATCTTATTTACGCATTTAATATTATTTAAATGAAACAGTCTATCGGAGAAACTTGATGAAACCTGCCCACTGGTGATTTGGTGAAGAGCATATCTTCTAAGGTTACACCTTAGCCAAAAATACCACGTTTAACACTCTTTTTTGTTTTATACAGATATCTACTGAAGATGGCAACTTAGTTGCCGAAATACGTATTTAGATTTTTTGACATATATTTTTTGTGGTAAGGGATTTTCCTTTTGCATTTTATTTCATATTTTTAGCAACAGTCTCCACCCATTATTGGATTATACATGAAATATATTTAGAATATTACGTAGAATCTAAAAGCCTGAAAATAATAATAACAGGGTATTCTATTTAAAATTAGAAAGTTGGTGTCTACTTCCGGTATAGCAAGGAGGGCCGCTATCTTGAAAATATTTTAGGCGAATGGCCCCCATCTACTTTAGTATAGTGTCAAAATTTCAGATAATTCATAGCTACAGTGTTTCCGCAATATTATTATTTTTATTTTAATTTCTTTGTTCTGAAATGGTGATGTGTATTTGTAGTGGCACTGAATCGTCGTCTGTAGTTTGTACTTTGGGCCGTGGCGGTTGCTATAAAAAGATTCTACTAAAATTGTACTGATATAAAATATTAACTTAAAGCACCAAACAAACTAACATACTAGTGATATTTCATATATTGTATTTTTTTTCGTAAATCAGAAAGAAGAAACTTTTATTCAAGGAAGATGTAGCGATATTCAGGGAGTGGCTAAAGACACACAAATGGAATCCGATTTTGTCAAATACAAACATAGACATGTGTTACAACGAGTTCATGCAAATGATAAAGGCAAAGTATGATGAAGTATGCAGGGTTAAAACGGAGACACAGAAAGCAAGGCAAGTAAAATGGATCACGGAAGAAATCGAATACAGAACATCTATAAAACGTCAGATGTATGAGGATATGGTGTATGGACGAATTTCAAGGGATGATTATCGGTCATATTGTAGAGAACTAAATCGAGATATACGAAATGCGAAGAAACAAGCTAATGTAGAGTTCATTAATACTTCCGGATGTGAAATCTGAAAACTCATTTATGAATGAAATACAAGCGGATGGTAACACTGATGAAGAACGATTAACATTTATTAACGAGCAATTAAGAGGAATGTGTGATAGCTTGGCGAAGGATGTTGTAACGGATATGAGCAGAATTGAGTATAATCACAACACTTTCATGATGTTTGCAACAAGTAGTAAGGAGTTGTTCAATATAATTATGGAATTGAAAGATACTAATAGCGTAGGTGACGACGGAATACCAACACAATTACTAAAGGGGCGTGCACCTGAATTTGCCGTACTTCTGGACCCTATAATGCTTAAAAAATGGAATATTTCCTAATGTATTAAAATAATCTAATATCATTCTAATTCACAAGTAGGGAAATAGGGCTGTATCAAAAACTACAGACCGCTGTCTATTTTGTCGCACTTTGCCAAAATTGTAGAGAGAGTTATCTTCAAGCGTCTTACAGTTTTCTTAAACAAATACAATGTCTTATCATCGCAGCAAAATGGGTATATACAGTGAAACTTCCCTTAACGGGCACTTCTATTAGCCGGGCACTTCCCTTAAACGGGCATTTTGTCCGGTCCCGAATTTAAGAGTAGGGAATTCCTAATAAATTGGTTTCTCTTATGCGGACACTCCCTTGAACGGGCGCGGACAGTTATTCAGCTGCTTTTTGACCGCAAAGTTTCCATTAAAGGGACGGATTTGTATTTGAATACATTCATTACCGCATGATATCTGGCGAAGCCGTTAGCGCAAATCAAGAAAATGTCGAAGCTTTCATAAATAGGTTGCCGTTAATAATTAAAGGGTACAAACTCTGCGATATTTATAATTTGGACGAAACAGGGTTATTTTTTCGGACACTACCAACAAAGACGATGGCATTAAGAGGCGAAAGATATATGGGCGACATGTTATCGAAAGAAAGATTAACTATAGTGCACTGTGTGAATATGGCAGGGGAGAAAGAAAAACTGTTGGTTATCGGAAAATCAGCACGTCCTCGCGCATTTAAAAATCTTCGCGTTGTTTTAATAGTAAAACACATCTTATCGCAGCTTGAGAGTTCTGATTCTGTACATAATTTAAACAATTATATTAGCGTATTAGATGCGATTTATTTTATTAAAAAAGCATGGGATGATGTTTCAAGAAAACAGGATTTCAAGAAGTAAATGAGGAGTTTGAAGGTGATCAATATGATCCTGAAGATGAAATTCCTTTATCTAAAGTGGCTGAAATGTGTACGCTAATGGGAAAATTAGGAAGCAATCCAGACCATATTCTGCCCGATAATTTGAAAACGAAAGTCAAAACAGTGATGATGAAATAGAAATTCCTAGAACTAATGATTATGAGAAAAGAATAGTATCGTATAAAGATGGTCTACTGGAAATAAAAAAATTAAAACAATTTTGTTTTGAAAAAGATGATGTACAAGCGTTTGGTATGCTTAGTGAGCTATCATTACATTTTGAAGCAAAATTGGCATGTAATAGGTACACACAAGCAAACTTCCATTTTAGATTATCTTGTAAGATAGTATATAAATTGTATATGTACCTTACCTACATATATTTCTATTATATGTATGTATATATAAATGTGCACATAGCCGTTTGAGTTTTATTTAGCAAATAAAGTTATAAGTATATAATTTTACACTGTGTGTTCAAATGAAAGTTTAGCTTTGCGTTTCTACTTAATTTTTCTGTCTTCTCTGATAAACGGGCACTTCTCTTAAACGGGCAGTTTTGTCGGAACGAACAGTGTCCGGCTATGGGAAGTTTCACTGTATATCTGGTAGATCTACTTCAAAAGCAATTTATCAGGTGCTAGCGGATATAATCGACGGAATCAATAACAACCAATGCACAGTCGGAGTATTTTTAGCTTTACAAAAGGCTTTTAATGTACCAAAAATTGGAACTAATTAGAGGAGAGGCTCTGGAATTAATTCAATCTTACTTGTGCGGTAGGCAGCAGTCTGTGATTGATCCTAGCACTGGCATGAAGTCTGCATTGGTGTCTGTGGGGAGGGGAGTACCACAAGGATTGGTCCTCTTCTATTTTTGATTTATGTGAATGATTTTCCATCGGTGACGACATACACAACTGCACTTTTTGCTGATGACACCTCAGTTGTAATACGAAGTGAAACTAATGATATCAATAGAGAAATAACTCGAACATTATCTTTATTTGAAAATTGGTTTCAACAAAATCACCTACAGCTGAATATGGAAAAAAACAAATATATTACATTTCACGTATTTCAAGGAGGATCTTTTGGTTATGGAGTACAGACAAGCAATAAGAGCTGAGGATGATGTGAAATTTCTGGGGCTGCAGGTGGATTCGCGGTTGGACTGGAGGAGACATATTGAGCACTTGGCGGTTAAGACATCGTCCTTTAATTATGCTTTAAGAGGGATAACAACTTCAGTAAGTGAGCAGGCGAGTCTCTCTGCGTATTATGCGTATGTTGAGTCCAGACTGCGCTATGGTATTGTTTATTTGGGGGGCATCTGCGGATGTGTCCAGAATTTTCATTCTCCAGAAGTCATGTATTAGAAACATTTTTAAAATGGGAAGAACTGATTCTTGCAGGGAAGTTTTTAAAGAAAAAAATACTCACCTTCACATGTCTGTATGTGATGGAATGTGCCCTGTTTGTTAAGGAAAATTATGAATTATTTAAAAAGCAAGAACTTCATCATTCAAAAGTGTTGTGCAGAAGAATGCAACTACACTATTATTAAAAATATATAATCACTTACCATAATATTTAAAAAAGTGACCAAGGAAATTTTTAAGAAAAGACTTAACAAAATTCTAATTAACTGTGCCTTTTACAGATTACAAGATATTTTCATATACAAGTTCGAGTTTGTGCCATGACTTTATTGCTTTTAATACTGTTATACTTTTTCTACTCTTCTGACGTATTCAAACATTATATATGTAAAGTTATTATTATTATTATTTGAAAAGGGCTATATTCTTCACAATAATATTTTGGGAGTCATATATTAGAGAATCAAAGTTTATTTAAAGTAATATTTACAACAATGTTTATATCGGTATGAACACTTCAGAGACTTTTGGAATGTTGTTTATCCTAAAGCAATGAAATAATGTTTGTGTGAACGTACAAAATAGCAGAAGTAGTAAACATTTCATATATTGCAACGAAGTTCAAGGTTTTACGTAGTTGATGACAGAAAATGTTTCATATTTGTTAATGTAAGTATTGAAAATATACAAATAACAAGGATAAAACAACTGGATGTTCTAGAAAATAATACATAGTTTCCAGTAGTAGCACCGCAATATAGTTGATTATGCAACAACTATATTTGTTGGAAGGATATAATTTCGTGTTTTTAAAAGCGTAGACATAATATACCATGCACTTAATTAATGGTTTGAAATGAGTTATTATATGTGCAAATACTAAAGTTAAGTTGAAATAAGTACTCGTTTAAAACAAAACAATATCTAAAATGTCCAAATGTATTTTTTTCTAATGTAAACTTGCTTCAACACAAAGACTAATATATTTACAATGTATAACGCCAATAAAGCTAAGTTGGAGTGTATTCTACATAGAGAATGCATACAATTGACTTAGGACTTACGTTTCATAGAGTAACAACAACGGAAGGCAAAATATACTAAAACAACATTATTTTTACGAAATTAATAATTAAAAGTTTACTAAACTTCTGCCGTCATTAATATGAAGTCAATCATATAAATATATTATGAACACGGAGAAAAGACATCCACTATTATTTTTATTAAATATGTATGTATACTAAGAATAAGAAATTGAGATCTCACTAGTTTCGTTATGGTATTGATATAAATTCTAAGAAAGAGATCAAATTCTATAAGTACTATTCTATTTTTTTCTTTTGTTCTATATGGATATATATACAGTGCGTGTATAAAGTGCCCCCTCCCTGCTATTTTTCAAACGAAGTGGAATAGAACGTTGAAACAAAAATAAAACAAAACCACTATCAAAATACTAACTTTATGTCCATATCTCATTTTAAAATTTCGACATACGGCGTTGTAGGCTATATCAGTTTGATAAACCAGACATAGCTGATCGACTGAAGTGGGAAAATAAGGGGTAGCCTATGTTACTAACATTATAGCTACATAAAATTCGATACCACAGAAATCCTTACTGCGTTAGTCCGTCAAAATTGTTACTGCTACTGTGAATTAAGTGTATTAATAACAAATTCTTTAACCAATAAAAAGGTCATTTTCAGCATCAGATAATCTCACTAAATAATGGGAGTATTCCATTAAAGAATTTTAATTACGGATTTCATCACAGTTTCCCAAATTGAATGAGTAAATAAAAGAAATGATCAACAATTCTAAAAACTTAAACACAATATTTTTTTCTTAAAATATCAAAGATAAGAGACATAATTGAAATAGAATTCGAAAACATAACCATAGTAAAACTCATATTAAGATAAAAAGTAAATAATTCCGTAGTATTATAAAATAAAAAAGGAAACAAATGAAAATTCTGAAGGTTAACTATAAATTACTATGAAACTAAACAAAATATTTCAAATAGGTATAAAGCCAAAAACAATCAATTTAATTGGAAGTTAAGAATGAAATTATTAAAGAAAAATGAATTTCTATAAGTACTTAACTGTTCAAATAACCCTTTTGAGCTGAGCCCAATCAAATATAAAAATTTCGACGGACATTTCTTAATATTTCCGGGGTAACGTTAATCGAAAATTCAATAATTTTGGCGCGTAATTGTTCTAAATTAGATGGACGTTATCACCGTAACCGTATATAGAATTATTTAGAAACGTCATTCGGGGCTAGGTCAGGAGATCGTGGTGGCCATTAATAGGACCTGAATTGCCTATCCATCTACCTCCAAAGATATTATTTAAAAAGTGGGTAACATTACGAGTGCTGTGCGCTGGGCAACCATCCAGCTGAAACGTATTTCATTTATATTAAATCGTTCCCGTAGAGTTTGAATAATATTATTTTGCAACTCTAAGTACATATTTCCGTTTAACTTACGTTGGTAAAAAAGGTCCGATTATTTCATTCTCAAGCATACCGCCCCATACATTTACCTTCATTGGATGCGTTCGTGTAGGTATATTCCAACGCAGATTTTTACGCGACCAATACCGACACATTGCGGGTTATGATGGCTATGCACATGAAATGATTTTTTGTCTACGAACAAAATATTATTAAAAAATAACTCGTCATTGTGATATTTATTAATAATTCCATACACCTGTAATAATTGATATTTTGTAGGACCGTTACTTATTTTATATAATAGTTTTGGACCGTTATAGCACGAATGTTAAATTCGCGCGAGCATTTTGTCGGAATAATATAGGTACTAGGATTTACTTCAACCAAGGCGCTTATTTGCACTTCCAAATCACTAACATTCCTATCAAGACCATTTCTGTTTTTGTTATTTACTAACGTAAAAGTCGTTTCAAACCGTCGAACCGTGTTACGAATTGTATTTGCGCTAGGAATAGATCTTTCCAGATACGAGTAATTCACTGCAAATCAATCAAGAAATTTATTTAAAAAAAAATAGTATGTAAAATTATAGAGGTATTAAGTTAGTACGTTATTGAAATTTATATCGTTGTATATTTCTATGTGTATTTTTTGACATTATAAATTTCTTGTCATTTTAGTTGCTGGTGTTTCTGAGCAATTTTATTTCAATGGATATGCTACCAAGTGATACCATGCGCGTGAGCATATCTTCTTAAATTCAACTATGGTGATACAGTCCTAAAACAATTTTTATTTATTTAAATCTTACTTTAGTTTAGTGTCTATTCTTTTCATTTCTGTACACAGAAATGGAAATTTGTTGTTTATAAGTAAAAAGAACGCAGATTGTATGAGAACATACGTGTATATAGACTTGACTTGTGGAGAACTTCGAATATATTCGTAGATGAATCATCTTGCATTCGGACATGACCATGAACTTCAATGTCCTTTTATTGTTTATTTGGACTGGTAAAATGATGATGTACGTGTCTGGCTATACAAACATGCATATATACATATGCGCCCTCTACTTGACCTACCGTAAGTAAAAAAAGCTTGCTCGGTCGGCATGTGTAATTGACCAAAAACAAAGAATATGAAAACTCGCCAAGTCCTGTCTGTTTTTTTCTTTGTTAATTTTATTGCAAAATTTACTGTCATTAGCATAATTTTGGTGTTGGATAAATAGACGTCATAAACTAGAACAAACAACACTATATATTACCTGTCGATGAAAATAACAATGATAGTTAATTATTAAATGACACAACACATTTAAATTAATTATAAGATGCATGTTTAATAAATTTAACCTTGGTGTCTCAATTCTTTATTAGTCAATTGAAAATTTTATACTACATTATATAAGAATAAGCCGCAATTGCAGCAACAATAAACTGAGTGAATCAATAATAGTACGATTTACGTAACATAAAATAGCGGTCGCAGACTCGTCGATCCAAAGCAAGGGGATTACCACAAAAATTCACGAATGACATCAGCAGTTGACCAGGAATTAACTGAGATGAAAACAAGACATCTTCTCAGAAGGTCGTAAATTCCTGATTTAATATTTTGTCAAAAATGTTGGATATACACAAGCAACACCTAAATAAAAAATATTTTGCTGAGAATTTTATGCAAACAATGGCAATCTTAAACGTATTAATTTCTTTATTTTTGATCAGTTTCATGATATGTGCCGAAAAACCAACTTTTTATACTATCTATACAAATAGATATAGATACATATACATATATAAAATACTTTTTTGTACCAGTAGTAAAATATAGCATTTTTACATATAATAAAACGCCATGAAATGTCATTTCTCCACCTAAACTAATAACAGGTAAATAATGAGCATATTATTGACCCAGGTGAATAATGACAACAAATAAAGCGCATGCCGCAACCATGCAATCGCAGTAATATGTCAACCGTCAAAATTCATTGTAGTTTAACCCGTTTGGCCAGTTTCACATTCGTATATCCGCATATCATCGTCGATTTATACCATAAATCATACCTAAAATTTAAAACTTATAAATGCTCTACCCCTAAGGTAAAGTAAATAACTGCATTTTAGGTTAACAATAGCAAAATATGTATGATAGTATAATATGGAAACAATATAACACGTAACTATTACAGAACTAAAGAATTATTAAATTTATTTATAAAAATTGATAGTGCAATTATGGCATGTCACATTTATTGATGGTTCAATTCTATTTGAAAAACCAGGATTGTGCAGATCTGTATGCACATTAATGACAGTATTATTGATTGAGTTAATTCCATAAGTATTTACGATATCTTCAGTCGAAATAGATCCTAATTGTACTGCTGATGTTGATGGAATTTGATTCATATCGAAAACTCCTGTATTTATTGCAGGTGTGGTTGTGTATGTAGACGTTGGTAGACTTTGTAACACACATGCTATATTTTTTTATTTACTAAGGAATCTTCTATATAACCTTCAGCTACACTAGAAGATTTTCAACCACCATGTTGTTTTAACTGAAGGATATTACCACCATTGACAGCTAAAAGTGTAGCCGAGGATCTACGGAAACTATGACCAGTATAAAACTTAAATATTGACGTTCAATAAAATCTTGTTTTTCAAAATACTTTACATACACTACACTACAGAAACATTCAGCAAAAATAGTTATTTTCAAGTGGTTTCCAACAAGACGTTCCAAAACCTGGAAAATAACTTAAAAACAGAAAGAAAATTAAAAGCGGTAGATATACAGAGTATTATGGCATGGACATTTATTTAGTGATATGAAACTCCTTCAAACAAAAACAGGTATATATTGCTCTATAGCGTATATTTTATATAGAATTACTTAATTTTGGATTAAGAAATACCAAGACATATTCTTGCAAGACCGGTCATAATGTCAATCTTGAAATGTAAAAAATATATATCCGTATGATAATTAAAGAGCAACCTAAAGCAAATATAAGTTTATTATGTTGTTCAATTCTTCGCGAGAAAGTGAGCAAGATAAAAATTGATGATGGGGTATGTTTAAAGAATGCTATTTCTAGAAGGTAAAAAAGGTTATCCTTACAGCTGATCTACCAGAGGACGAAGACTTGTCGGGTAGATTCCGTTAAAAGTGGGTGTGCCTTCGCCCATCTCGCATATAAACAACAGACTGGCAATTTTCATCGGCTGACTATATAAGTGGACAGTAAACATTTATATTAAGAATGAGCATTTTGAAATTTTACATCAAGAACATGAGAAAGTCAGTTGTAACAACCACTATTTTCTTTTTTGTGTTTAAAGAAGCAATCGGTACATATTACATTATTTTTTGTTAAGAAAATCAATTGGTATAGTTTAGCTTACTTTAGTCAAGTTAGTGCATTTTCATAAGTTAAGAACGGAAACCTACTTAGACATACTAGACAATGTTAAATACCAAAAATAAATAAGAGGAATCATCATAAAATTTAATAATTACCTTGTTCAATATTTATTCGACTTTTATAACCAGGTGTAGAACATTCTCAAGTTCAACTTTATTGGTTGGATATTCCAAAATACTCTTATATGAAATTTCAATTCGCACGCTTGAAAAGTTAGAAAATATTCACATGTTTCGTAGACAGACTGATATACTTGGTTAAGATATATACAATTATAACACCATACTTTGTTCACTGAACGTATAGAGAAGCAAAAAACGCGTGATCAATGCATTATTTTTAATACTGCCTTTCTATTGGCTCTGAAAGCTACATACAAATCCTAAAACACACGATATAAATTATCTGCTTTCTGTGATTTTGTCACATGGTTGTGACTATACCACGCAGCAAAATCACAATTTTAGAGAACGATGAAAATACGTATTTGCTAATGTAGAACAAGTGAGCATATAGTGATTTTGCTAACATTGTCTGTTATTTTGAAATATATGTTATATATGTATACTTTTTGCTTTTTACCTTTGCTATATAATATTGTGTATTAATTGTATTGTTCCTTGTATTTGCGCTGTTTGTATTTGTTCAAGTTGTTATTATTATTATTCTCAGTCTTTTTAAAGACTCTATTAATGATTAAAGGTTTATTAAAGGTAAGATCTATAAATCGTAAACAAAGCAAATGGTTTATAGGTTAATTATGTTTCAGATTTCCAGAAGTGTTGAATTTAAGTTAGTTTTTACCTGTTTATACAGTATTGTGCAAAATGCAGCCAGAACTGAAGAAACGAGTAAAGAGACATTTTAAAGTGCTAGAAAAAGAGACTGTACTGAATATATTTAGCAAACGTCAACAAGAATGCCCAGCTAACTCTAAGACAAGAGTTCTTGACTTTACAGCCGAAGCTACAGGTATCTGCTCAGCAAGTGTTTTTAATATTTTGCGAGAACACAATGCACAAGATGTGAAACCTCCAAAGACGTATACAAGAGCACGATCGGTCCTGGATAATATTGATGATGATATGTGCAATATTATTAGACGTTTAGTACACTCATTTTTCTATAAAAATGAGATGCCAACAGTGAATAATATTTTATTTACAGTAAATGAAGATGAGAACTTGCCAAACCTCACAACAGTGTGGAAGTTGTTGAAAGAAATGAATTTCTCTTTCAAAAAAAGAGCTCGTAATAGTTTTTTAAAGGAAAAATGTGAAATTGTTACATGGAGACGGCGCTACCTTCGTCAAATAAAAGAATTTAGGGAACAAAATAGAAAAATTTACTACCTAGATGAAACATGGGTCAATGAAGGCCATACTGTGCAAAAAATATGGGTAGATGAAACGGTAACAAGTCCAAGGCAAGCATTATTACAAGGGCTCTCGACGGGTCTTAAAAATCCAACTGGAAAGGGAAGACGATTGATTGTTCTTCATATTGGTTCAGAAGATGGATTTGTAGAAAATGGCTTATTGTTGTTTGAGTCAAAAAGGACCAATGATTATCACGAAGAAATGAATGCAAATATCTTTGAGGAGTGGTTTGAAAAGGTATTGCCAACGTTGGAAGAAAAATGTGTTGTGGTATTAGATAATGCTTCCTATCACAGTAGAAAAATTGAAAAAGTGCCAACTACAGCCACACGGAAAGGTGATATTCAGTCTTGGTTGCAAGAAAAAAATATATCCTTTCAAAAAGATATGGTTAAAGATGAACTATTACATTCAGTTAAGGTGCACAAAGAACATTTCAATAAATATGCGATTGATGAACTTGCAAAAACTTACAATAGAACAGTACTAAGACAACCACCCTATCATTGTGAATTGAACCCGATAGAATTAATATGGGCCCAAGTTAAAGGAGAAATTGCAAGGAAAAACACTACATTTAAATTAAAGGAAGTCAAAGAGCTGTTACACAATCATTGAACAATGTTACAAAAGAGAACTGGTTGAATGCCACCAAATATGTTAAAGAAGTAGAGAAGAATATGTGGGAGTTAGACGTAATTGTTGAAAATTTACAAGAGAGTTTCATAATTAATATGGAATGTTCTGAAAGTAGTGAATGTGACAGTGACAGTCAGGAATAATTTTAATTGTCAACACAGAAAAATTTAAAATATATTTCATAGTTTCTTTCGCTCTTTCTTCTATATATTTTTTAAAAATAAAGTATATTGTGTATGCATTTTATTTATATATGTTCACTATGTATGTACTCTATTTATACACGTATAAAATACCTTATAAATTCATAATAAAGTAACTGCCTATGCCCTATTTAAACTTGTAATTTATATTATATACACATGTGAATAAAGTGTTTAATATATTTGCTTCATTTTTAAATACCTATATTGCTTTTGTATTATTTGTTAAAATGCCATTATATTGATTTTGACAAATGCATATTAAATTTGTTTTAAATTGTTTACAAAATGCGCATTTGTGTATTTTCCTGTTAGGTCAATTAATATTTACCCACTTATTAAGTGATGGATTCTAAGCAATTTACGAATGTTTTGTTGATATAGGTTATGTTTGAGATTTACGTATTTTAGTTATCTAAAAAGACAAAACATGCATTTTCTGTAAATTTAAATCGGTTCAGTATTTTATATAAACTAATAAATTCTTGTTTTCGAAAATTTAAACATGTAATCAAAAGATTTTATAAACCTTTATTGTTAATATGAGTACTCTATTGTAAATTGAGCTGTGCACGTGATACAGTCGTGAACATCTCTTGATTACTCCATATGTTCAGTGAATGAAGTATAGTAATATGTATTATTTATATTTAAAAAAATATCGCAGTATGTTAGATGTGAAAAGTAATATATCCAAACAATAAAACATCATATAGAGACGTACTGGTAGTGGGCGTATACACTCGTATCTAATGAAATCAATATATTGGAGAACCATCAACTCAACTAAACAGACAAAATGTATGTAACCATACGTATATCTGCGCAAATATAACATTTCACTTTATATTTCAGAATGCCTCAGTTAATAGAAATTTAACTTATATAGACAAGCATATAAAACACGTAGAACAAACTAGAAAATTATGTAATTAATGAGTTCTGTTTTTGTTGTGATGTGGGTTATCGTTACTATTCAATATTGGATACAAAGGGTAAGTTGAAGCAACAATGTTGTTTCAAATTGTCCGTATTCTCTGCCAAGAATGGTTTTTAGATACATGTAGACTACTTTAATGGCACTGCTGTGTTGTGTTGTTCTTTCTAATGTTAGGCATTCCCTGTATTTCTGTTATTTGTATAATCATCGTTACGCTCTTCCTTCTATATGAGGCAATGGGTCAGCTACAGTAGTAAATGGAATGGCCGATTCTAGACCAGCACCCTGCACCCGAGGTCAAAGGATCTGAGAGGGTAGAAATGAATTGGAAATAGATCGATACACAAATTTCTGCAAAATTAGCTTTTTCAGTTCTGTTTGCAGCTGACCACACGTGTCTTGAGCTAGCGTTATCTGCAAACAGATGCATATTGCAGTGGTTTGCATAGCTATATGGTTTATAAATAAATTGTATAAATGTATTATTACCACACGTGGGGCATAGCCATATAATCTATGCTGTAGTCTGTACCAGCAGAATTTAATTGCAAAACTGCATACATTTTCATGAATGCAGAGATTGCAATTATAAAAAAAAAACTACTCTAATAAATTTTTAATCTCAATCCCTGTTAACATTCACACTATTTTCGTAGGTTCTGGCAGTGATCTTTCCTTTATTTATCAGCAACATTTCTTATTTAAATTCAATTAGGATAAGGTAAATAATAAATAAGTATTTAAATTTCATAAGCATTTATATTCATATAATTATTCATTAGACAACAACACAGTAAAAAAAATTCTATTCACAACATGTGGCTGTTAGGAATGTCTTTTTATTATTCCAACTATAAAAAAAATATATATATAAGAAATACACATTGCTTTTATCCTTTATGTGGATTCAAGAAAAATATTATTTATGCTATCCTTAATCTTTTAATATTGTATCCATAGATTTAAAGAAATAATTTTTTTTTCTACGACGCTAAATTTTATTTCCACAGAGACAACCATTCGCACGTAATGCCTCCGAAGATCTAAAATTCGCAAAGAACAAAATACCTTGAATATAACCTTTACCGATCCCCATATGCAAACATTCACACGTTGTACATACTACAGATTGGATTTTGTCCATCAAAAATACTTGTATCTTTACGTATTAAAAATGCTTAAAATTTTATTAAATTTTCCAATATTTCCAATTGTTAATAGTGCACAGCAAACACTGCAAGCAAATATTTTCACATAGTACTCCCAATGCCCTTCTACACCATTAACAATTCTCCCATGATTTACAAAACTTAATTTAATTTAGCAAAAATAATATTTATTTAAGTGTTATGATGTCTAACGCTTTACTAGAAATGAATATTCACACATAGCATCTCCAGCGCACGTCGTACACCATCAATTACTTGAATCATAAATTCATTTCAAAGAAAACGTACTTATGTTCTTGATATAAATCATCAAATTCTTGTTTGTTCATGTCTACCATTTTGTAAATTTTAAATATGAAATAAACAATATAACAATGAATTAATAATAATATGAAAACTAAAATAAATACTGAAATTCAAAATAAACTTAATACATTTAGCTAATTTGATCAAATGTAGTGTATTAAAACTCCTACGATCATTTGCATACGCGAATGAAATTTTTGCGTCCGGTAAATTCAAAAGATCGGCAGCTTCTTTCCTTTTCTCGCTCTTCTTGCCTTTTTATAGCCTCGGTTTTCAAACAAAACACAACTACCCGCGTACAGCGCCACAACTTCAACACTAGAAATTTTATGTTGGTGTTGTCCTGTTCATTTTTGTTTTCTTCAAGTTTTTCTCAGGTCAAAAATATACCTATATTGCTTGTTGACAGTTCAAGAATGCACTAAATGTTTACACACACAAATTGTTTATTTATAAAGTCCATGCACATCTGCGATTCTTTGTCTTCAGTAGGTATATCTTCCTTTTATTAACGCCATCCCTAATTATGTTGGTAAATGAATTCATTGCCTCTTTCATTATTGTTTATGTACTTTTGTTTCCCATTGTTTAAAACTATCCGTATTTTCTTGTTATAGGTATCTTTGTTGGAAATAATCGAAAATACATTGAACACAGATGGGATTCTTCTTTTTATGACCGCACCATCAGGAACACAGACCTCGACATCATCACCTTTGCTTTCCAACCATTTCCTTTCGTCTTCATTTAGGTTGATCTGCACATAACTGTCAACAATGTTAACATTATTTCTTCTTTGTAGATTATTCAAATTATACAAGATTTATTCTGTTATCTTGAAGCCTTTACTTTATTAAAACATTTCAAGGATGTGTTTTTATCTATACTTTTAGTATATCGTTTCGAATAAAGAACACTTTTTTG
Organism: Amphimallon solstitiale; assembly: GCA_963170755.1. Taxonomy (NCBI): domain Eukaryota; kingdom Metazoa; phylum Arthropoda; class Insecta; order Coleoptera; family Scarabaeidae; genus Amphimallon; species Amphimallon solstitiale. Next base: position 187,413,876 of record OY720675.1, read on the forward strand.
TATATCCTTTTAAAAATGCTATTAAATATAAGTATCAGGTATTTATTGTCTTTTATCATGTAACCATAAAATGTCTGAGAGATAAAAATCTTTTTACAAATTTATATACTACGTCTATTAATTTTGAAAGACGTTTTCATGTCGAGAGTGTCGAATTTCACCTTTTTCGTACAATTTTACGGCATTTAAATGGCTCACTCTCTTCATTGTTTCATCTTTCAACATCACTCTCTCTCTGTTATTTATTTTTAATACATTTTTAATTTTGAAAAGTGGTTCACTTTTCAATATATTAATGCCACACTTACACAATGCGAAAAGTTTGGTTCGGCCTTTGTATACTCAAACCACATCTTGTGCTCATCTTTTCTATAAATACAGAATACATGAATTTATTTTTGTGTTTATTTTTATTACTCTTAATGTATATACATTTTAACTTAAGTTACTATATACTTTTCATCATGATGTTGCGCCTTAAAGGTTAAGCAACTCATTATTATCTTAACGACTATATTTAAAACTAAAAATTTAGTTTCTTATTCTAATGCTTAATTATTTAACTATTTTAAAAATACTTAAACTATAAAGGTCACGGCAATATGTGTGTCATGAACGTACATATGTAGATCGAGTAATGATTGCAAAAGGGACGGAGTTTTTGTGGAAGCCGTCACAATAGCTTTCTTATCACAACTAGCAAAGCAAATAACAATATGTGTTCATAATAGTTTTACAACAAATTTTCGATTTAGTAAAACAAAATAGCACCGACAAAATACTATTAAATTAAAATGAATAAACGTAGTCTACGTAGGATACACCTATTTAAAAATGTATACTAGAGTATATGTGTGCAATATTGCACCCAAGTATTAGAAAATCAATAGCAATAACTTAAAGAAAGTGGTGGTAATGTTTGTGTGTATGAGATATTCAGTAAATTCGAAAAATCGTTAATTGCACATATGTCGATCTAGCTTCACTTCTCTTCTATAGACATGTACAAATCACGAAGCACTTTTTTTTAATACTTTGCGATTTGTAGCAGAGAAGTGAAACTAGATCGACATATTGCTGTGACCTTCACATTATCAAAAATAATCATATTAAGAATTAGTTTAGTTATTAAAAAGGAACACTAATTTTATTTTAAAAATCGTTTATTTAAAAATTAGGGTATAAGTTCAAGACATGTAAATATAAGTATAATGGGTTGCCTATATTTAAAGACAAACTTCTTTATCAAAATAAACATGAATTGTTAGTATATTTTAGTTAAAATATACCTAAATATTAGGTACAATAGAAAATACTAAACAAATCAATAGCCTTTATTTTGTGTAAAAGACGCATAAATGCCACATGAATGTAAACAAAACAAGACGTGCTCGAGAAAATGATGCAGTCTTGAAATAAATAAATAGAACAAATAAAATATGAACTTAAAATATGAATAATGCTACCAATTCATAAGAAAGATTTTAATAATAAAACTTAAAATATAGCAAATACCTGTGCCTTATAAAAAAGGACATAAATCAAAAACATTTCCAGTGGGAAATGTCAGATCGTAAATAAGAAGAATATTTTGTGTAAATAATAACAATATGAATTAAAAATACACTTATTAGTTCTTGTACTCAAGGGCTTCAAAAGACAATGGAAATGGGCATGTGTGGTTTAAAAAGCTGCAAAAGAAAAAAATACAATGTTAATATTGTTATAGCATTCTACAAATTGACGTGTTACCTGAAGAAAGAGCATGTTTAAAGAACGGGGAAAAAGTGAAGAAGGCCGACGTTCTTTGCAGTGCGAGCTCAGCAACAAGAATTCCCGTGGTGTGTAATGTGTTTACTGCCGGACAGAAGGGTTTTTAAAAGAAGAATCAAGATAACATTAGTAGATGCTAAAAGGAAATATGTAACAAATGATGAAAAAGGTAATGCGTTTATATACAAATACAATGAAGGATTATACTGAAGAGGAAAAGAAGATAGATATACTTACCAAAGATTAGATGCAACCAATTTTATGAGAAAATACAATAACAAACAACTTGAAGCATCGCCATTAGTATAACTGTCAAGATGATGAACAAACAAGAAAATTTTACCACGAACGTTTTTGAAAAAGACGCCAACCTAAAACTTAATTGAAGAAAAGAGGCGGCTAAAATAGTCGATAGGCATTTGTTTGAATATATAAGCGAAGAAACAAGAATAAACCTGCAGATTTTAAGTTTGTAATTCGAGGAGTAAAGACGCAAATATTTGTAAAAGATTAACAAATTTAATATAGTGAACGTGAGAGTAGAGTTTATATACACTACATATTGACTCAAGATTCAATCATTTGTATAAAAGATTTAGAGTTTAATTTTAATTTAGTTTTCTTTTAAACAATTTTATTCAATTAATTTTTCTTTTCTTATCACTAATTTTTAAGATGGAGGATATCAATAAGATAGAATTTGATAAAATATACGATGGAATGAAGTAAGTCATGAGATAAAATAATTCATTTTATTGAATATCTGATGAATATTATCTTGTTTTATAACAATATTTTGTTTTTCAAAATAATAAAAGGGATAGTTAATGGTGTTAAACATGCTGAAGGTACTATGTGAAAATATTTGCCTTTAGTAGATCGTTGGGCATCATTAAGTATTATACAGTCATTTAATTTAGAAATTAAAATAAAAATTAATACGAATAAGCGGGGATGTTTTTGGTGGGTAGATGCTAAGTACAATGTGAGAATGTTTACAGTTAGCGATTAGTATAAGCCAGGTTCAGAGCATTCACGTTGCAAGGTTCTAGATTGCCAAAGCACGATGTGAAAATGTATGTTTTGGTGAAATAGAGACGGCATCGTATTAATAAACAAATTATCTGGAATAATTTTTTTTATTTAAAGGAACGAGATAATTATTCATTCAGCTATCATTATAGATGTATAAGTATTTCACAAGCATTATAACTCTAAACTGAGTATAAATGTTTTTTTTATATAGAGGAAAATTGTAGAACAAAAATATACATATAATGACAATGTTATTAACAATCGTCATTTACAAAAATGTAAATATAATTTGAGATGAGACTTAGACACTTTGTTTAATTTTTGATCTTATCCCAAGCAAAACTAAATAAGAGGTGTACCAGAACATAAGAAGTAAATCACTGCAAGAACTCATAAGAACATACATAAAAATTTATGCTGTTAGGAACAAGTTAATAAATAAACTATTATAATTTTATCATTCATCAGCATTGCTGCATCCACAGCAATATGTGCAATTAGCGATTTTTCGAATTTACGGTACACACAAACGACCACTTCGTACATATGCGATGAAATTGCTATTGCGAAAAGCGACTCAAGTAAGTCGCAACACGTCCACGTATCACTAAGTAACAATGACAATATATTTAGCAATAATTTAAATAAATCAAGCAATCCAAACGGAAGCCATTTGGTACATAAAAATATACACAGCAAGTGTAAACGTACAGTACACAGACTGAGTCTTGGCCGATGGGCGGAGTCTTATAGGTCAGTGCGAGACAGAGAACGTATTCGGAAAAAGAAATGACCAGCTGCTCGTCCTTAACCTAATATTATAAGAATTCATTGCGCATCTTGTGGGAAGGGCATCTTATCGGCCAGGTCTCAGTCTGCGAGCTGTACACTAATCAGACGGTCCTTTTTAGAAAATAATTTCACTGGTTTGCTTCTAATAGCAATGTTAGTATGTAATACGAGGTATATGTAGCAGTTACGTATTATATTTTAATGCACAATACAAAGGTAAGATAGCTTTGTTCAATTGCTTGCAAAATCATTCATGTTTATTTTTATCTCGGTAAATAATAATTTTCAAGTTTTGCCTATGCTGCGAACATATTTTACTTGCATCATATATATTTCACGGACACAGAAGGCTATGAGAGTAAAGAGGGGTTCACACTCATGCAATTAGTTGCAGCGACTCCAGTTTTATGAAAAGTTGCACGAAAATTCGCGTTCACACTATGCAACTTGTTGCAGCAATTTATCGCATGTGAAAAGTTGCACGTATTAGAACGTGTTCTATTTTCTGAAGAAATTGTTTGCGATTTTTTAGTAACGTTTACGCTGCCACCCTGTCTTATGAAATGTACCAAAGTACATGTATTATTTTTCATCACTATACATTGAAAGTAATGATGACATACATATAATTATTTCATGCTGGTAGTATGTACTACAAAAAAAAATTGCATTTGTGAAAAATTGCTTGTACTTCCTGATCAGTGTGAACCAACCGTGCAACTCTTAAAAATTGCACCGTTCATGCAACTTTTCACATGCGATAAATCGCTGCAACTAACTGCATCAGTGTGAATCCCTCTTAACTAATATTTTACACCAAAATTATGTTGTTGCTTATATAACCTTAGTTCTAAGAGCATTGTTCATAAAAATTAAATACTACGGTCTGCATTTGAATTTTATACGTATGAATTAAATCGGTACTTCCTAGTCAACTTGCATATTTTTTAAGCGTTCATTTGAATTTAATTGCAATTTGTCAAAAATAAATAGCTTTACATAACCTTAACATAACATAAAATGCTCTTCGTAATAAGCTAATATACTGACTACGTCATTTAAATTAAATTATTTTTTATACGTTTACAATAAGTTACATGTATATATAAATTTATTTGTCCAATATAGTCTTGAATGATCAAAGTAAATTGTACTCATTCTTAGATTTTATTATTTATTACAAAATATACCACAAATATCCAAAATAGAGCAGTATATGCGTGGTGCCAAGTAAAACATTTCTGTGTCTTCCTATATTTGGAATCATATATCATCTGTGCGACTATTTTTTATAAATATGTAAACAGGTCATCGTAAGGGTAACTTTGAAACCAAGTCGTATATGGTACATACATAAAAGCAAATTAATTTCTGTTGACCATGTCTTGGTATACTTACGTTCTCTAATTAAGTTTTTTTCTTTAGTTATATATATATATATATATATATATATTTCTTCAAATTTCTTTTTTCTTGGCCGTTGTTAAATATAATTATATTGCATCATGGGAGGTATCGGCCTTATTTAATTATAGGTAGTTTAGTGTGTATAAAATAAAAAAATTCTTCTTACGTTTCGATATTATATATAATATCTTTCTCAAAATTTTTTTTATAATAAGGTCATGTGTTATTAAAATTGATACTACATTTGTTTACAATTTAAAAAAAATATATATATTAAAATCTCCAAAAGATTTTCCACTCGCACAACGCCTGAAAATCTGTTTTCTTTTTCTTTCTTCTTTTGAATATTATCAGGTATGTATACATTCTTTTGCTTTTTTTTTGGTGTTATCCAAAATGTTAATTACTTTTCAAATGATTGTATATAATATTTAAAGGTGTACGTGTTTGTATTGAAAAGCAATGATGTTTTTTTTAAAAAAAAAAAACATCATTGCTTAACATTTTGGATAACACCAAAAAAAAAAGCAAAAGAATGTATACATACCTGATAATATTCAAAAGAAGAAAGTAAAAGAAAACCGATTTTCAGGCGTTGTGCGAGTGGAAAATCTTTTGGAGATTTTAATATATGTATTTTTTTAAATTGTAAACAAATGTAGTATCAATTTTAATAACACATGACCTTATTATAAAAATTTTTTTGAGAAAGATATATATAATATCGAAACGTAAGAAGAATTTTTTTATTTTATACACACTAAAAACTACCTATAATTAAATAAAGGCCGATACCTCCCATGATGCAAATATTATTATATATATATATATATATATATATATATATATATATATATATATATTAAAATTATTATCGACCGTACAACACAATAAAACAAAAAGGAATTGCGGGAATGCGGTCTGTATTAAATTGAAACTCAATCGTTCACACTCAATATTTCGACATGTATTTCATATCTTCATCAGGAGCGAAGAACATAGAGTCAGTCACTGGCACCTAATCATCACAGAAAGATCACGAAATTTGTTAATTCTACAAATCATTTCGTCTTTATACATTTAAAACTCCTTCAAAATACACATATATACATACATATATCTAACGTTCGAGACGGAATGAAGAGCAACGTAATTAACTCTATGTTCTTCGCTCCTGATGAAGATATGAAATACATGTCGAAATATTGAGTGTGAACGATTGAGTTTCAATTTAATACAGACCGCATTCCCGCAATTCCTTTTTGTTTTATATATATATATATGAAACAATGGTTTCTCGGGTTCTTGGCCGCGTGTGAGATGTGTCCTGAGAAGGACTGTTGTCTCAACGTTTCGACGAGATCGCACTCGTCATTTTCTAGAGATAGTCTTCTGCTGGTTACAGTTGAGAGTTATCTGCTGTTCGCCTTGTTGTACGCCTGCTTTTATATTGCTGAGTTGGAGTGGGGTCGGGTGGGGGATGTTGTACTGTGGCGATCGCTCGCAAGCGGCTGCGTGTGATTGGTCCGTGTATTTGCGAATCCTGTGTATGGGTCTGCTTCGGTTGTGGAGTGTTGCGTTTATCGTGAGTTCTAATCTGTATGTCGGCCACGAGCGGTTTCCATGTATGCGGCAGGCGTAGGCCGTCGTCTCTTTTATTTAAACTTCTGGGCCTCTTTTCAATTTCTATCGCTTCTCTAGTGATTCTAGTAGCTAGATTTTCGCTCTTTGCTAATAACTTTGTATTGTCGAAGTCGATATTATGCCCCGTTATCACACGATGTTGTGCTAGAGATGAAGTTGGTTCTTTCTTGAGCACTGCGTTTCTATGTTCTTCTTTTCTTACGTTTATTCGCCTATTCGTCTGCCCTACATAGGATTGGTCGCACTCCAAGCATGGTATTTCGTACACGCCCTGATCTTCGAGTGGAATTTTATCTTTCGCGTTGATTAATTCATCAGCTATTTTTCTCTTTGTTGTAAAAACTGTGTTGATGTTGTGTTTTCTTAGTATTCGGCTGATTTTATCTGTGGTACCTTTTACATATGGGAGAAAGGCTCTTGAAATGAATTCTTCTTTCTCTTTCTCTGTTCTTCTTGTTTTGTTATAGGTGGCTTCCTTTATTATTTTGTGCGAGTAACCGTTTGCAAGGAGAGCGTTTCTAATATTTGTTCTTTCTTCGGATTTATGTTCTTTATCTGTTAGTCTGTCGGATCGTAGTACTAGTGTTTTTACTACTGCGTTCAGTTGCGCCGGATGATGGTGAGATTGCGCTTTTAAATATCTATTTGTGTGTGTAGGTTTCCGGTAAAGAGTATGTCCCAATGTCCCGTTTTCTTTCTTGATCACCAACACATCTAGAAATGGTAGTTTCCCTTGTTCTTCTACCTCCATTGTGAATTTAATTTTCGGATGTTGGGCGTTTAGGTGGTATAGAAAGTCTTCTAGTTTTTCTCTGCCATGTATCCATATTACAAATGTATCGTCGACATACCGCAGCCACAGTTTTGGTTTATTCGCACAGGTGTTAACAAACTTTGTTTCAAAGTTCTCCATAAATATGTTGGCTATTATCGGTGACAGAGGTGAGCCCATCGGTGCGCCTTCAACTTGTCGGTATTTTTGGTTGTTGTACCTAAGTAAAATAGGTATTTACTAGGCAGTGTTCTATCAAGTTGATTGTAGTCTTTTGTACTTGATACTGGTTTTCTAATATGGACATGGTTTCAGCGATTGGCACCTGCGTAAATAGGGATGTTACATCGAAACTGACTAACAGATCCGTTGGTTCGAGATGGATGTCTTTTATCAATTCAATGAAGTGATCTGCATTCTTTACGTAGGATGCCATTTGTTCTGCGTGTACTTGAAGTTCTTGTGCCAGGTATCGTGCTAACGCTTGTGTTGGTGATCCAATTGAGCTTACAATCGGACGGAGTGGTACATCGGTTTTATGTATTTTTGGAAGTCCGTAGAATTTTGGACAACGGACGACTTTTCCCTGGGGATGATCTGTTTCTTTATTTCTTCACTCAGCGGTGTTGCGTTTATTTTTGTTTTTGTTACTTTTTCTAAGTAAGTCGTCGGGTCCGAATTTATTATTATTTTTTTTTTTTTAAACGCCCAACATCCGAAAATTAAATTCACAATGGAGGTAGAAGAACAAGGGAAACTACCATTTCTAGATGTGTTGGTGATCAAGAAAGAAAACGGGACATTGGGACATACTGTTTACCGGAAACCTACACACACAAATAGATATTTAAAAGCGCAATCTCACCATCATCCGGCGCAACTGAACGCAGTAGTAAAAACACTAGTACTACGATCCGACAGACTAACAGATAAAGAACATAAATCCGAAGAAAGAACAAATATTAGAAACGCTCTCCTTGCAAACGGTTACTCGCACAAAATAATAAAGGAAGCCACCTATAACAAAACAAGAAGAACAGAGAAAGAGAAAGAAGAATTCATTTCAAGAGCCTTTCTCCCATATGTAAAAGGTACCACAGATAAAATCAGCCGAATACTAAGAAAACACAACATCAACACAGTTTTTACAACAAAGAGAAAAATAGCTGATGAATTAATCAACGCGAAAGATAAAATTCCACTCGAAGATCAGGGCGTGTACGAAATACCATGCTTGGAGTGCGACCAATCCTATGTAGGGCAGACGAATAGGCGAATAAACGTAAGAAAAGAAGAACATAGAAACACAGTGCTCAAGAAAGAACCAACTTCATCTCTAGCACAACATCGTGTGATAACGGGGCATAATATCGACTTCGACAATACAAAGTTATTAGCAAAGAGCGAAAATCTAGCTACTAGAATCACTAGAGAAGCGATAGAAATTGAAAAGAGGCCCAAAAGTTTAAATAAAAGAGACGACGGCCTACGCCTGCCGCATACATGGAAACCGCTCGTGGCCGACATACAGATTAGAACTCACGATAAACGCAACACTCCACAACCGAAGCAGACCCATACATAGGATTCGCAAATACACGGACCAATCACACGCAGCCGCTTGCGAGCGATCGCCACAGTACAACATCCCCCACCCGACCCCACTCCAACTCAGCAATATAAAAGCAGGCGTACAACAAGGCGAACAGCAGATAACTCTCAACTGTAACCAGCAGAAGACTATCTCTAGAAAATGACGAGTGCGATCTCGTCGAAACGTCGAGACAACAGTCCTTCTCAGGACACATCTCACACGCGGCCAAGAACCCGAGAAACCATTGTTTCATCATACGACCGCGAAAACATCAGGAACATCATATATATATATACACAGGGTGGGGCACCTCATTTCCGTCGGTTTATATACAAAAAGCGGTAATATGTTATTTTTATTTTTATTAAAGGTTGTGTAGGTTCATTAGGGGCACGTTTTAAAATTATTTTGAAATATACAGAGTGATCCAAAAAAATTTGGCACACCAAAGTTATGAAAATTTAAATGGAACACCCTATATATTATTGAATATTTTGATGCTATAGGCTAAATTAAGGCCACTTACTGTTATATTCCCTATACCTAACTCAACCTCTTTTCGAGATATTTCACTATTTTTGAAAATGTAGATCAAAATTTCAGAGACATTGCTGTCTTCCATATTTGGGCGAATTATTTTAAATTGTATTTAATGAACACTCAAAGCATTAGACTCTAAGATAAGCTAAAGTTGATATCTAAAAATTATACAGGGTGTTTAAAAACTACATTTGTGTTTTGACTAACATTAAAGGTAAATAACTTTCTTATTTTAAATGGAACACCCTGTATTTATTGCCATATTTAGATTCTAATTTTAATTGTTTTTAAAACTGTATTAGGGTTTCCTATACCTATCTCTTATAGTTTTTTGGTAATTTAGAATTTTCAATTTCAAACACTAATTTCTTGCAAACTATTTTTCAAAATGCTAATATTTATTAACCTATCGGGATGATTGGTTTTGTTTCACATTAATTAAAAGGCCTCATAACTAGGTAAATAAAAAATACATACTTTATTAAACAAACAAAAAACTTAAATTGTAAAAGAAAACTAATGTTTTAACAAGTGCTCGAAATGATGCCTATCTGTTTCAATGCATAATCGAATTCTCTCTTGAAAGGACTGTTTAACTCTTGTTAAAATATTTGGTGTTATAGAACGAAACGCTATTCTTATTCGTTCTCTCATATCGTCGGGTGTGGTTGGTGGTGTATCATAAATGATATTTTTGACATATCCCCATAAGAAAAAATCGGGACTCGTTAAGTCTGGAGATCTTGCTGGCCAATTCTGTGGACCGCCGCGTCCTATCCACCTATTGGGATATTTGCCTATCCAATTCATTTCTTACATTTACTTGAAAATGCGCTGGCGCACCGTCTAGTTGTAACCACATCCTTTGACGAATTTTAAGTGGTATATTTTCCAAAAGTACAAGCAAATTGTCTCTTAAAAATCGAAGAAACATGGCGCCGTTTAAGTGACCATCAAAAAAGAACGGACCTACCACTTGAGTTCCAATTATTCCACCCCCATACATTGACACACCACCTGTGTTGCCTGTCAATAGTTCTAAAAAAATGGGGATTTTCGTCACTGTAGTAATGAAAATTATGTTTATTAACTAATCCGTTATTGTGGAATGATGACTCATTCGAAAAAAGTACAAAATCGAAGAAATTTTCATCTTCACTAAACTTTTCTAAAACCCATAAACAAAAAACGAGTCGTCTGTCGTAATCTAATTCCAAAAGTGCTTGGTGTAATTGAATACGATACGGGAAGAAGTTGTGCCTTTTTATAATTCTTCCGACGCTCCCTCCGCCTGCTTATTTCAGTGGTTTCACATATTTTTCGTTGACTTGTATGCGAATTTTCTGCCAGAGATCCGATAACAACAAAATCATTTTCTTCATTTCCCGTAATTGGTCTTTGCCGTTCTGGTTTCTGATAACGCACACTTCCTGTTCTTCGGAAAACTTGCAATAAATTTTCTAATGACCGCCTGTCAGGATGACGCCTGTTAGGATATTTTTGAGTATAAACTCTTGATGCTAGCAAGCAATTTTCGCCACACTCTCCGATTACTAAAATCATATCCACCTTTTCGTTTTCAGAGTAGGTTCTCATTTTAAATAATTAAAATTATTTAAACGACGTCGAATAGCGTTGATGTCTTAACTAATATGTACTGTCACTGTCAAATAATTTATCTGTTTGAAGTATTAATAACAGCGGCAAAGCCTACTTTTGCAAAAAATTGCAAGAAATTAGTGTTTGAAATTGAAAATCCTAAATTACCAAAAAACTATAAGAGATAGGTATAGGAAACCCTAATACAGTTTTAAAAACAATTAAAATTAGAATCTAAAAATGGCAATAAATACAGGTTGTTCCATTTAAAATAAGAAAGTTATTTGCCTTTAATGTTAGCCAAAACAGAAATGTAGTTTTTGAACACCCTGTATAATTTTTAGATATCAGCTTTAGCTAATCTTAGAGTCTAATGCTTTGAGTATACATTAAATACAATTTAAAATAATTCACTCAAATATGGAAGACAGCAATGTCTCTGAAATTTTGATCTACATTTTCAAAAATAGTGAAATATCTCGAAAAGAGGTTGAGTTAGGTATAGGGAATATAACATGAAGTGGCCTTAATTTAGCTTATAGCATCAAAATATCCCATAATATACAGGGTGTTCCATTTAAATTTTCATAACTTTGGTGTGCTAAATTTTTTTGGATCACTCTGTATATTTCAAAATAATTTTAAAACGTGCCCCTAATGAACCTACACAACCTTTAATAAAAATAAAAATAAAACATATTACCGCTTTTCGTATATAAACCGACGGAAATGAGGTGCCCCACCCTGTATATATATATACACGGTTATGATAAAGTAACGCACAAAATTCATAAAACGTACAAAGTTCATTTTTGAAAAAAATGCAAAAACACGTCAAACAGTTTATTTTATTCCGCGTCTTTTAATATAAGTCAAAAAAATAAAACGTCAAATTTGTCAAAGTTGTGACGTCATCAATATTTTTTTTTAAATATGAAGCTTGATTTTTTTTTACTTTATTCGATAAAGCTTGTTTTTCTGCATTATAAAGAAATAATTGAAGTAGGGGTCACATAAGAAAAAACAGAGAATTAATAAAAAAACAAAATAAACTAGTTTTTGAATTTATGAAGAGAAACTAAATATTAAAAAAATTAAAACTTAAAGTTTCCTAGTAATAAAGCAACTGTTTGTCAGTGTCAGTCTTACAATTAGTGTCATACCAATTTTATTATGATGGCTCCTTTAACGGAAAGAGAAAGGATAGAAATTCTAATGATGGTAGGTTACGGCGATAGACTTCCAAGTCATGAAGAAGCATGTGTTTTATTTAACGAAACACATTTTGAAAGACCTCCAATTGCTAGAAGCACAGTAAGCAGAATTGTTGCAAAATTTAATGAAACAGGCAGCGTAAGTGATGCTCCAAAATCTGGAAGACCGGGAATAAGCGACGATGCAAAGTTAGATATTTTGCTGTCATTGGAAGACAACCCTCACGCAACTACAGCAGAAATTGCCTTACAACAAGATGTCAGTCAGTCGTTTGTAGTAAAGTTTTTAAAAAAAGAAAAACTGCACCCATACAAAGTTCAACTTATTCACGAAATCTCAGAAGATGATCCGGACAGACGTTTGGAATTTTGTGAAATCTTCAGGAGGCATTGTGATGAAAATCCAAATTTGCTTAATAGTGTAGTATTTTCAGACGAGGCAACGTTTTATTTAAGTGGTACAGTAAATCGACACAATTGTCGCTACTGGGCTCGGGTAAATCCCAACTGGATTCAGACAAAACACATCCAGCGCCCCCAAAAAATTAATGTATGGGTAGGAATCGTCAGGGGAAAATTTATTGGTCCTTATTTCTTTCGTGGGAATTTAACAGCTGAGCGATATTTGGAACATCTTCGTATGGCAGTGCTTCCGGATCTAATTGCGGTATTTCCGGATCCAAATAATAGGAAAAACTTGGATCCCATTATTTGGTTCCAACAAGATGGTGCACCACCACATTATGGTCTTAATGTTCGAAGGTTTCTGGATAATCAGTTTGAAGGAAGGTGGATTGGAAGACGAGGACCAATGGAGTGGCCACCTAGGTCACCTGATCTCACCCCCTTGATTTCTTTCTGTGGGGAAATTTAAAAAGTCGGGTCTACGTTAACCGACCAATTTAGAAGACTTAATGGAACGAATTAGACATGAAATCACTCGTATAACTCCGCAGATGATCGAAGACTCTGTAAATCAGGTCTACCATCGTCTTGGCCTATGTCAGATAGTGAACGGGACACAGTTTGAATAGTTCCTGTAAGAAATCGTTTTGGTTTAATGGACTGTTTAGTTAATTTAAATGTTATTACTATAATAAAGTTTATTTTGTTTTTTATTAATTCTCTCAGTTTGTTCTTATGTGACCCCTACTTCAATTATTTCTTTATAATGTAGAAAAACAAGCTTTATCAAATAAAGTAAAAAAAAACCAAGCTTCATAATTAAAAAAAAATATTGATGACGTCATAACCTTGACAAATTTGACGTTTTATTTTTTGACTTATGTTAAAAGACGCGGAATAAAATAAACTGTTTGACGTGTTTTTGCATTTTTTTCAAAAATGAACATTGTACGTTTTATGAAATTTGTGCGTTACTTTATCATAACCCTGTATATTACGTATTGCTAATCATGTTTAAAAACATTCAAATCAAGATTCTATAGATTTTTTCACTGACAACTTTAATATATTTTCAAACAGTGCTATTATTATTACAGAAATATAGTCATATTGTCTTCAATGTGTGATCTTAGCTTTTAAATATGTTGTACCCGCAAAAAAATACGGATAAACCTAAAGGATATGCAAATCCCAATTGTCAATTTAACATATCATGCAAAATATTTCAAACGTAGTTCAATTATTGTATTATTTAGATCGTATGTGGATACTTATTTCATACGCTAAATAGACAAATATGTATGTGTTGTGCAGTGGCAGCTAATGATTACGTTTTGGTGGTGCACGTACATACACAAGACTTATTCGTTTATTATCGGTGATATACTATGCATCTGGGAGTATATCAGCGATAATAAACGAATCAGTCTTGTCTATGTACGTGCACCGCTAAAACGTACTCATCTGCCGCGTCTGGTATTGTGAAGACAACAATTTTCGACCATGAGATTTTTGCAGATGTCCACATTTTGAAGTCCCCTGATACCGAAAAAGTGGCTTTTAAAAAAAAATCTCTCTCTCTCTCTCTATGTGTGTGTGTGTGTGACCACGATAACGCTCAAACGACTGAAGGTATCAATACCAAATGTTATATTTACGAGTATAATCTCCCTCTTGAGATCTGGTTAGATTTTCAGTAAAATCGGTAGACCGGAAGTAGTAGTTTACTTCAGTGAAAAAATCGAATTTTGCCAATATTTCATCAACCAATAAGTTTGATAGTTTCATATGTATTCAAAATTAAATTTGAGAAAAATTTTATCATAAAAGTTTTTTGAAATTCCTACAGGAAGTAGGTCTTTTACTCTTATCGAAAATCAGTTTTTTGCAAATATTTTGCAAGTCATGCTTCATAGACGGGTACATTATGAGTAAAAAAGTATTTGGAACTTAATTTCCAATATCTTTTGTATAAAAAAAATTTCAAAATTCGGACCGGAAGTAGCACTTTTACTCTTCTCGAATAGCGATTTTTGTAAATATCTCGTGAATTATGCATTCGACATATATTTAACAAGAGTACAAATGTATTTAGAACTACATTTGGAATATTTTTTGTATAAAAGTAACTTCAAAATTCGGACCGGAAGTAACACTTTTACTCTTAGCGGGTAGCACGTTAAGAGAATAGAGTAGGATTTTGTTTATTTTTTCAGACTGTGACGATGAATATTTTCGACCTCGGGATTCAATAATAATCCAACGGCATTAAAATTTGAAGCGGCATACAAACGGCTGTTCATTCATACAGAAATTACGTCAAAATGTCTGCCAATTGCCTAGCACAATATCACACACATCTACTGTATATTTCATCCAGCAATAAGACAAATTAGTCTACAGATCAAAATGTGGACAATTTGGATATAACTGAAGAATCTGATTTTGATAATATTCCAGACATTGAATGCATCTAGGAGCAGATCAGTATATCTAAAACTGTTGAAGTTATTTTTCAAAGTTACAACGTTTATAGAGGAAACAATGTCTTAAAATTAATTTATTTGACTAAAAAACAGTTATTATATTAATATTCTTTATCCCAGCTTAAGTGATTATATTTTGAATCAGGCTCCACTTAATAATTACCTCTTACAAATGTTAAATTTAATCTAAAAATATGACTTTTTTGTTAAGATAATTCCGTAAAAATATCCAAATAAACGAGGTAAAACAGAACCAATTTTATTTAAAAATCAATCATTATTTTTCATATTGATAGAAAATTTCTTTAATAGTGGTTTTTGTAATGAAGGGAAGTACCTATGTACAGTTCTTTTTTTGCAAACTGTCTATCAAACCAGTTTATCTATAAAATAAGACATAAATATATTATGTTTTGTTAGTTTCTTTGATTTTTGATGTATTTCTTTTTATTTCAGAAAAACTGTTACCGAAATAACCATTTGGGGGTCGAATGTATTCATACAACATTATTAATATTACATAATTTTATTTAATTCATCTTGTTACGTAATTAATACTATTGTTGTGCTAGTTAATTACATACTTAAATTGTATTTAACGTGTTTTCAATATACAGGGTGAGTCATTAGCAGCCGCTTCATCGATTGCTCTTTTGTGTTTTAAATAAAAGAAAAAACAATTAGTGGACGATCCATGGTTGCTTGTAGCGCATATTGTAAAAACACTTTAAACTCTGACGCACTTCCGGTTTCACCGGAAATGCACGGAACTTAATTTTTTTAAATGACTCACTATATATATATTTGGATTTTCTTGTACTGCTTTAAATTGTCTGTTCAACTGTTTTTTCTTTTTCAAAATTAAGCCAATAGTTTTTGAGTTATTAATTTTATTTGAAAATATTTGACCAAAACATGTGTTCAGAAAAAAATCATTTTCGCATTGTTTTTAAAAGTAAAAGCATTAAGTTTGGTGGTGCTTGTAGCCAAGAAAATTCTGCATCATTTGGTAAAGTTGCACTCGACAATATCTCAAAATACTTTGTTTTTCAAAGCCTACTTCCTGAAATTTTCACATACCAAAAACATATTTTTTTTAAATGAAAGACCCAGTATTTTATTGAGGCATTTTGTTCCTTTTTTTATTCTCTTTCATTTTTGTTAACATTGTCCAATACCTATCTTTTGTAATTTTTGAGATAATCACTATAGGAACAATTAGCGGTCAATAAAGAACTATTTCTCGTTATATTTTTTCAGATTTTGTTATCTAAAGCTCTTCTTTTGAGGGTACACGTTTGTGTCATCGAAAGCCTAATCAAAATTATGCGAAATAATACAAATACTTACGTTTATAACACGTTGTTCATATTATTCTCAATGTCAAAGTTTTTTAGACGTTTTTGTATAACCGTGGTACCCGGGTACTTATATTGTATTTTGTGCGTGATACATTCGGGCATATCTAAAATAAAATGGAAATAATTTAGAAACATGCCATTAGATGAGTATTACACTTTTTTTTATACACGTGTGTAGCATTTAGTTGTCGTTAGAAGGTATTCGGATATCCAAATCTAGATCAAACATGTATATGGATACACGGATACTCGTATCTAAGTTAAACAAGTATCCGGATATTGACGACTCGGATATCCAAATATCCGCGCAAAAGTAAGAGCCCTAGTAATAACAAATATGACAATAGGAAAGCAAGCTTTCCTCCATTCTTTTTAATTACGCAATTCGCGTCGATATTATTTGTGTAATGGAATTGAATGTTGTCGAAGATGAAATCTTTTAATGAAACTACATAGATAATTAGATATAGTTAGATAGCGGCTCTTCTATTGCTATACGCTATTGATTGTTTACATTTTCTCTTTTAATTAAACATTTCGCGGTTGCATCTTACTGTGTTAGTCAATAAACACAGGGATCGGCATTATAGCCTTGTGATGTCGTTTTTGATAAATCAAAGATTTTCTAGCGACTCTATTTCATTGATTTGCTTTCCTAACTTTCTTATACATATATATGTATACACATCAATATTTTCTGTAAAATATATCGTCGATTATGTCTTTCATTGTATGTATTTTGTTGTGGCAGTATTTGGTACAAACAGGAAGAGATAATATTGTCGGTAGTAATACTATAAAAATCAAGAACAAATAAAATCACGATAACAAACTACGACTTGCATGAGTCGTTTATTTATAGAAGCGATCATAGTACAACATACGATGAGATGCAACGAAGCGCAATTGAAATTGATAAATGGGGATAATTACAGAAGGTTCTGTAAAACGATTATATTATTTATCCACCGTTAATTTGTGAATATTTCAGGTAAAAATTTGATTTCAAGAAACGTGTATCAAATAGCGTTTTTCTTCTGACACCACCTTTATATAAAAAAATATTACTCATTATTTGTATTGTAAACACGTATAGTTTATTATTTTGTCCTTGCGCCTGACTTTGTGTACATGGGAAGACAAAATGTGATGCATTTTGTCTTCCCATTGTGTGCAACTTCTGGCCGTCTGACAAAATGGATGCAGCTGCGAACATTTCGTTCAGGTTGCTGGGCAAAGTTCCTGAATTTATACACTGGTTTTGGTACATACATATCTATGCATGGCATATAGGTGCATACATATCACACATACCTAGAGGATTAGTAAACATTAGAATATATATTCGAACGCCAAAAATATTTTGTATTTTTTTATTAGTTTGATATAGATTTCACAAATATAAGTAAATATCATTTAAAGTAACTGCATATTAATTACAGAATGCTTCTATTGTCATATTGCATGCAAAAAATCAAAGTAAAACTATTTTTAACTCTTTGTCCTGTTATGCAAACGCTCAACTTATACAATTTATATGGAAAATATACGCGAAGAGAGGGAGAAAACAAGTATGTTTGAAATTGCCGCCGTCGTTTTTAGTGTTATAGTGTTTTAATTTGTTTCCCTCTTTTTTGTTGTTATTGAAAAACTCTTTTGTCAGAACTAGTGTTTCATATTTTCGATTGTTCAGGCAAGCTTCGCATAAAACTCAAATCAATGAGTACAAGTAATATAATATTGCATTTATGGTTACAGCACTGTAACAGTAGATGTCTTTTATGGACGTACTAGATGCTTTTATTCTAAATGTCATTACCGCAGTGGTATTCCGTAAAATGTTGATTGGTCATATTTATTGCAATCCTTTGGAAATGGATCACGTTCGTGGAAATTTATCTCCCAGGTTTTCGAGCAACACCGAAATCGTATTGTACATATATCAAATTGAAAATAAAAATTGTATTTGTACGGCCAAATCTAATGTACCCGGTTAATTTTAACAGAAGATGTTGATGATGTTAAACAGCTGGTTCACACAAGCCCAAACAAGTCAATTCAAATATTAGCAACACAATAAAATTAATATTTTTGTTAATCTTTTTACTTTCAATACTAATTTTATTTGCTCTCTTAAACGTTATCTTATAGTATCACTATAAATTACGTAGTAAAAAATTACATGTGCAGTATATGCATACGTATAGAATGTTCCTCATGCAACAACTGCAAGATATTGATTATGAATGAAGTATTCAGTTGATTTTATAAGTTGTTTTTCAAAATAGAATTCATTCCTTAAAGAAACTGCAAGCAGCTAGAGTAAATAAAAAAAATGGGTGTGCTTAAGACCACACGGCAGAAGTGAAAACTTCATCAAGGCGAGGTTAATAATACAAAATATAATTTTTTTTGTTCTATATTCATTTACATTTACATTTTCCAGTTTCGTTCTATATTACATTTAAAAAATATATATTTATTATTATTGTGTATAGTACATTTCGCTCGGTCTGATCATGATTTGTATCAAACTCTAAAAACGAACGAGTATAGCAGTGACGCGTTGACTATATTTCTCTCGCTCCCTTAGTCGACTCGAGCCGACTTTAGCCGAACGAAAGTTACATAGCCGTGCGTGACGGCTCAGTCTCGTTCAGTGCCCACAATCAACGCGCCCATAGAAGTTTTCACTTCAATAAACAGTGTAAATGAACAATAAATCTAACGCATATTTACAAATATGTGTTGGGCCGGGCGCAAGTTGAAACGCAGCTTCGTGAGGTGAGGTGAGGTGACCCACCGTGAGATTCTGTGAAACAAATAAGAGAATGTACACCGCATGTTCGCACGGAGGGTGAGGTGACGCAGTTTCAGAGCGCCGCGCCCGTTCGTTTCACAGAATCTCACGGTGAGTCACCTCACCTCACCTCACCAAGCTGCGTCTCAACTTGCGCCCGGCCGCCGCCTCTACACATCGCCGAATGTATTCGCTGAAGATTCGTATACGAATATTTCGTCGAATAATTCGTGCACAAATATGAACGAATTGCTTATCCACACATCGTATTCGCAATATTCGCGCTGAAAAGAAGATAGAATGATGGAAGGTAAGCAAGTTGCTGCTGCACTATTATATGAGTATTTGCAATTATTATTTAAACATTTCTGGTAACAGATTGTAGTAATGTATGTGGAATTACAGTAACAAACGGATCATAAAAAGGCCTCCATGATTTCATAAGCAAACCATGAGGATTTGTATATTTCATCAGAACTAGCGCCATGATTTAAAGATGCCTTCTTCTTTTTCATGTGATGGCGAAAAGCTGCCATTAATGATTCTTTTTTCTTTTTTAACTCCACTACTTCAAATTCAACACTGAGGGCACGTATTATTCTGACCTACGCATCGTTCTCTTTCATTTTATTTTAATGGCAGGATGTTTCGGAATATAATGGATTTTGACTAGTACAGTTCCAAAAATTCTAGTATTAAATCATTATTTCACTCCGCCATAATGAAATAACCTATATAAAATAATACCTTTTTAATTGAAAGCCTTTAAATTATAGATTATATGTTTAATTTAGGATTTATCTATTTACTTATATATTCATCTCAGTTCAGTATACGATGTGTAGTCAGGTTACTTGTGTTCGAATACGAATGTTCTTTGATGTGTGAAACGAAAACCGACTGCGAACGGATCGCCATTCGCGTTCGGCGCAAATATCAAATATTTGCCGAATAAACTGTCTACACATCGCTGTTCGGCGTAATTTGCCGAATGTTCGCCGATGTGTAGAGGCGGCATTAGAGCTGCCATCGGTGAACATTCGCTGAAAGTGATTTTCAAGTCTCAGTAATACTTTTGTATTATGGTTAGGTATGGATTTATTTTTGCGTAATTATTTCTTTTATTATAAGAATTTTTCTGATTATGTCCATAAATACATATTTCACAGGTATTTATATTCAGATTTCATTTTAAGCTATCACACAAATAAATGTAATAAATATTTTCTACTCCTGGAATTTCATCATTATTTTGTTTGGGAATTGTAAATAATTTTTCGTCAAAAAATTATAGTTATTAATGTGATGTATATCAATCTGACGATTTAATAACCATACCATGTTTCAGAATAAGGTATGATTTAAATATTGCGCCAAAATGAAAAAGAACGTGGTATGGATTAATAAATATTGTAGAATCATTTGCTGAGAATAGTGATAATAAAAGTGACTTATTATTGTTCAGTGATTCAAATGGGCCTAATTTTTATACATTTATAATCTTTCTTATTGTATTTTTTGGATAACTTCATAATGAATTTTAAAAGTAATTTACATTTTATATTATACTTTACAAAACCTGATGTAAATATTAATTTACGATTTATGCGCGTATTATTTCATATGAAAAGTAAAAATATCATGAAATAATTATATGCTCGAATTTACCAGAATAGGTTATGTCAAAGATCGCAATCTATTCTAATTTTGAGTAAATTTCAAAGTACGTTAACAAATTACTACGTTCTCAACTGCTGTCATATCAAATTCTATTACATTTTACTTTCTTATACGTAGTATAAGGAAGTATTGTAATGATGAAAATTTTCGACCTCGAGATTTTTGCAGATGTCCACGTTTTGAAGTCCCCTGATACCGAAAAAGTGGTTTTTAAAAAATGTCTGTGTGTCTGTGTGTGACTACGATAGCGGTCAAACCGCTGTAGATATCAATTCCAAATTTTGTATTTGCGTGTATAATCTCCCTCTTGAGATCTGATTAGTTTTTCAGTAAAATCGGTAGACCGGAAGTAGCTGTTTACTTCAGTGAAAATTTCGAATTTTGCCAATATTTCGTCAATTACTAAGTTTAAACAAATTTATAAGGAATTGAAATGTACTCAAAATTAAATTTGAGACAAGTTATCTTAAAAAAGTTTTTCGAAATTCCAACCGGAAGTAGGTCTTTTACTCTTATCGAAAATCGGTTTTTTGCGAATATCTCGCAAGTCATGCTTTCTAGGCAGGTACATTACGAGTATAAAAGTATTTATATTATAATTTTAAATATCTTTTGTATAAAAAAAATTTCAAAATTCGGACCGGAAGTACCACTTTTACTCTTACCGAATAGCGATTTTTTGCAGATATGTCGTAAATTATGCATTCTATATATATTTATCAAGAGTACAAAAGTATTTGGAGTTGAATTTGCAATATTTTTCGTATACATAAAATTTCAAAATTCGAATCGGAAGTGGCACTTTTACTCTTAGCGAGTAGCACTTTTTTTTCGAATATCTTGCTAAGTATGCATTCTATAGCGATTTATTAAGAAAATGAAAGTACTTAGAATAGAATTTTGAATAAGTTTTGTATGAACAAATTCTTAAAATTGTATAGTTTGAAACGCTCATACGTATAAGAAAGTCGTGTGGTGGCCACACCTCATTTTTTAAGTTGTGTTGCGGGTTTTAATTATTTCTTAAGGTGGGTTTACATTAGTCAAGTGAGTTGAACAAATCATTTGAATTCAAGTGAATTGCATTCAATTACTCGTTTACACACTTGATCGGCACGAATTCTATTCAGTTGATTTAAAATGGCGAAAGTAGTAGTACGCGAAGCTGTTCTCCATACAGTTTTACTTTTAGCTAGTGAACAATTAGAAAAGGTAGGTAAGAAAAAACAATGCAGAAGGAGAATATGGGTTAGAGAGTGGATTAGACGAAGGGGGGCCCCAAGGTGCTTCAAATAACTTCATACGTGAACTTAGAGTAGAAGATCCAAAGAATTACAAAAATGTTCTGCGAATGACTGACCAACAGTTCGACGATTTACTAGCAAAAGTTGAAGTCACAATTCGTAAAGAAGATACTGCTATTTCTAACCTCATCTTCTGCCATTTTTATGCACAATTCTTCCATGTCACTTATTAATTTCCTGACAGCAGTGTCTCTAGCATCTCTATTTTTATATGCAATACTTTTCGTAGTAGTAGTAGGAAGTAGGCTTTGAAAACACAAAGTTTTTTGAGGTATTGTCGAGTGCAACTTTACCAAACGATGCAGAATTTTCTTAGCTACAAGCACTACCAAAGTCAATGTTTTTACTTTTAAAAACAATGTGAAAATGATTTTTTCTGAACACGTTTTGGTCAAATATATACAAAAAAAATTAATAACTTAAAAACTATTTGCTCAATTTTGAAAAAGAAAAAACAGTTGAACAGACAATTTAAAGCAGTACAAGAAAATCCAAAAGCATATAGGGTGAGTCATTTAAAAAAATTAAGTTTCGTGCATTTCCGGTGAAACCGGAAGTGCGTCAAAGCTTGAAGTATTTTTACAATATACGCCACAAGCAACCATGTATCTTCCACTAATTGCTGTTTCTTTTATTTAAAACACAAAAGAGCAATCGAAGAAGCGGCTACCAATGACTCACCCTGTACAGTTATAAATTTACAGGACTTCTCCTCCGACCATCTACTTACCGCCATTTTAAACAGCTATTTTCCCTTCAATTGATCATAAAAAGTTAAACATGTTTCAACTCGGAATCCATTCAATTCACTTGATCAACTGAAATGAATGAAGGGGTTTATATGTTCAATTCACATTCACTTCACTTGAATTGAAGTGACTTGATCAACTCA
The DNA here is from genome assembly GCA_963170755.1 of Amphimallon solstitiale. NCBI lineage: Eukaryota > Metazoa > Arthropoda > Insecta > Coleoptera > Scarabaeidae > Amphimallon > Amphimallon solstitiale. The sequence continues at coordinate 187,437,174 of OY720675.1, forward strand.
CTTGAATAATGTAAACCCACCATTATGCTGAGACGAGGCATACTTAATAGAATTAAATTAATAGTAATATGAGAATTATGATAAACATGTTCCTTCTTATTTCGTAATGAAGTAGTATACGCCACTGAAGAAAAGTAACAGAATCACACCTATTTACTTGCTAGCAGTGATGCATATATTTCTTACATTAAATTAACTTAGTTTAAATTTGATTAAGTTAAACTTGATTGCTAGCACTGCGGTTAGGATGTATTTGAAATTTGGACCCGATGTGATAATTTTTTTGATTTCGTCACGTACTAACGGAACTTTTAGATCATTGTGTATTATTATTTCATGATAGCTACGAGTACATGCTAAGATTAAACGCTTTATTCTGAAATCTCAGCTGGATTTTTAGCTTTGAATTACTTTCTCTTTTCTATACCTCTGCTTCATTGGTCAACATCGATTTGAGCTTTATATAGAATTAGCTTGCTTTCTAGTTATTGCAATTATTGTTCTAACATCTACTATGTGCTTCTTAATATAATACTTAGTTCTTTGACCTTATTAAATAAGGATTCCGTGTCATTCCTCTATCGAAATGAAGACCATGCCAAAAGGACCGTTATTTTTATTGGAAAAGATTATTCAAATTCTTATTCTAAGTACTTCTATTCTCTTAATAAATCTCTATAGAATGCATACTAGATATTCGAAAAAAGCTACTCGCTAAGAGTAAAACTGTTACCAGCCAAATTTTGAAATTTCATGTATATAAAAAATATTCCAAATTCAGCTCTAAATACTTTTGTACTCTTGATAAATATATATAGAATTCATAATTTAAGACACATTTGCAAAAAATTGCTTCCGGTCCGAATTTTGTAATATTTTTTTACAAAAGGTATTGAAAATTAAGTTCCAGATACTTTCATAGTCGTGACGTACCTGCCTAAAAAACATGACTTGAGAAATATTAGCAAAAACCTGATATTCGATAAGAGTAAAAGACCTACTGCCGTTAGGAATTTCGAAAAACTTTCATGATAAAATGAAATTTAAATGAGTACATATGAATTCTTTATAAATTTGTTTAAACTTTTTCACTGAAATAAACTGCTATTTCCGGTCCACCGATTTTATTGAAAATCTAATCAGATCTCAAGAGAGAGATTATACTCGTGAATACAAAGTTTGGAATTGATATCTGCAGCGGTTTGATCGCTATCGTGGTCACACACACACACACACACACACACACACACACACTACTACTACTACGTATAAGAAAGTAATATGGGAGAAAGAACGTACGTAAATAATGAAATAACAAACAAACTACTATAGGAAAACATGTAGGACTGTGTCAGACAAATTAAATAAACAGTAATAATCCGTTTGAAAAATTGTTTCAAATTTCTCAATGCATTTTCATTCTCAGCTTAATTTAGGTCCTATATTGATTATTATATATTATACTAATAACAACATTTACTCTTAGTTTGGTTTTTATAATACAATGAAAAGGCGTGTCTACGTTCTAATCGATAAATTCATTGAATGAGGAATAATGCAATGCAATTAGAACTACTTCTTAATGTTCACTTCAACAAAATGCAAATTAAATCTTAAAATAACGCACTTCTGATGCTTAAGATTACTTTGGAGGAAAGAGTCAGCAATTACACTTAGTTCTGTTGCATAATTAATTAATCCAGCGGAATAGGAAAGGACACAATAAAGATATTACAATAAGCCCAACACGTTTTCTGATCGCTTCGACCTTCTTCGAAGGGAGTAGAATTCCAGATTGTATTTTTGATAAACTTAAAACTATTTAATTTACATACCAAATCACTGTTATTGTTCGTTAAATTATCAACTGTGTTTGTATGTAAAGTCGAATTCTTTATATGGAAATTGGTGTATTGGGTTTAAGAGTAAATTCTCGACATTTGCTATTAACATACTATTATCATATTGAGTAATCATGAACATAAGTTGTATACGAAGGCTACCTTTCATGACCTTACTAAAACTTTTGCCTGTAAGTTATCATAATTTGATTAAAAAAAAACTATATGAGAAAACTGAAATTAGAAAAGGCTTGGGATCCTTTTCTAATTTAAGAATTTTATATGCAGACGTGTCTAAGATTCTATATATAAATGACAATATTCAGAAAGAAAATAGTATATTAAAATGCAAGTTTCGTGACATGATTTTTACGCACACGTTCAAGTTTAGAAAACGAGCAGCGAAGCGTGTATTTTATACTATTTTTTCTATTTTGGGTATTAAAAGTTCAAAAAGGCTTAAAATGAGAGATGTTTTGTTCAAATATTTTAGAAATTTTGTTTATTTGAAGTTGGTTACTCTGAATTTTAAGTATAACATTTTAAATATTTGAATACTGGCAGTGTTATATGTCATTGTGTTTAAAATTTAGACTGATTTATGCAATAAACTATTTCCAATGATCAACAAACTGGACGAAACAAATAATTGCACGCCTCTAGAGATTCGAAACAAGAAGACGACAATTTACAAATCTTTTGCCAACAAAGTCTCAACATATATATATCAAAAACAGTACAAGCGCTTTTTATGTTGGTGTAACGAAAATAATATCGCGAATATTACCGAAAATGTAATAATTGCTTATTTTGATAAAGAAAGCAAGATAAAAAAGGCATCGTCCTTGTGGTCTACATATTCAATGTTACGATGTTTATAAAAGTATAGATATCTCAAAATTTTCTTCTTCTTGCATATAAAAACAATATGTATTTGAAGGCTACGAGCCTAAGAAATCCAATATTTTATAAATAGATTATATTAACCGTTTTATAATGGAAGCTGACGGTAATAGTATATTATGCAATGAGCATTTAATGATAGCTATTAAGACACGAGTAAGAAAATTACAATACGAGGCGAGTATTGTAATGAATACGAGTGTCTTAATAGCCATTAAATGCGAGTTGCATACATACGACCCCATAATAAAACATAATTTTTTGAACATTCCATTTCATAAATTGAGGTTAAAATTTTCCATGCACCTTTGCGAATTTAGCTGGTAATAAATTGTTCGTGGCTACTAAGGCTTGTTCCATAATTTCTGCTGGAGTCACATTACATTTCATTGTCATTATCCCTCATTTATTTAATTTGTATATCTGTCAGATATGCAGTCGCCATATTGAATATTGTTTGAATATTGGAATGTCGCAATCCTATTGGATATAAACTTGTATCGTAATGAAAAATCTGTATTCCTATTGGATATAAACTTGTATCATAATGAAAATCTGTATTGTAATGGACATCATTAAAGTACAGGTTTGGCATATCTAATAATACAATTAAAGTATGGGAGTAGAAAATTAGTATATTATGCAATGAGCATTTAATGATAGCTATTAAGACACGAGTAAGAGAATTACAATACGAGGCGAAGCCGAGTATTGTAATGAATACGAGTGTCTTAATAGCCATTAAATGCGAGTTGCAAACACTATTTTTTCTACGACCCCATAATAAAACATATTTTTTGAACAATCCATTTCATAAATTGAGCGTAAAATTTTCCGTACGTTTTTGCGAATTTGGCTGGTAATAAATGTTCATGGCTACTAAGGCTTGTTCTATAATTTCTGGTGGAATCAATTATTACATTTTACTGTCATTATCCCTCATTTTTACCGTTTATATTTTCAAAAAAGCACGAATGTTAACTACTTACTTGTAAATTGCAGAGAACTGTCACGTTTAATTAATTTTTATATCTGTCAGATATGCAGTCGCCATATTGAATATTGTTTGAATATTGGAATAACGCATTCCTATTGGATATAAACTTGTATCGTAATGAAAAATCTGTATTCCTATTGGATATAAACTTGTATCATAATGAAAATCTGTATCGTAATGGACATCATTAAAGTACACGTTTAGCATATCTAATAATACAATTAAAGTATGGGAGTAGAAAAAATATTATTTAGCAATGAAGGAAGTAATAAGAACATCATTTCAGTAGTATTTGACTAATTTTATACATTATTTTGTTATAATAGTCATATTAATATTCTGTTAGATTATCTTTATAGTGGGATATAATGGAGTTTGTCGTCGTGAAGAAATAACGAACATGATTTTAGATGATATACAGTTTAAAAATGATGTCATAATGAATGGAGTGCCAAAAACTAAAACTTATATTCCAAGACAATTTATTATAACACAAAGATTATAGATTGACTTGGTTAAAAAATATCATTATACTACAATGTAACAAAGTAATACTTGGAGAGTAAGCGCTCTCACACTATTAAATCACTCAAGTATACATACACGAAAAATTTCATATATGAATAAATGTATGAATGCCCATCTACCCTAAGCTGGCATTGCGAACAACGTGCAGACAGCGAAACAGCTGTCTGCACGTTGTTGTTTATATAATTTATAAAATTTATAAATATAAGAATAAATACCTCATGTTTGCCATATGTAAAAATATAATAACTTAATTTTAGGGAAAGGCGAGTAATAGTTACGTACATGAAATGCTTAAATTAATTAGGTAATCTATCTTAGGTTAGGTATGATACTAATTACATTAATCAATAATATTTTTTAAATTTAATGTTCATACAAAAAATATTGTACAAACCACTTGCGTGAAGACATCTTCCACGCATTCGCGAATTAAAAGCACTCGCTTCCTGCAGTCGCTCCTGCTTTCAAAGTGCGCTCATGCGGGAAAATAGTCTTCCCGCACTTGGTTCGTAAATGACAATTAAACGGTCACCCATAAAATGCTTATTTGTTTCATTAATTGTTGCTTTGTTGTGTAATATTTCAAGAATATTGGGAAAACCAGCTTTTTATTCAAGTGACCAATTTTGATTTTCCTGTTCCAAAATAAATTTAAAACGTTATTCAGACTCTTCATACAGTTTTTTTCATATGTCACTAATTATAATGAGGAAAATAACATGGCTAGTCGTTATCCACAATAATACGTTGTTTGAAAATAATTCTAATTACATTTAGCTCCAATATAGATGTGGTAGACTATAAATATATGGTTAGTTTGCGTACGTGACATTTAGAGGGATATTGAGTTCCTTTTATTTTTCTCGTCTAAAGAAACTGTTGTCCACTTACCATTCAAAATCAGACAATGTACGGAAAAAATGGCTCCACGCGCGCTCCCCGACTGATGATTGTGCCCCCTGTGTAGTTGACGACTTATTCAAGATTCATTAGCATAAGCCACCAACGCTTGTCGGTCTCCACATCCCGCAAAATGAGATATTAGTTCCTCTATGCGTTTTATTTATATCACCGTAATTAACTTTATAATTACATTTGCGATAAAACAGAATTACATTTTCAATCAAAAACACGTCAGTTACAAGTTGAAAATTTCGGTAGATGAATCAACCTTGAGAAAGCCCGATTTAATAAGTGACTCCTATATTAAAGAAATAAATTGGAAAATGTATTTTAATCATTGTTACAAATGTAAGTTGGAATTAGTTATAAAGTCAAATGTATCTTATTCTACATTTAATCCATGGAAATGAAAATAAGAATCATTCAAAATTCATATACTCTTGTGGTCGTAAAAGTGGATATTAATTTTTAATATCTTGCTGGATTGTATAAGCTTGCTTTTAAATTAGCAACAATAATAAAATTTCTAAAAATAGATTTATTTATGGGAGTATAAGAAAAAAATATGTTTTTTAAAATACAATTTGATTGAAATACCCCGTCTAGCTATTTGTTTGATTATATATACTGTGCGCCAAGGCAAACGAACCAAACGGCGGGAGTCATTTATATTAAGTAAAACAATTTCAAAATTTGTAATCCGACATGCATTTATTTTCAAGTTTCAGTTTCAGAAAAGTATTTCTGTTGTATTTACTATAGTCCAACCAAACAGATTTAAATCCCTGGAAATATGTAAAATATCTATATCAGTTCACTTGATCATCCCGCACTTTTCATGTTTCACAAACAAGTATCGCCGCTCATCATTTGTTTAGCGTTTGATCATTTTTGTGTTTAGTTTTTATTTTTCTTCATTTTACAATTATTATCAATATACAGCAATGTTCAAAATAGTAAAAAAATTTCTTTTATTATATTGTAAATAATATCACAGATAAGGGAGATTACAGATAGCCGATGTAATGAAAATTATTGGCAACATATTTTGGAGACGACCGTTAGGCGTTCGGCGTTAGTTTGGAGACAAGGCACCAAGATGGAGGGCGCTACTATAAGTTTTGTTACAATATTCGGGGCGCTCTCTCACGGACTATAGTTGAATGTAACAAAATCTAGGTTGCTATTTTAATTTCTACTTCAAGTAAGGCGACGACACACTTCTTATATGCCTGACTCTCTCCGACATACAGAAGAATAGTCTTTCAAATGAAAGATATACATGTGGACAAAAAACGCGAAATAGAACTGATGCGCCTTTGTTGTGTTTTGTACATACAGGTTTGGCGTACGATTATCTTGCATGCGGCTTTTTGTACAAAACACGAAAGAAGTTGCCAAACCGTACCTATCTAACAGATATACATACGCGAGCCGACAAGTAGACCTTCAGCGAAACCATATTAAATTCAATCATAAAAATAATAAATCTGAAGGAATTCTTATAATATTAACTTAAGATACTTTTTTAAGAATATTACGAATGAGAATAGTACCTAAAAATGAAGATAACCCGTGCAACATGCACACATGCATTAGATTGGAATCTTATGATCGTAATGATCGTATCGCCAACGTTCGTTTCAATACATGGACTTTAGCTTGCATGAAAGGTAAAAACAGACCGAACCTGTATATTATTTGTGCGCCCAGGTTATGTTTATTGTCTTATTGAATTTAAAATATCTTTTAAATATTCTAAATTTTGATTATGATTAAATTGTATTTAATATTTATATACAATAGATAATAATGAAACCCTATTTACTGCTGTTTTTAATTTTGAATTATATATAATACTTTTGAATAAAATTTATAACACGTAATTCATTGTCAAAGTTGTATGCAAAACATGTCTTGGTAATATATTTAGCTGTCAATACAGGCTGAGTCATACTGAATAGAGGGTAGGTTTAAATTTGACAAAGTTGACAGATTTTGTGCTTGAGGGAAAATGGATCTGGAACAAATGACGCCTAAAATGGTGGGTTTTACTCTTTTAAGTCTAGTAATTTTATTTGGACTCACTGACTAAAACCAAAAACATATTATTAGTCCCAATTACAGCGTTTTCTCTAAATTTTTAAGAGGCGTTTTAATTCTTTCTTGGCACCATCAAATATGTGGTCCTGGAATTTTAAATTATTGTCACACGTAAGTCATTATTCAAAGTAAAATACCGTAAATAAACAAAGAGAAACGTAAATGTTAAGTCTTTTCACTCGTTTCATAACGTGAACAAATGCAAAAATCTCGAGCTGGAATATTTTCGTCATCACAATACTTCCTTACACTACGTATGAGAAAATGAAAAAATTAGGTGTGGCCACCATATACTTATAAGCGTTTCAAATTATACATAAGCTGTGGTGAAATGTTTTAAATGCTTTTATCGTAGAAAAATAATCCGAAAAATAAACCTGTAAGTGTGTTACTTCAAGTCCAAGTTTCAAGAATTTGTTTATACAAAAAACTCCAAATCTAGCAAATCTACTTTTGTACTCTTGATAAATATATATAGAATGCATAATTTACGACATATTTGCATAAAATCGCTATTCCATAGAGTAAAAGTCTTACTTTCGGTCCGAATTTTGAAATTTTTTTTTATACAAAAAGAATTGAAAATTATGTTCTAAATACTTTCATACTCGTAACGTATGAAAGAGAGACTTTTTCGGTATCAGGGGACTTCAAAACGTGGACATCTGCAAAAATGTCGAGGTCGAAAATGTTCATCATCACAATACTTCTTTTTTTTTACTTAAGTAAAACAGTATTTTGTGTACCGAGATTGCATACTCAAAATAATTGCAAAGCTTCAAAATTCGGACAATATTCCTGAAACTGTCTTTCCTCTCTGTGTGTGTCTCACTGCGATAGCGGGCAACCTGCTCAAACTATGAACTCTACATCTTATATTTAGGAATATAATCTCTCTCTTGAGATCTTATTAGTACAGATCGGACGTATAAGGCCGACATTATGATGGACAAATTATGATTTTGCTTGAGGGAAAATGGATCTGGAACAAATGACGCCTAAAATGGTGGGTTTTACTCTTTTAACTCTAGTAATTTTATTTGGACTCACTGACTAAAACCAAAAACATATTATTAGTCCCAATTACAGCGTTTTCTCTAAATTTTTAAGAGGCGTTTTAATTCTTTCTTGGCACCATCAAATATGTGGTCCTGGAATTTTAAATTATTGTCACACGTAAGTCATTATTCAAAGTAAAATACCGTAAATAAACAAAGAGAAACGTAAATGTTAAGTTTTTTCACTCGTTTCATAACGTGAACAAATGCAAAAATCTCGAGCTGGAATATTTTCGTCATCACAATACTTCCTTACACTACGTATGAGAAAATGAAAAAATTAGGTGTGGCCACCATATACTTATAAGCGTTTCAAATTATACATAAGCTGTGGTGAAATGTTTTAAATGCTTTTATCGTAGAAAAATAATCCGAAAAATAAACCTGTAAGTGTGTTACTTCAAGTCCAAGTTTCAAGAATTTGTTTATACAAAAAACTCCAAATCTAGCAAATCTACTTTTGTACTCTTGATAAATATATATAGAATGCATAATTTACGACATATTTGCATAAAATCGCTATTCCATAGAGTAAAAGTCTTACTTTCGGTCCGAATTTTGAAATTTTTTTTTATACAAAAAGAATTGAAAATTATGTTCTAAATACTTTCATACTCGTAACGTATGAAAGAGAGACTTTTTCGGTATCAGGGGACTTCAAAACGTGGACATCTGCAAAAATGTCGAGGTCGAAAATGTTCATCATCACAATACTTCTTTTTTTTTACTTAAGTAAAACAGTATTTTGTGTACCGAGATTGCATACTCAAAATAATTGCAAAGCTTCAAAATTCGGACAATATTCCTGAAACTGTCTTTCCTCTCTGTGTGTGTCTCACTGCGATAGCGGGCAACCTGCTCAAACTATCAACTCTACATCTTATATTTAGGAATATAATCTCTCTCTTGAGATCTTATTAGTACATATCGGACGTATAAGGCCGACATTATGATGGACAAAAGAAATAATGTTTAACATCACGCAGTTGCTGAATAGCACTATTCATATGGTGAACTCCAACATCTGTTTTCGTCCAGAAAACGAACAGCAAAAAAGCCGTTTTTACTCTTAAATTCCTTTCTTCATCGACGTAGATAGAACGTGAGCGTTATTTAAAATTTATTATATTTCATAAGATAATTAAAATACGGAGAGTTTACTGGATTTGAACAATAAAATGAACAAAAAATAATGTATTTTGTGTTGTATAGATCACCACCCACTTGTTATCTACCAGAGCTGGGCAATTACTTTCAAATAATAATTAATTACAATTACAAAATACATTTTTTTAAAGGAATTAATTACAATTACAAAGTACAAGAAATTAAGAAAGGAATTTTTCTTCGAATTACAATTACAAATAAAAGTAATTGACAATCACTTTTCTAATTACAATTACAATGACATTTGTTTATAAAATCCGAGGAAAAACGTTTTTTTTTCTGTTATTAGTCTTTTGTTATATATAATATACAAATCGGAACTAAAAATTGGAAATGGGAAAGAAATCAACTATATTCCAACCCACCTGTAGAGAAAACAAAGTAATTTATTATATAAAAAATAAAACAAATAAAGCATCTATATATCCAAGTATAACATAAAATATGTGATTACAATAATTAGTAACAAAAAATGGCACCATAAAACTAGGAATGAAAATAAGGTAATTTAGGGTACATTACTTACCCTGGGGTGACAAATTTGGGGTAGTATAAGGGATCATATGTATTTCCTCAAAATTATTGCTACTAAAATAATTACTAAAACAGGAAATGTCACGCGTAGGTGTTCCGTGTTTTCATTTCATACATTGTGGTATATTTTTGTATGCAGTGTTTTCTTTAAAGGCTGTTTTTACATAATAATATTAGGATCCCGTTTTACACTTTTTTTTTCAATTTTTTAAAATATCTTGCTGTTGAGCTCTAAAATAATATTATTCTTATTGAAGACCAAAAAAAAAAAATGACGTGAAATTGAAATTTTCTGTAAAAATCAGTGGCTAGTTTTTAAAAAAAGCGCGTAAAGGTAACATACCTTAAATCAACTTATTTTCACCTTCGGAAAGTATTGAAATAAGTACCTTTTATTGTTACATTCAATATAAAATACTAACACATTTGGTATTGTTTTTTGGATGATTTAAAATAATCATTTAACTGTATATTTTGCTGCATTTCATTACAACTAACCTTTCAAAATTTGTGTCTGAGAGGGCATGTCTTTTGCCTGCATGAATCATAGTAGCGAATGAAAATAATCGTTCGACGGGTGCTGAAGATGGTGCAGTATTGTATTTAAAAAACACTTGCTTAATGAGAGGGTAACTTTCTAGCATGGGAAGGTTTTGTCTTATATCATCCAGATACTGTAAAATTTCAAGATGAATCTTATTTTTATTTTCAGTGTCAGCTGATTGTTCCTTCATTAAAATCAAATAAGCTGCTATTGTTAACTTCCTTTTTATAATTATCGGTACCAATGTCTGTAACATTCATTAATTCGGATTGTTCGATAGAAAATAATTCACACTCCGAAATAAGCAGTTGTTTAATATCATGTTTAGATAACACAGACGTTGACTGGACTAACCGAAACCAACGAAGTTTAAACTCAGGATGTGTAATTGCTCCTAAAAGTGCATAGGTATCCTCTAAAGTTAAAAGATGTTTAAATCTATTATCTAAACTTTTAATGGCACTTTGAAGTATTATACTCCGCCACTTTTGAACTTCTTTTTATTTAATTTATTAGGTTATTTTTAAGTGACACTAGACTAGACTTTGTTTTCACCTTGTAAAATATTTATGGTCTGTGCTAAAAGTGCAGAGACTTCACAATATTCTTGTAGAGCACAGATTAGAATCAAATGGCGCAGTCAAGCCAAAATTTTTATCCGCGGTTTGTATTGCGTGAAGGCCGATATAGAAGGCGCTGGCATCAAAAAATTACAGTTTTCAATAACACTAAGCAAATAGCGGGCGATTCAAAATGTATTTGGTAGCGGGAAATTCAAAATTAAGTTTATTAAAAATTAGGGTTTAATACCGCGAGATCAAAAATATATTGATAAAGGTTTGCCATGGAATGTAAAAATCTGTCTTAAGTTATATCATTAAGTGTCATACTGTCATTAATATTTGTCATTTTAAGAGAAAATATAATGCAGTGTGACACTTAATGATATAACTTAAGACAGACTTGTACATTCCATAGCAAACCTTTTTCAATATAATTTTTGATCTCGCGGTACATGATCACAACACTGTCATCAAATTGCATACTATTTACTAGTTCCCGTAGTAATGAGGAATCATTGCTAAGGAAAACAGTATGCAGTACGATATTCAATTACAATGCTGTAACCACACAATAACGTTTTAAAGAAAAGAATTACTTAAATAATTACACTTTAATATTGCTACGTAGAAAAGGTACAAAGTACATTTATGAATATTAATAACTAACATCTAACACGTATGTTTTAGTTAAATTACCAGTACAAAAATAAAGTAACGAAGAATAGCATAATCTACCAAAAGTAGAATATTCGACTAACAAACATATTTTTAACATTAAGATAGAATTTCTGTTGAAAAAGCACAAGTACCTACTCAAAATACTACAAAGTAGAAAAGGTATACATTTATGATTACTATTGAAAAATTATAACTAACATCCAACATGTGTTTTAGTTAAATTACCAGTACAAAAATAAATTAACGAACAATAGCATAATCTACCAAAAGTAGAATATTCGACTAACAAATATATTTTTATTAATAGAATAAAACACCTTTTTCACAAAAAATAGTTTAATAACTAGATGTCACATTTTGTGTGCACTGCACACATCGTCAGTAATAACAGTTACTACTGAGGATGTGTGCAGTGCACACGAAATGTGACATCTAGTTATTAAACTATATTTTGTGAAAAAGGTGTTTTATTGTATTACTATTTCCATATTTCACAAGTGTTCAACATACATTACTACAAAGATAGTTTTAACAATAAGATAGAATTGCTGTTGAAAAGTACAAGTACCTACTGAAAATACTACAAAGTAGGTAATTAAACCAGATAGATACACAATGACTTAAGCCCATGTTTACTACCACCATTTACAAAATCTTGTATTACATAAATGATGAACATAAAATAAGGTGACATAAATAAAAATATGGATACATAAGATACCTAACAAATTTAGTAGACGTCTTTTCATCAATATATAATTAAAAGAGTGACAATTAGGGCTTAAAAACTAAATAATGTTAATTACATGGCTATAGAAGAAAACAAAAAAATTAAACCTGCAATAACTAACACCAAATTGGTTAATTTATTGTTGTCGTAAAACCACTGAGACTTCCAATGATATGGCTGCCTTAAGCTCCGTGGGTGGCCTCATGGGATGGAGTGTCGGCACTGCATTTCTGTTGAGGTGTACTGAATGAGGGTGTGCATAGTATGTTGTGTCAAAATGTAGGCTGCAAAGTTTCTTATTACATGTTGTACTGGCATCTAGCACAGGTTTCATGCCCATTTGCTGTTGCCAAGTTTCGCTCCTGAATAATAAAATATAATAATTACAACTGTATACTAACAAATATCAACGATAGTATAAAGGCACATTTTCATTATAGGAAACTGCACAGGAAAATCATTAGGAAAAATCATAAATGCTTCTGTACCAAGAAATCTGAAGTTTCTATTAACACTGCTAAACATGGATTGATTGCTTGTGAAAAAACATAATATAGAAACTTAAAAACAAGTAGTAAGTTTTTCGTGTAGTTTAAAGGCTTTCTTATACAGCCATAGGGTTAAACTGCAGTTGAGGTGTCGGGCGACTAGTGTACCTTATAGAGAACCTCTAATTGGACACCTTTTTCTTATAAAATTATCAATGCAAACATAGAGAAATGGAGATAAAAAATAAATTAGGTACTGACCAAGTCAATTTTGCAGGTTACATCTCATGTAAGGTATCCCATATAGATCATTGAAATCATGAAAATCACTATAGTTGATGTTTATTTCACATAATCACACACAATTTAGGTCAATTTGTATGTTTTCTTATGACTTTTCTGCGATTTTAAAAGCACCATCAAATGTCAACAAAAACAGCTGATATCATGTGATCTCGTATTTACAATTTTGCTAAAATTCAATCAAAGAACGTGGAAATCAAAGGTAATTGTTGTGTTGTGAGCTTAAATAAACATCATTTATTGCGATTTTCATTATTTCAGTGCTCTATATGGGATATCTCACATGGGCTGTAACCTGCAAGATTAACTCGGTGAGTACCTAATTTATTTTCTATCTCCATTTCCCTACATTTGCATTGATAATTTTGTAAGAAAAAGTTGTTCAATTAGAGGTCCTTTATAATGTATACTAATCATTTTGTCAAAAATCGCCTGACATCTCAACTACAATTATTCTCACTTATATTATACTCCTAATAATTGCAAACTTTAATTGGTGTAATCGGAAACCAACAAAATCCTTGCTACAACCAGGTGGTCCTTGTTGCACTTAGAATCAGAACTACAAACAAAAAATCTCCAGCTCACCTTCGGGTTATATGTCAACTATTAGTGCCATTAGTTACTTGTTCGCATTCTCGGAAAATATGCATCGCTCTTGCTTCTTGCTTGTACGCCGCACATACAATGCACCAGCTTCTATCCATATTTTAAGTCTAAAAATGCATTATGTCAACTTAATAAAATTATCATATTACTCTTTACAGAACTTACGGTACGATTATAACACCACTAACTAAGTAGTAATAAGAAAAATAATGTTTAGCAACACACACAAAATTTGTTGGTTAACGGCCTGTACGCGCTTGCATAAAGTGACAGCACAGTAGTAGCGACATCTCAATTATTCGGTTAAAGTCATGATTCAAATTTACTTCTAGGTCTCTTGTTTCTAACACCGTGGCGCCGTCTAGGTGCGCCTGCATTAGGTAGATTAGGCGGCAAAACCCCTCATTTAAGTGAACCATCCGATAATCCGTGTTGTAGAGTAAGGAACTCGTATTCAGAAAAGCACGGTATTTCTAATTTTAAAAAGAGGATGGAAAGTTTTTCTTTCACGTTCAGTATTTGTTTGATACTGTCATACATTGAGTTTCACCTAGTGATTCCAGGGTAGCTAAGGGTGTGTCCTAAATATGAGTTAATTGGAAAAGTAATTTGTAATTGAACTTTTAAAAAACTAAAAGTATTTAAATACAAATTACAAATGCTTCACAATTTTACAAGCAATTACAATTACAAATTACTTGAAAAGGCAAAGGAATTAATTACTAATTACAATTACTGATTTCTAAAGTAATTTGTAATTGCCAATTCCTTTTTGTGAAGTAATTGCCCAGCTCTGTTATCTACATATATAAATAAAATTAAACACTTTTTAAAAATACAAAATTTCAGTAGTGAGGCCGTGGCCGATGAGTCATTGGCCGCGCGTGTCCGGTCTTTACTGATTAGATTTTCAGAGAAATCAGTAGACTGGAAGTAGTAGTTTTCGTTAGTGAAAAAATCAAACTTTACCAGTATTTCGTAAACTACCAAGTTTAATCAGTATCCTTAAAAGGTGCAGATTTGGGGTCGTGACGACTTGTATTGTCGTGTCGCATACCACTACAGTTACTTTGTTCAAAAAATTCGTTATTTTCAAACCTTCCCATTGACAAAATGCAGTATTGCAGACGTTATATATTGTCTCCAGATTCTAAACATTGATTAAACTTATTTTGATGCAACGTTCCCTATACTCGTGTTGGCGTTAAATTTAAATATGAGGCGTCTTCCGCGTACATGTGAAGGCTTATTATTCATTTAAAAAATAGTAGATTTATGTAAACTCTACAAACAAACCTTTTATCTTTACTATTTGTAAAATAGGTCTCCTTTTCATTGTCATTCAAAGTCCTGTTAACATAAACATTACGCGGCCTGATAAACGATTCATAGCGGATCAGGTTATTGTTAAGATTTAGCAAAATGGTTTTGGATACATAGGTATGTGTAAATACTCTACGCTTGCAATTTTTGAATATGAGGAATAAAGACATTTAACATCTTAGTCGGTGTACGACGTTTGCTATTAATAATGACTCAATGTATTTTAAAATACATTACCTAATATTAAAAACATTCTTCCTGATGTTTTAAATAAATATTTGAAATCAAAATTTTTTTCGTAGTGGTGTTAGAATATAACATAGCGGTTATAAGAAATAAGAAGGTTGATGATGTCCAGAAGAACCGAAACGTCTAATAAAAATTTCGATTACGCCATTAGCTAGGAGGCTAAAAGGGTCCTCAAGGATGAACTTTGTGATCCATCCCTACAAGGCCAAATTAAAATGGCAATGTTAATAGAAAAAATCAACATTTTCCGGTTCGAAAGTCATTCATCACTGATCCGATTTCTCACTAGGTCCATAACAGACACAAAATCTACAAGTCTAAAAGAGTCCCCAAGGATGAACTTTGTGGTCCATCCCTACAAGGTCAAATTAAAATGGCAATGTTAATAGAAAAAATCAACATTTTCCGGTTCGAAAGTCATTCATCACTGATCCGTTTTCTCACCAGGTCCATAACAGACACATAATCTATCAAATTGGCCGAATTTAAACCTACCGTCTGTTCTCAATGCGTGAAATCCCTCTGATGAGCGTCGACATTGAATCAGCCTGTATTCATTTTTCAGAAATGCAATAATAATTAAAAATACCTATTCATAGATTTTGTCTAAATCAAATAAGGAAAGATATACATTTACAAATTTACAAACATTATATTTAATAGTAGTTTATAAAACAGGATTTCTGTTCCTTTTCTATACGTATTTGCCTTTTTACAATTTAGGAAAATTATGATAAGGTCTTTTCGATGAAATGATTAAAAATAGACATATTTTTTTAAATTGTGGAGAATACCAAAATTATTCTTCCAAGTCAGTATTTCCGTTTTATAATATAAACAGTTGAAACTTAAATAAAAACGAATATCTAATATTCCGGAACTACAACAAAAACTCGTTGTTGTTCGGTTCTGCCATAAAAAAAAGACGCCGTCTGAATTCTGAATAATTTAATTGTAATCTGAGATAAGCGTTTTAGGGGTCGAAATAAACAACTCGTGCAATTGTTTTGAAAGTCTGTATATTTACACACTTAAAACTAATCACAATATAAAAATATAAAAATAAATGTATCTCACTTAAAACTACTACAAATAAATTAACACACTTATTTATGTCTATCACTACTATTTATATTTGTAATATTTATATAACACTGCACCACTATATTTATGTTTATTTGCACTGTACGAATACTACTGAATGAATGAATTATCCCGGCCCCAGCTGTTGTTATATTTGCATCCTAAAAGGCCTAGAAGTATACGAGAAAATTCTCTCGATCATCTCGATGAGCCCGGAAGCATACCAGAGAAATTCCAGACTTTCCGTCGCTTCGCAGTACATATGTGGAGATGATTTACGACCTGTTTACCGGTACGTTTTTTGTCGCCGCCCGGAGATCTGCTTCTTTTTGTGGGCTTGTTTCGTTAGAATACGTTAAGCCTATAGTAGTGGCATCTTTTATCCAATAAATTCATTGTGCAAATTATCTCCTGGTGCGGCTAAAGTAAATACCTTCGGAAAATAACAGGAAAATACAATGCTTGCATTCAGCAGACACAACAGTTGGGCAACTGTTTAGTGATCATGTCCAGTAGAGGCCGCTCACTCTGAACATGTTCAGGAGCGACCTCCAGTTTTGTG
The DNA here is from genome assembly GCA_963170755.1 of Amphimallon solstitiale. Lineage (NCBI taxonomy): Eukaryota > Metazoa > Arthropoda > Insecta > Coleoptera > Scarabaeidae > Amphimallon > Amphimallon solstitiale. The sequence goes on from OY720675.1 coordinate 187,454,343, forward strand.
AGCGGAAAAATTCTATGCTCACTTAGTGAGCGTATTCTGTACGCATGCGCCATTGATGCATTCCAAGACCAACTTAATACATAATTTTGAAGAAAATTACTAGAAAATTAAGATACAGCAAATTAAAGGTATTGTGCAGAAATAAATGTATTATAATACTGGAGTTCACCCAGTATTTTATTCGAGGTTGGAAAAACCAGCCCTTACACTAAAAACTACGCCAAAACTTAATGTAGAAAAACAATTTATTATTGTTGTTTATTCGGTTTAATTTATAAAATTTTAACATATAAGGGTGAGCGGTCCAGTCCAGCGAACACTCAACTGTTGTGAAGTGAACAGTTGAGTGTTGTTGAACGTCTGCTGAATGAAAACAATAATTCGACATTCATACACCATCTTTTGGATTGAATTGAAGTTATTTTTTTGTGTGCCAATCTCTCCATAAACACCGGCTATCTGTAATCTCCCTTACCTGTGATAATATCAAGAACTTAGAAAAATAAGATACTGGTGTTACTACGATGAACCTCGAGTAGGTAAATTCAACCAACTACTTTAGAAATGCATACATACAGCAATAATAAGAGTATACATTTCCGAAGTTGCTTACACTATGTGCAAAGGTAACTATGTATAAACATTCCTACCCAATATAGTTGTTTTCTACGTAAATCGTAAATATTGAGAAAAATTTATTGTTGAAATATTTACATACAGCAAGTAAAATTAATTTTTATTCAGATTGGATTATGTATTGAAAATTAACAATAATTTACTGTTCTTTATTTAAAGATTAATTAATTACGTATTTAATAATTTTATGCAACTAGAAATTGTAACGCATTTCTTTTTAAAAAGTAGTAATTTTTTTTCTAGAGCATAACTAATAAAAATATATGTTTGATTTAGAAAAATTAAATTATAAAAATTTGTATTATATAATTCAAATTTTATTACCATCCCTACACCACACCAGCCTTTAATTTAATTGTCGACAAACTAATATATATTTTACTTACTCTTAATATTATTCCTAGTATTATTATCTTTTTTAGATTACACTTTATTTTCGTTTCTGATAAAGACTTTATTGAAATGGTGCGACGTAAGAAATCACAACTTTATTGAACTGCTAGTACTTGAAGGTCGAATGCGTGTCCTCATACATGCGCAAAAGAATACCTTCTTTACGTATACATACCACGAACTCAGCAATGCGGACTTGACAATAATCCCAACTCTTGTCTAAATGAAAATATTCAAATATGCTCTTATTGTCCATGCAGGTTATTTATTTTATGGGCAAACGTAAAAAAAGTTTAACTTCATATATAAGACAACTAGTAACACACAGATACCTAGTATCGCGTATTCTTATAATTCTTATCTATTTGTATATGTTTTAAAAGTACTTTTAGTAACTTTAATTTTAACATATTAATATGAAAAATTCTCAGCTGCTAAGTAGACAAACACATCCTGAACGAAAGTTAGCTCCTTAGTTACAATTTAACAATGCATTTTAATATATTATTAAGCTGCATGTGAAGTAGGTAATCGATTTTCGTGTATTACTACATTCAAATTTGAATATTAATCATATGTTTTTCTAATTCTATGTCATTGTAATATAACTGTTGGCAAATACAAATCTTAATATAACAAATATAATCAGCAAATTTTGATTTTGGCATTTTTACTTATGTAAAATTAGGTTAATGCTGAACGAACACTTAATGTAAGTTTAAATTTAATTGCACTTAGTTTCACAAAAAGACAAATCACACTATTTAGAAAAATTAAGTATTATACAAACAGTGAAGAAGTGAAATGAAATAACATACATCAATAAACTTCAAATGTTTCATGTTTTATGCAAGAAGCAAAACCAAAAACTCAATTTGTATATAAATTCATATTTATTTATAAAATTAGTAATACATGAACTAAAACATGAAAGTGGAAAACGTAACTCGAGAAGGATGGTGTCTGGATGTATACATATGCTTTACGTAGCCAGTCGGTTAAATTCTGAGTCCTAACATCATAGTAGTATGTCTGAATGAAGCCTCTTTTGTTAACACGATGTATTTCTTTTTGGAGATGTGTGCTTTGCTTTGTTCAGTGCATGAGTTAAAATTATCATTAACGAGATTTACACTGACGATACATTTCCGGAAAAACATAGACATGACGAACAATTAGTAAATTGCATATTGTGTAATATTTGGGACATCTCCTATATTGCAGAACTGTAAATACTATTTATCTTATCTTAATTTAAATCGATAGAACTAGAATAATCGAAGTTCAACCATGAAAGCTACACGTAACTGCATAAACAGCAATAGTGTTGGTGGTATGCGTTGTTGAAGTTTTGTTATCTATTTGCAACATATCGAAATAGATCATTTATCATTTTTATTTGCCTTATCATTTCCAACAAGGTAAGTGCAGTACAAGTATCTTCGTGAAAATAGCAACCAACGAATTACACGTAAATATTGATACTATATTCTGATTACATACGCACACATTGTATAACGCTTTTGATAAATATTTTCGTAAAATCTGTTATTTATCGTATTATTAATGTTGCTGTATATGGAAAGGTTTGCAGCAGTAAAAAACATTTTGAATATGTGGAGAATTTAATCTAAATATCTGAATGGCAATTTTCTTATCGAAACGAATTAAAAATTAAATTGTTGATGTTGTACTGGTAAAACAATAGATAATTTATAACATCTAAAGTGATACGAAATTTAGATTGATAATTTTTGTCGTTAGGGGTCATACGTATGCACGCATCTGTGTGCAAAATTGTTCCACTGTTCAGAAACAAAAAATAACTACTTCTATAACTTATCTTTAATTCAACTGCATCCGTTGATGATAATTTTACTTATTAAAAATTGGTATATCTCTTGATATATACAATCGAAGGAATTTGCAATATATAGTATTATTATATATGGCAAATATTCCCGTAATTATTGTTTGAATCATATTTGAGTGAAGTAATATTAGTGTGGCAGTTTCATTGTAATCAACTACTGCGTTATATAAAAATAGCCAAAATAATTTGAAGATAAACTTTAGTAAACATGTACCGAAAACTAAAGACAAATATTATACATTTGAAGAAACATTTACCTGCTTAAGGAAAATGATAACTAATACGAGGTATGCCAATTATATAACGAGAATTTTTCCCTGTAGTCTTCATCAAGTAAAATTACATGACTACGTATTTATCCAGTCAAGTCTCCTCTCTCGAGTGTAATATATTTGTTGCAGCGGTTCTCCCATTGCTGGAAGCATTCTCGACAGCACCTCCGTCGTGCGTCTTTAAATACCTTCAATCGTATCAAAAGAGTGGCCTTTCAGAGGAATTTTCATATTGGGAAACATGAAAATGTCTGCAGGAAGCAGATCGGGGGTCGATAGCAATTGCTGCACAACGAACGCAGTGTAGGCAAATGCGTTATCATGACGTAGAATCCTCCCATTCTTGCCTAATTCTGGTCTGGCTCAAAAACGCTGTAGGACATCAAGGTAGACATGTACGTATGTGATAAAGTGACTGTGTTGGCGAATTAGTTGTCATATTATGTTGTGTATAGTATTATATGGCAATAAATTGTGAAAATCTCTATATAAATTGTGTTATAATTATTAAATGCAAAAAATTAGTTTCCGAAACTCAAAGCTGAATCCTTTCAATTATTGCCTGTATTCGTTTCTGGCCTTTTTATTTTAGAAGATTCTCTAAATTTGCTTTATATGGAAAATGTATCACACTATATATTTTAAATAATTTAATAATATCAAGAACACCAGGACTTGAAGAATTTACAAGACAATATCTGGAAACACGTTTACTTACGACGTCCAAGTAAACCACAATCATTTGAATTAATATTAATATTATTATACTGGAATAGAAATATTACTTTAAAGTGGCTTATTAAGTATACTTGCAGCCATATTGATTTAAATTTGACAGCATCTTATTCAAGTCTATTCAAGTGGAATTCTGTGATTAGTGGGTTCTAAAAATTACAATTGGTGATATTCTACAATGTTTAAGTAGAACTCAAACATCTGTTCTGAAAATATAAAAATCTACTGTTCAAAATTATCGGGTCACTATAGCTAATTTTGCGACGAATATAGTTGCAATTTCAATAAAATACAGTAGGTATACTTTTTGTTAGATAATTAAATTTATATAAACGTAATAATAATAATTTTACGAAAAATGTCTTTCTCATACTGATAAAAACAAAAGGATGTATTTCTTTTACTTTACTGTGTTCTGTTAAGTATTAACAAATAAAGAAATTATTATTACCATTATTATTATTGTGAACAATTTCAATTTGATAAGGTATTTTGATACTGATTGATACTATAGACCATATATGGGCAACTCCCGGCCCCCGGGCCGAGTACGGCCCACCACGAGTTTTAATCCGGCCCGCGAGACACTTAAAAATGTTAAATTACGCGCGATAAAACTAAACATTTACCACACATCATTTTTTTTTCACCCTCCAGTATTCCTAATAGGTACCTAGTAATTGTTAATCAACACAAAACTGTATTCCACACATCATAGCTTTATTCTAAAATTTAGAATAAAACTATGAATTTAGAATCGATTTGGAATCTAAATCGATTCTAAAATAGATAGATATCATTATCAGTATTAATACAAAGAATTATCGAACAAAATAAACTCACTATAAAACCTGAAGATTTAAAAGTAGTACATAAGACGAAACCCAGCAAGGATAAATTCAATATGGTACTGGAATGAAATAGAAACATCCAAGAGAACCTATTAAAAAGAGAGAGAGTATACATAGGATGGATGAGTTGCTGTGTCCAGGAAGACCTACGAATTATACGATGTTTTAATTGTCAGAGATTTGGACATCAGGCAAAAGAATGCAGGAACAGCACAACTTGCCCTGTATGCTCCGAGAGTCATAGTGTGGAAGACTGTAAGAACACGACACATAAATGTGTAAATTGCTACGAGGCACGAACAAAGAGTGAATATAGAAAGTGATCACCCAGCATGGAGTACAGATTGTCCGTACTACGAGTATATGAGAGTAAGGAATATTCAGGCGAGTAAAGTTTAAACAATACACACATAGCAATTACAGAAAGATAGACAGCTACGAATAATGCACTTGAATGTACAGGGATTGGGAAGAAAGTTGCATGAACTTCAATTGTTGGCTGACGAGGAAGATGTGGGTGTGTTGTGTATCACTGAACATTGGCTGAAGGACATGGAAATGAAATCTTTGAAACTGGTAAATAACAAACAATGCAGCTATTTTTGCAGAAAGGAAGCCAGAGGAGGCGGTGTATGTATATTCGCTAGAAACGAACTTCAAACGAAAGAGCTTACATGTACTACAACTTGCGAAAGAGAGTTTGAAACTGCGGAATTAAACATTACACTGGGTAGAACAACTTTATTACTGTACTGTGTGTATGCTCCGCCGAATAATCATTTATCATCGCCTAGAAATCTAGATTCGCTTTTGGAGGAGCGTTTTCGGACTGACTCGAACGTCGTCATATGCGGTGATTTCAATATAGATTGGACAGTGAGTGGCAGGTATCAGTCGATGATACGCAATTTATTAATACAACGTGATTGCTCTCAGATTATAAATGTCCCCACCAGAATAACAGCAACAAGCGAAACGTGCATAGATCTCTTCATTACAAATATCAGACATACAGAAATAGCAGTGGTGAGTAACCATCTATCGGACCATACGTTTCAACTGGCTTCACTACCGCTAGAAAGTAGAAAAGCAGTGGACGATCAAAATGTGAAATACATCAGAAAATATAGTTAGAAAAATATTTTGAATTTTAAATCGTTAATGAGCAGTGAGAACTGGGACACAGAGTCACAAAATATAAACGACTTATATGATGAAATTGTGGGGTCATTGGTGTCGAACTTCGAGATTGCTTTCCCATTGACACCTGTATAAAACAAGAAAGATCGTAGACAGCGCTGGATCACCAGAGAAATGAAGGATTTATCTGCGCTGCTGCGAGACATGGCAAAGGTGAAAAAGCACATACAGAGCGATTTTTATACAGAGAGATATAACACCATCAAAACATACTATCGAAATATGATAATAAAAGCGAAGCGCTCATACAACAACGACATAATATTAAACGCAGACAATATCAATAAGACCTGCTGGAAGATAATCAATGAACAAAGAAACCACGAAACACATGACAGCTTAAACGTGACAATAGACGGCATTAAGATTGAGGAACAAGAAATGGTGGAGATGTTCAATGACCACTACGTGGCACAGTCTAAGGACAGCTTGCACCCAAGTGAAGCAGTTACACCAGGGGCAAATGTTGTGAATACCATTTTCATTGCACCGGTCACGATAGAGGAGGTCGACCAGGCCTTGGGCAGGTGTTGCACAAAGTTGTCGTCCGGCTGTGATGGACTCCCAGGCAATATCATTAGAGCGGCAAAAGAGTATATTGCGTACCCTCTCTGTAGAGCAATAAATGTATCCTTTCAAACGGGGATTTATCCGTCAGCTCTCAAGATATCGAGAGTAGTACCAATCTACAAAAGGAAAGGTGACAGAAATATTATTACCAATTACAGACCTGTCTCTGTACAGAATCAGCTGTCAAAGGTGATCGAGCACTGCTTCCTGACGCGTTTGAACGGTTTCCTTGAGAAGTACCACATTCTCAATGACTCTCAGCACGGATATCGAAGGAATAGGTCGACCTGCACAGCCATCCACAAAAGTTTGGATACAATATTCGAAGCTCTGAACAAAAAACAACACGTAATAGCCTTGCTTTTCGATATGAGCCGGGCGTTCGACTCGGTGGTCGTACTTGCAGGGTCGTTCGCAGCAGATGAGGGTTGGTGCCGCGATGTCTGCTACGAAGTTGATTGGGAGAGGTGTGCCCCAAGGCACTATTCTGGGACCGATCCTTTTCAGCATCATGATTAACGATCTGCCGGAGGGGTGTCCTACAGCAACCAGCATTAATATTTATGCGGACGATACCACCATCACGGTTGCTCACGAAAATGAACAGGAAGTGGTGAGAAGAGGCACAACAGCGGCATGCAGCATTCTAAATTGGTGCACTTCAAACAGCATACTCCTCAATACTAGCAAAACCAGGTTGATACAAATTTACCTAAAGACGAAATAAGTCGATACAAGCCTTCTTGTAAGGCTTGGGGGTAAATCTATCGAACAGGTAGACTGTGTCAAACATCTTGGAGTGTACATTCAATCAAAACTTACATGGGAAACACACATAGATTGGGTATGCGCCAAGTTGAGTTCGGTCGTGTACATGTTCTTCGCAATCGGAGGTACTGTGTCGGGGGAAGTAGTGCGCGAGATGTACTACGGACTTTTCCAGTCGATGATGTCGTATGGACTGGTTTTCTGGGGTTCCAGCGGCCGCGTCGATCAGGTCCTGAAGTTGCAGAAGAAAGTGCTACGATTAATGGAGGGATCTGCGTATACGGCGCATTGCAGACACTTGTTTGTGAAATATCAAATTATGACGGTTTTCTCACTTTACATATACAACTTACTGGTGTTCTCCCAACACTTGATACTACAGACGAATAATGAACATCATAGGTATCCGACCAGGGCCGGCGACCTAATTCGAGCCGATTATCAGAGACTTTCCGTATGTCAGACAGGAGTAAGTTATATGTGCGCAAAGGTGTATAATGCGCTGCCACCGCATATACGATCAGAGACCAGAATCAAGTGCTTTCGGAAATTGTGCAGGGAGTACCTTACCAACTATCCTCTCTATAGCCTGGAAGAATTTTTTAATTTGAGGAAAACGCCTTGACGTTCAGTGCAGAGAACAGTTTATCTAGTTTCTGGTTTTAAATTACTTTTATGTTTATTGTTTGTTTGGAAAAAGTCAGATTTACTTATTACTCATTCGAATTTCTTAAATGACACGTCATATATGTATACTACATTTGTATATTCAACTTGATGTAAATAAATATTCTTATTCTTATTCTTATTATCACTAAGCGGGCACAGCGTAACGTCACAGGTCATGTGACAAACAATAGTTGTTAGAAAGGGACAAACAGATATAAACATTCGGGAAACCTCCTAGTTAACTTGAAGCGCTCACAACACACGCGTTCGTTCGAGAATATTCTAGTTGCCTATTGCGGCAGCGAGCGCATCAGTGTCGGTCAAAAAGTCTGTGCCGATCAGACGTGCTGCTCTAATCTTCTCTTTTCAGATAAGTGACAGCGATTTATACTTGTTCTTTGAACAACAACCTTAAAACTCAAACATAGATAGATCACTATAAAAAAAAACTACGATGACGTTTGCGGCCGGCACTTGCGACATGTCCGGAGGATCGGAGCAGATGGACTCCCAAAACGAAAGCGAAAGCACTCAGCCAAGAACCAAGAGGCTCCTCTCCGACGAAGAGAGCCAATCGAAAGAAAAAGGTGGCAAGAACCAAGAAGAAACCAACGAGGAGGGCGACGGATTTACAACCGTCAAGCCCAAGAAAGTCCCGAAGAAGATGAAGAACGGGGACCCCAAGGCCCCGCCCACCGACGCTCCAGAAACGAGCGGGACCCAAGCTGCTTCACAGCCAAAAGGCCCCACCGCAGGTTTTCAACTACGAGGTGGACTTCCTCCGCCTCACACTAGAACTTAAGGAGAGTAAGATTTCTAACAAAATAACTTTCAAGGTCGATCATCTCCGGGTGAAGCCCACCGACATCGAGGCTTGGAGAAAACCGACGAACTATCTAACCAAATCCGAAACGCTGTTCTACACCTAACAGGTGGCAAGCGCCCGGCCAGCTAAGATGGTAATTAAGTACCTACCATCCAACATACCGGTTGGAGTCATCCAGCAGACATTGAAGGAAAAGGGCATAGAAACCTTGAAAGTGGTTAACCTCAGGGGTAGAAATAAACAAGCTACCTCAGTATTCATGGTTACGGCTCTGAGGACACAGCTGGAGAGGCTGTATGACGTGAGCGATATCATGGGACTGGGAGTCACGGTCGTGCCCTACAAAGCACGATCGGGAATTCCCCAGTGCCACAGGTGTCAGCGATACGGCCACTTCTCTGAGTACTGCACTCTAAAACCACGATGCTCTCGCTGCAGCGCAGAACACACAACAGACACCTGCAGGAACGAAATAGTGAGCCCAAAATGCGTGAACTGTGGAGGGAACCACCCGACGAGTAATCGCGGATGCACCACGTATCAGCGAATAATGACCGTCGGCAAAACCAACAGACCAGCACCGGCACCTTGGGCCGCCGCCGCTATACATGCACCGGCCTTCAACTACCCGGCAGAGGATCCCAAGCAGAACCGTCAATCCGACGGTTTCGTACACTCAAACAGTGGCACCAACACCCTAGCCACAAGAACAGAAGAAAGGTGAAGAAGAATCCAAACCACCACCTCCGGACGAAAGCAAGGGAACCATCCCAAAGCAGCCCAAGGTAGAAATAGAAAAACCGAAAAAACAGTAACACCCCAGTGTACGTCGCACGTGCACTAGAGGAAAAAATCGCAACAGCATAAGCAGTAATAACAATATTTCAGCTGTTCCAGGTCTAAACACTACAGAGCAGTTCAAGGCAATCCAAGACATCCTCCTGAAAATACAAGCAGGCATCAAACATCTGAACACCATCTCGAGCAACATCGACAAGCTAACGTTCCTCATCGACTTTGCGAACGAGATCTTCAGCACGAAAGGCATGGTCACCATATAAGAGTAAGAAATTTATAAAATAATTTACCCATATGTTTATTTCAGCAATACATAAACATACCAACTAACCTACCAAATCCCTATTCCATCCAAAATATCAATCGCAACAACACCACACATACCCATTACTCGTTTACCGATGTTCCCGGCTAATCAGAAGCGACACACCTGGTCTACATAACATTCGCAGCCGGACTTTTACTTACACACAGGAAATATATGCAACAACATGCACACATATCATTCTCCGTAACCACGGTTAATTCCGGGTAGGACGCCAGATCGTCAGCGTTATAAACGCGTTTTACGTTCTTTGCAGCCACATCAAAATTTAATCAATTAAATTCAATTATCTCAACACGCGAAACTTTAAGTTTCGAAACATATATCAAACACAACGTTAAGTAGATCACTTGCACTTAATTCTCAGCACAGGAGTCCAAGAAGACCTGAGTTCCTCAAAAAAAAATAGACACCACTAGTTGGAAGCGTCCTTGGGGTGGGACTTAGAGACTTCCTAGAGGAGCCCGCGATACAGAGTCGAGAATGGATGAGTTCAATTTCGATTTCAGTTTCTAGTGAAGCAAAAGAATCCATATAAATAAGAAGATGTCTGGTGTAAAAAACGAAGAGTGGACGCAGAATATCGTCAATTCCAAGAAAAATGGACTGATGAATACTTTTTTCTCATGCACGATGGTAAACCTATCTGCATGTTGTGCAATGAAACAATTTCTGTTTTAAAAGAATATAATGTCAAGTGGCATTATTCCAGTAAGCATTTCGCTCAACATAACTCACTCATGGGTCAGTTAAAAAAAGACAAAATTCAAAAGTTTATAACCGATGTGGAAAAACAGCATCAAATGTTCCATAAACAAAATTACATCTTGATAGTGTTAAAGCTAGCTTTATAGATAGTTCTAAAATAGCGAAGACATCGAACCCATTCGCTGAAGCCGAGTTTGTCAAAGAATGTTGCAGAACTTTTATGTCCGGAAAAGAAGAAATAATTTGAGAAAGTAAGCTTATTGCGACGCACTGTTGTTCGACATATAGATATATATAGATATGATGGCTGGTGATATCAAAAAAATGTTAGCCGATCATGTGATTGCTTTCCAATCATTTTCGAATGCTTTGGACGAGAGTGCCGACTTATCTGATACAGCCCAACTAGCTATTTTTATAAGAGGTGTTGATGAAAAATTTACTGTGACAGAGAAATTACTGGGTATACGGCCGCTACAAGGGACCACTACTGGAAAAAATATGTTTGCTGAGATGCAAAGTACTTTTGAGCAATGTGGTTTGCAGTGGTGTAAATTACTTGGAGTTTGTACAGATGCAGCACCTTATATGGTGGGTTGACAAAAAGGTTTAATCGGAATTCTGAAAGAATGAGTAACCGCTATGAATGTGCAAAATGATGATTTAATAATTCTACATTGCATTATTCACCAACAAAACTTGTGCTAAGTCCGTTCGACTGAAGAATGTTAGAGATGTGGCGCTATCAATTTGATTCGATCCCCTCGCCAGTTTAAAGCATTTTTGGATTTCAGATCATGATGATGTGACATACTATTGAGAAGTAAAGTGGCTAAGCAAAGGTAAAATGCTAAAAAGGGTTTTATGACTTTAAAAAAGAAATAGCTGAATTTATGAAAATTAAGGAAAAATCATTGCTGAAAATACGTGATCCGACATGACTGCGTGACTTAGCATTCCTGGTAGACATCACGGGACACTTAAACGACTTGAACTTGAAGCTCCAAAACAAGGTCAATTGGTAAACGAGTTGTACAGCCATCTAAAACCGTTTCAGAACAAAATTCGCTTGTGGGAAAGACAAATGAGAAGTGGAATCTGTATTCATTTTTCAACACTATCCAGTCAAGAAAATATTGTTTACGGCCGGTATGCTGAAGAACTGAAACTAGTGTCACATCAATTTACATATCGGTTTTCTGACTTCAAGAACATGGATAGCTCTTTTAGCGTTTCTGTAAAGCCCAGTAAAAGTAATGCGGAGGACGCTCGGCTACACCTGCAAATGGAGTTGATCGAGCTCCAGGAACAAGCATATTTGAAGTCTAAATTTGATGATGTGGAACTAAGCGAATCCTACAGAACATACCTTGCTGAAGAAAAGTACCCACAGCTAAGAGCTTTCGCAAGAAAAATAATTTGCGCAGCGAGAAGCAAGTATAATTGTGAACAGTTTTTTTCAATTGCGAAAATTAATAAAAGTAAGTATCGCACTAGGCTACTGATGAAAATTTTGAAAACACTTTGCGCCTGTGTACCAGTGGAATTGACAACGGTATTGATCATCTTGTTTCTGAACTTCAATCTCAGGCCCTCATTAATATCCTCTGATTATCTTATTTTTCATTAAGTAGCTCGTGTATTATCTATCAGGTAGGCGCCATAAATTCTCGGCCTGATAGGGTTATACAGGTTCAAACGTGTTCAAACTCCGTCACGTCATGCATGCACATACGTGAGGTGTACACTATAAATATGATGGTTCGACGCCTAGTAGTTTTTAGTAACCAGCCAACCAACGTGACTAGAGTACGAAAATGTCTGAAGTAACGAAAATTGAGTACTGCGCGGTCATTAAATTTTTAACAAAAGAAGGGCATACACCTTATCACATTAAACAACGTTTAGTCGGCGTTTACGGTGATACATCTCCTGCGTATTCAACTGTAAAAAAGTGAGCAAAATGTTTCCGTTTGGGACAAGAAGCCTTGGAAGATGCTGATGGGTCGGGTCGACCAATTGAAGTGATAGGGCCTCAACGAATTTCAATTATTGAACATTTAGTGCTAGAAGATCGCCGTTTGAAAGTGAAGGAATTAGCAGTGATAACAAACATTTCCGAAACACGTGTTCGCCGAATTCTCCATGACCATTTGGGTATGAATAAAATTAGATGGGTACCGCGACTTCTTTCTGCTCCCTAACGTGAACGTCGTTTTTAAACATGTGTGGAGACGACCCAAAACCGATTTTGGTGTCCATTGTTACAGGGAATGAAACAATGGTTCTGCTTTACGATCCTCTATCGAAAAGTGAGTCCATGGAATGGCGGCGACCTGTTGAACTTCGTCCCAGAAAGGCAAAAGTCGTTCAATAAACGAAAAAGGTGATGGCCAAAATATTTGCAAATTGCTAATTGACTTTAAAGAGCGCAATGCAAGTGTGAACGCCACATATCATGCGTCTTTATTGCATAAATTAAGAGACAGTATTCGTGCAAAACGTGAAAAATTAACAAAAGGTGTGCGATTATTGCATGACAATGCTCCCGTCCATACTGCCGCCATTTCACAAGCTGCCATCCGCGAATGCGGCTTTCAAGAATTGGAACATCCACCGCATAGTCCGGATATGGCTCCTTGTGATTTTTTTTGGTTTTCTAATTTAATAAAAGACCATAGGGGACGTAGTTTTAAGGCCGACAGTGAGTTGCAAGCAGCTATTATAGAACATTTCGACGGAAAATCTTTAGGTTAATTTTCAAGGGTATCGAATTAATCGAATTAATCGTTGTAATAAATATATAGAAGTTAGGGGAGATTACATTCAAAAATAAAAATTCTTATACTGTTCCAAGTTTCTTTTTTGTATATCAGGCCGAGAATTTATGGCGCCTACCTCGTATGTATTATAAATAAAATAAATAAATGTGTGAACTTTTATCGGTTTTTATTTACTACTACTTATTATCTACCTACTTCCCGTAACTTGATTAATGTCCTGAAGTTAAGCCCACAACCAAGCAATGGGCTGCCTATACCTCCAATAGACAATACACACAAACTATAAAAGTTATAAATACAATTAAAAGAACACAAAATCTCCCTATTTATACGTTCTCAAGTAATAAACTGTAAGTGTATAAATAATTTCAATTTAATAACCTGTTTTGTTACTGGTTTCATGCAATTTTAAAATAACTGTTAACAAAGATATTTAAAACATATAATTTTAAATGACACTACTGTTGCTATTACGGTCGGTAATCATGGTTCTCATATTTATTATTATTAAATATGTACCTATCTTGTTATGTTGTTTACTGAAAACGTTTTCAAGTTTTAATATTGCCAAAATTTTATAAAAAAAAAACATAAATTTGATTTAAGTGATTTTCGTAATTCCAATAGTATTAGAGATGTGATTAATGTTGTAAGTTGGAACATCTCTCAGTAAAAGTTTATTAAATATTTCCATTTCCGTACAATAATTTTCTATTAAAAATTTGTTAAACTATAGACCATCTATAAGACACACCAGTTTTTTTTTTTTTTAGGGAAACTCCTACAAAATCCCTTAATATTTTTTCAACATATTTTCTAAAAATTAGTGGAATAATTCCTTGCTTCCTTACGCTTCGTCAATATAATTTTATTATTATAGGTAGTCTATACACCTATTTTTATTTTTTTATAAATTAAACATATCTTCTAACATTATCTTGTTATTTACATGTTATTATCCGTGAGGATAATTATCTAAAATAAGGACGTATCTTTATTTTTAATTTTGCTGCTTCCTTTTTTGCATTTTGTTAATATCTATGTACTTTTTACGCTATTTGAGGACACTTAAAACGTAAATATTTTAGGCAATACTCTTCATGGTTAATTACATATAGATAATAAAGATTAAGTTTGCAAGAGATGTTTTAATTATTGAAAAAAAGGAAAAAACGTCGCTCGTTAGTTTGTGGCAACAAATGCCTTCTGAAGCAGTCGTTATTATACGAAAGTTCGTGTTACAGGGTTATTATATTCACCAAGCAATCAATTAATCCAGAGTTTCAAGACAATAAGCAGTACAAAACAGATAATTTTCAAGTACATACATATGCCCTATACGTCATTTAAATAAAGAAACGGTCTGAAAGGATTGACTTACAAATCTTAATATAGATTACCCTTGACATGTGAACTAGACACTTGGTTTGTATATATGAAAAGCTTTGTCTCAACATTAATGCAATTTGCAGTAACATAAGACAATGGTTGTTTGACTTAAACTTAATCGAATTACAGTGACGGAGTTACGTAAGATTACCCAGAATAGGTTGATTTCTTTCACTACAAACATCAAATATAGTAACCTGATTGAACTTTTATTGGTTATTATTTCTCAATAAACCTAAGCATGCGGATTAGAAGAAAAAGTTCCGCATATTGATAATTTAAACAAAGCAAAATAAAAGCTCGCAATATTTACAAAATATTTCCTTTTCAAACATAGAAATAATTTATTTTAAATACAGACTTTCGAGGAATTGAGTATCTATTTTAAGCTGAGTTGTTTTCATTGAATGTCAAATTTACATTTAAAAATTGAAGTTCTTGAGGAAACACGCAAATTTTATTTTTTAAATATGACATCAGTCAACTGATTTTCTCCTCGCTGCTGGCACTCTTGAAGCATAGCATGAAAGTTTTGTTTCACTCCAACATTTCAATTGGTATTGCGTAAATCTCTGTCCGGATATTATGTTTAAGTCTTCTTGAGCTTGCGGTCGATTAAAAAACGCTTTTCATTTTAAGTACCCCTATAAAAAGCAATCGCAAGCTGAGAGATCCTTTGACTGTACTGGCCTATTTAAATACTCGAATTTATAAATGAAGTGACCAGTAAACATTTTTTGCAACATTGTCATAGACTTTCTAGCATTGTGGGAATGAGCTTCGTCCTGCTGAAACCATATTCTTCGATTATCCACATTGTGAAATTGTTACTGTTACGCAATACCTGTCGATGTCGTTGTGATGTAAGTGTAACCGTCACGGCATTTTCCTCAAAGAACGGCCCAAAAATTCCAAAGGCGAACTTTTTCGGTATGAAGCAGCAATTCTTGGAATTGCTATGGTCTTCCCGTCACCCAGTAACGGACAGATGGAAATGAGCTTGATCTGACATCAGGAAGCAATCAACGATCCGGGTTCTTAGCAAACAGCCCTTCCTAATGTTCACAAAAAATTATGGTTCTTCAAAAGCATGGTGCCTGATTTAAATTTAGATCTAGTTATATTATGAAATGAATTAATTTTGAAAATGGATACTTCATTCTACCGGACCTTGCATGTTCTTACTGTAAACTGCTCATTAATTGCTAGACGGACTAAAGGATATAGATCGCTTATAAATACATATACTCAAGACAGTGTATTTCATTAGACATGCTTAAATAAATATTAACAAGCGATATACTTAGGGACTCAGTAGTCATCGTGGTAATTTCAGAGGGCAAAATTACCACAATAAACAACCAATTACTCGGATTGTATTTCTGTCCGATGTGTAAATTAGTTCAGCAAAGGAACAAAAGCCTTTAAATAAACATACGCTGAGCGTACGGACATTAACCAAATAAAATTTAAATGTGCCTTTGTTAGCTTAGTGTCATGAAGGGCAGCCGTGTGTGGTAGGGCGATTGAATGTAATTAGCGGGAATGCCTACAGCGGAGGGATTAGTTTAGAAGTTATGGTGCCATTCAGGTCTTCCGATTTTTCGGTAGATCTACCAATGTTTACAGTTATTAACCGGTCTACCGATTTTAGGTCTGCACACAGTGCACTCATAAGACAATTCGACTCTTCGGTAGATTTAGAACTGATATCGGTAGACCGGTAAATCAAAGTTGGAGATCTACCGAAAAATCCGAAAAATCAGTAGAACTGGCACCACTGCTTAGCAGATTCGTCCACTGCGCTTTGTTTAGTATAATTTTCACGATGAGTAAAGCAAATGTGTCTGTTGTCTATTGGGCAACGCATCATAATGCTTCGAACATGTTTTGAAAATGAGGGGAATGCTTTTCTGCATAGAATCGTCACCTGCGATGACGAAAGGAAAGGAAAGACGACTTCAACCTCGTGAAAGCAAAAATTCGATTGTCTGCGGTGAAAGGTGTTAGCAACGGGTTTTTAGGTCCTACTCATTGATTTTTTGAACAAATGTCAACCATCAATGCAGGATACTACTGCGGCCTCCTAAATCAAGTGAGGCCCTGCATCGATGCAAGAAACAAAATTGTCCCATACGTGAGATGCTACTCTTTCAAGTGTGACTAAGAAAAAACTGGTAAAAATGCATTAGAAATGCTTGAGTATCCACCATACAGTGCAGATTTATCGCCGTGCGATTTGCATTTATTTGGGCCCCTACGAGAAGCATCAGAAGGCGAGCGCTTCGAGTCAAATGACCAAGTGGAGACGTCCGTGCGCAACTGGTTGAGCATGCGTCCGGCGTCTTTTTACGATAATAGGATGAAAAATCTGTCAAAACCTTGGGCAAAATGCATTCTTAAAGCGAGACTTTACTGAGAGGTCTGTAAGAAGTAGTATGTTTCTTATGAAATATATCATTTTTAAAAAAAAGCAGTAAAACAAAGGGGTACGCTGCAGAACTGAACTGAAATCCTAAATGTAATTCATTTAGGTCCAGTCGTGCAATGTACCCCTGATTGCCGATTCCTATTAATATGTTATTATTAGTGCTATAGTATTTGAGAATTAATATGATTATCTTGGACATGAAATTTAATACTGAATTTTGAAATATGAAATACATAATTTATTATAGCTATCTTTGAATATATATATAAAAATATATAAATACATATATAGATATTATTAATCAATAAATAGTAATAATAATACATCTTTCAATAACCCAAAGGTAAATACCACGCGATCATTTATATTCTAAATTATAGCAGGCGGGATTTTTTTTATTAGGTTGTCCAGAATGTCAATTATTGATTAATTAACATTTTGAAACGTCACTTTGACAATTCAAATTGTAAATTAGTACTTATATACCAACTTAATTTGAATTTCACAGCCTGCTCTAATTTAGAATTTAAATGATCGGGTACCAGTTGTACTGAGATATGCGCAACTATGACTGTTACATGTGACTTAAGTTAGAGCCTCTCTGCATTCGCCATGGACTGGAGATACTGACAGTAAAACCAACAATCAGGCAATATGTTTGCAAACCATTAAGCAAGCGTGCTGAACACTACATGACTAGCCTAGCAATATACTTGTATACACACTTAACTTGAGTTAAAAAAATTGTTTGGGCTATTTCCATCGTTTGTGGAAACTTGATATTCCAACGTTTCGGCAGTCCTTCTACTGCCGTCATCAGGGTTCATTTTTGTATAACTACTTTACCACTCGACTAATTAAGAAAAAACTATTAGCAAAAAAGGAAAGATTATTTTGACGTTAAAAATATTTGACATAATTTGACAAATGTCAAATCCACACCTTTTTTATAGGTTCAGTGTGTATGCGCAATATGCTATTTTTTTTTTCGTGTTAGTTAGTAGTAGTAGTTATTATTCTCCGGTCTCGTGGCTGCCGGTCTTCGGTTAACACATTCTCTCATCATAGGGAGCCAGATATTCTTGATCTCCAGGCTGGGCGTACTGATCGTGTCAGGTTTTATCTTCATATACGCTGTTTCTGTAATTTTTCTTTTTTGGCCGTGTTCTTGTTTGGCCAGGATTGTCGCCTCGTTCCATGCAATGTTGTGATCTTCTTCCCAAGCATGTTCCGTCAGCTGCGATTTTTCTGTTTCCCCTAAGCTGACCATTCTTTGGTGTTCTTTTATTCTGACTCTTAGGGGTCTGCTAGTTTCTCCAATGTATGATCGTCCACACTCGCATGGTATTTTGTATATGCAATTCTTTGTTTGCTGGTCTTCGTTGTCGGGTTTTGTTCTGGTTAGAGCGGACCTATTGTTGTTTATTGTTTTTATGGCCGTTTTAATCTTGTAGTTGTTGCCAATTCTTCTGATTTTTTCCGAGAGCCCTTTAACGTACGGGATGACCGTGGTATGTACTTTTTCTTGTTGTTGTTCTTGGGTTGTGTCCTGTGGTGCGCGGACCTCTTTGGCTTTCGACAACGTTTTCTTCGTGTAACCATTTCGTTGAAGCATTTCAGTGATGGATTTTTGTTCATCCTCTCTATCTCTTTCATCGGAGCATATCGTTCGTGCCCTATCGTATAGGCAGCGTGCGACTCCAACCTTAACATTGTGAGGATGGTTGGAATCGTGATGTAGGTACTACCCTGTGTGTGTAGGCTTTCTATATACTTTTGTTTTTAGTGTGCCATTATCGTTCTTGTTGCTCAGGACATCTAGGAATGGAATCTTATTGAAAGCTTCCAGTTCCATGGTGAATTTTATGGATTCTTCTAAGCTGTTCAGATGTTGCAGGAATCCTTCTATTGTATCTTCCCCGTGTGGCCATATGACAAAGGTATCGTCTACGTATCTTAGCCACAGCTTTGGTTTTAGGTTATACGAATCCATAGCTCTCTGTTCGAAGTCTTCCATGTAGATATTGCTCAATACTGGAGATAGTGGGGAGCCCATAGAATTTTTCGCCAACTTGGAAGTAGGTTGTGTTAACGCAGATGGCCAGCAGTTCTACAATTGCTTTCACACTAAGCAATGTTCTTTCATGCAATGTGGCATCCAAGGAGAGTCTGTTTTTGACTATTGTTAGTGTAGGCCCTGTTGGTACATTGGTAAACAGGCTAGTAACATCAAAGCTCACCAATTTATCTTCTTCCCCAATGTTTATGTTCTTGATTGATCTCCAGGCTGGGCGTACTGATACACACTTATATAATAATAGTATTCTAACAACAGTCCAAATAAGAAATACTTTCAGCTTAGGGCACAAAGTCATCAATAATACTAGATTATCTAAATTGAGTTGGTGTACCAACTCACATGCAAGAGTATTATACACTTTTAATGCCAAATCTTCTGCATGCATTGTAAGAGAAAAAATGTATTAGAGTGCATCACTGCGCTTACATACATTTTTCTTGTAACTTTGTTACATACTACATTTTATTTCTCTCCAATCCATTAGAGGGCGCATTTTATGGAAGACATTTTGACTATTTAAAATACATACTTTAATTTGTTATATTGGTGAGAGGCACCTCATTATAATATTACTTTTAGATATGTTCAACGTGGTTAATTAATTTTTCGGAAGGAAAACAGCTTCACAACTTTTTCCAATGTACGAGGCATGTCCGGAAAGTAAGTACCGCTTCGTTCTACCGACACCGCAGCCCTATTGTCGTAGTTGTGCGCATGCACAAGTGTCTCACTGGTTCACAGTCTGTCCGCTGACGCCATTAAAGCCGGATTATGTTGTGTTTACATTTGTTAGTGGTCGTTCAAAATGTTTAAGACAATTTCTGAGACCGCCGACTGTGAAGTGCGTTCTGTAATACGGTTTTTGAACGCAAGAAATATTAAGCCAGCTGAAATTCATCGTCAACTTGTAGAGATTTACGGTGGAAATGTAATGACAAATGGAGTGGTGAAAAAGTGGTTTAAACAATGCACGTCCCTATTCTGTAGGTGTCACTCAAAACCTTTTTGAACAATTCGGTTAGGAACAGTTAGATCACCCGCCGTATAGCCCCGATCTCGCACCTTCTGACTACCACTTATTCTTGAACTTGAAGAGTTATTTTGGAAGAAGGCGCTTTGACAGCGATAACAACGTAAAAAAGTGGTGTTTTGCAGTGACTTTCTTCACTCTTCTATGAAGAGGGTGTAGAGAAATTGCTTTACCACGATGAAAATGTCTGAACAATGGTGGTAAGTATGTAGAAATATAGCTTAAACATGCTCTTTTTTGTACAAAATAAATTTTCTTTTGAAGAAAATGGTTTTATGAGTTTTTTTTTCCAAAACGGTACTTACTTTCCGGGCATGCCTCGTAGATTAAAGTATTGACTCCAAATGTGTAGTAGTATATATTTTCTACTCAATTTACAATAAATTAGGAACAAATTATAATTAATTACTATTATTCTTTTAACGTTTAATTTTTTTTATAAATAATCCTTAACATTGGTAGTTTTCGTGTCAATTATTTTCCCGACTTTCCTCCCAAAAAAATATGTTTTGGTATTTCTGTCAGTCTTAACATTTTTGAATATGTATGTACAGTCGGGTATTTTAAAAAATGAAATTTGTCATCTATATGAGATTAAGTTCCAGTGATTTAAAAGTAAATCTCTAAGATTTAACATCACTATTCAGTATCAAGTTATTTCATCTTAAATTTGGCGAACAATACAAATGTTACACTGTACTTTTTGCGTTAAAGTTGTGTAGAATAATTGGTAGCTCTTTACCGCCATTCGACAATTTTAGTACTAATACTACCGTTTTTAATATATTAAATATTTTATGGACGCTAATATGTACTATTATTCGTTTTCGCACCAAAGCAATTATATAGTCCAACCCGAATTTTATGGCGAAATTTAAAATGTAAATGTTGTAAATGGTCGGAAAACTCCTAAAAAAATTGAAAACGCTGTTTTTCAGAAAAAATGGGTTAAGTGGAGTTATCAAAAAACTTCCGTATCTGATGGTAAAAAAGAAATGGTCAATTTATTTTTCTAAAATGGAGTAGTTAAATTTGTTGATTTTCAAAGAAATTTAAATGTTGCTATAAAACTTGGTAATAAATGTTAAAAAATTTGTTTTCTGACATTACCAGGTTTAAAAACAAATAAACGTATATGTATACTTAAAAAACGTCAATATTAAGATTAATAATAATAAGCAATGTCTTTTCTTAGGAAAAATAGTTGGCTGAAAAGACATTATTTTTCAAAAGCAATGTGTTTTGTTGGTCATATTCTGTCAAACACGTACGAATTGTATATAAATTAATAAAAACCAGCTTAAAATGGCGAATTGAGAGGCAAGGTGTAGAAATATCGATGATGATTATTTTAGGAGATAGGGCTCTTTCAATTAGCAAAATTATTTAATTCTTGAAGCATGAGGATCCTACTTGCCTAGCCAAAGAATTTGATTCCAAAAAGAAGACGCCCTTTCTCACTACCTATATGATAAATGTTTGGCGATAATAGATGGACTGGAAAGAGGAGGGCCCATCATCAAGTGATCGGTCAGGTCGTAGGATCTAGTGCCTACATATTATTTTCTGTAGGGATACAAAAGTAAGATGTGCGCAATCGAATCTAAAAATCTCGGCAAGACTTGCGACTTTTGAAATAATATTCTAATTAACAGTTAAAACGAATTTTATTATCTTTTAGCATATTGCCAAGATGTTCATGGCCAATATTCTCAATATATATTGTTAGATTTTTAGTTTCCTTCCAAAAGTAAAGTGTTCTTTGTTTTTTAATAACAACTTTTGTTGTTCTAAAACAATTTCTCATGTAATTCAAAATTCTTTTTTGGATCGTCATTTAGAAATTTAAGATATATTAACAGCAGTAGAAAAACTGCAAGGTTTGCCGTTTAGAATAATGTTTAATAACATCCTGAAGGTCATACAAATCAAGCAAGTGCTATTACCTAACAGGAAACCTTTTGTACTTCGTTTTAATTTTTTTACAAAAATCATAACGTGCGTTTTCATTTCGGTATTTCCATTCTTGTTTTAATCACCAGTAACCAGATATTTTACCTATTCTTAGCTTTGATATGTTCTATACCTACTTAATTGGTGAACAGTGGATAATATTCTTGGGCCATATAGGTACATACGCAGTCGGTTGAGGAAAAATAATATGTTTGGAAATATACAAAATGTCTATTCTAATATCATGTATAATTAATTTTGTTTTTCAGATGCATAATACTTTAGTAAACGACTGACCTGATCTTTATTAAATTTTTGATTTGATAATAAATCAAGAAACTCTATAACGTACATATACATGAAATAAAGGTGAATCCAAATTTTCATTTAGGTAACTGCATTTTTTATTAATATGCCAGAATGCATATCTACATTACTAAAATGCTATTATGAATTTTCTTACTATAATAACTACAGATCAGCGTGTTTTCATAGTAAACTTTTCCCTAATGCTAAATTTTATCTAATTATTAATGGAAAGAAGTAAAAACTTTTTTATCGTTTCAAACTGCATAGGTATGTATAGTCCAACTGCTGTTTAAAATATCGAAGATGTGACTTTCTACATTCCTGCATGTTCTATTATTTGTTTACACAGGAAAAAGAAAACAATTTGAACAATATTTGAACTTGATATCATATAGTGCCACCTATCGCTAAACATATTAATCCCATTGAGCACCCCAAAAATCTGATATCATGAAATGTTATGATCTAGCTTCCCCTATACCCCGCCCTTACTCAATATACTAGAAGGTCAATGACCTACGAATCGTTCTGTTTTTGACCCATATATGCCTGATTTTAAAACAGAAGTTGTTAGTTGAGAAACAGTGTTAAGAACACTTTATTATTTTTGACACATTAAACCAATATTTTTTCATTTCGTAACGAGGTTCTATATCAAAAATAAACACAATTCAAACGTTCTACGCTTAAATGCTCCAAGAGAAGATAACACACAGGAATATTCCTTACCTATACTTTGACGGTCTAAATGTAATCCAGTCTTGAAAATACAGCCCTAGGGTGCTGAAATTTTAACGTAAAAAACCACAACACATTTATTCGTTGCTATTTTTAACTGTTTTTATTAAACATAACTTTTAGGATTTGTAGAAGCCCACCATACCGAACCATGGTCAAAAACAACTTTGGTTATGGAGGGGATAAATGAAAATATAAAAGAAAATATAATTTATTAAATACAAAAACATAAATTATAAGCGGGAAGAAAGGTCAAAACAATATCTTCAATCTCCAATAATGCATTTGACTTACATTTTTATTATTTAATATTTTTTTTATTATTAAAAATAAAAATTAAGACATGGACATCTAGTGCTGAACTTTCACACTTTTATCTCAACGTTAAAGTAAATTTCTGATTATAGTGACATCTATTCTTAAATACTGCATACAATAATATTCCAAAATAATTGTTAAATAGTAATCTATAATCGATATATTTTTAAGAAACTGTGCAATAATAATTAAATAAATTAATCACAATTAGTACCTCTTAATAGTTAAAGAAACAATGTACTAGAACGTAAAAAGAAACAGAAAACAGAAAGGCAGAATTAAGAAATAATTCACGTGCGCTTGATGTGTTGCCTAACTCTGCGTCTTATGGACGAGTCCCACAAAGTTTTCATATAAAATACCTTAGCATTTGATGTATACGTAATGATATGTACAAAGTTTGTTAAGCTCGTTTTACGTCTATCGATTTATTGATAGATGTAAAACGAGATTATCATAAGTCCATTCATTTAAATGTAATTATTTTTTTAACACATTTAAATAAAATTATATGAAACTATTGCAGTAGTGTGAGAAATATAAATACGTACATACATACATGAAAATGCAAATTCCACCTTTTGAACGTATTAAAAAAATGTAAAAGGCATATGAAAGTTATTATCAAAACGACTCTTAAGCTTGTCATTAGAGATACTTGCAAATCAATGCAATGAAAGTGCAAACTTCTTAATTTCTTTAAAATAGAAATAATAATAATCATTATTATTGTCATCGCAAAGGGATAGTTCTAGGTGTGCTGTTGGCACTGATGTTGTTTTGTCGCTCAACCTATTTCAAACCTTAAAAACAGCTTTTTATTTTGTATTTGATATTTCACATCTATGTCATACAGAGAAAACAAACTACTTACTTAGGTACCTATTAATTTTATTAAGCTTATTATTACAGATCGTAAAAAAATCATTTTTTTTGTAGCTGGTAGAGTAGGTGTCCAAACTTTCAAGTTGATTAGAAGGTTGTTACAAATAATTAAGTTTAGAACACGTTTCTAATTTTCATAAATTTATAGTAACTGTATAGGTAATTTGAGGTATATTTCCAGAAAAATATTTGTTGATAAGAATAAAAGTAATAAATAACAAAAATCATTCATGTTGTACTATAATGAACATTGTTAACAAAAGGAGTGAAATATAAAAATACTGCAACTGAAGTGCGAATTTTATGGATGACAGAGCGAGTCACCAGTCTGGCAAAGGTAGGAAACACGGCATTAAAGAGACCCTGCAGATGGTCTGCAGGTTTTCAAAAGCATCATCAAGCAGAGAACACTATGCTGGCTTGGACACCTTGTTCAAATATATTCTGATAAAGTAAATGTCAGACTTGTAATCATATAAACAGTTATACATACCACAAAATCAAGGATAATTCGAAATTTGGCATCAATAGATTCCGTATACTAAAGAATCACTTGAAAGCTGTTCTTGTTGTTGTTCAGCCGAAACCTAAACATAATGATCGATAAGAAAAACTTAAATTTAGAGTTTGTCTCCGTTCCGCAAACTTCCGCTTCCTCAATTAAGTCAATTACAAAATTATTACTTATTTTAGTGCCACTTCGCCAATTGTTTTATCGAACTGGCCGTACAAAGCGTCTTTTCCTTTAAACGCCCATTAAGCGATATACCTATGTGGCTGTGCATCATTGAAAAAGCCGATATTCAGGGATAATCTAGAATAAAGATATTCTCGAAAATATGATACTATCACATTAAACTTAAAAATCTAACTGGATATAAATTTAGCGTGTTTGAGCTTGATTTAAGTATTAACAACCCCTGTTTTTCGTCCTTTTTGCTAAGTATACAAGGTTTTACGGATTTCCTCTGACTTCACAAAAACATCCTCCTTATCAATGTTTAACCATAGTTAAGTTTTATGCAGTTAGTGTTAACTTAATATATGAATTTATCGAATTCAATGTTAGGTTATTCAACATTTAAGTACAAAATTTTGAATATCTTTACATTTAATTCAAATTCAAAGTTTTGTGCTTCAATTTTGAATAACCTTACATTTCACCATTATATCAGTCATAGCACGTAAAGAGCATATAAGAGCTAATTAACTAGTATTAACTATAGATCTTCCAGTAATTATATTTAATTGATTTGCTTTCCTAATTTTTGTTAATAACTACTAGGAGGCGAACATCTCCGGTTTAAATTACGACGGAGTTACAATGGAGCAAAGAAATAATGTAAGCAACACACATTTACTGAATAGCATTATTCACGCATTATTCATATGGTGAACTGCAACATCTGTTGTTGACTCACATGTTGACGGGAAAACGACACAAAAAAAGTCCACTTAACTCGTAAATATCCTATTTTCATCGGCGTAGATATAGGAGCGTCAGAGGTTTTTAAAATTTATTATATTTACCTTATATTTGACATGATAAATACCTAAAGTTATATATGTGTATACCTATTCATACTTACGTTAGTTTCGTTTTTTCATTGTTTTGACTGTTAATTACGTACTTCGTAACTTAAGTAATAGTTTCTGTTTAATCCCGTTTCACTGAATCGACTTCTCCCAAGTGTGCACTGGATTTCGTTTAGATTCAATAACATACGCGTACATTTTTAGTTATTTATTTAGATCCAGAACTTTGTTTATGTTACTTTTTCAGATATGGTATGGAAGAACGTCGAGAAATACATCGTGAAACAATGGCGAGTTGGATTGACGGTCATACTGATTGTATGTCCATTGTCAGTGATTCCGATATTTATTGCAAAGTCTGTAAAATATCGTTACAGAATGCCCAAAATCACACGCACAAGGTCAATTAGCATCACTAAAACATACGCGGAAATTGGATCCGTTGAAAGCTGACAATTTTAACGAAGAACTCTGTGAAGCTTTAATGGCGGCTAATATCTCATTAAAGAAACTTGGCAATCCCACTTTCAAAATATTTTTTCAAAAATATACTGGTCGAAACGTTCCTGATGAATCCACCTTACGCAAATATTATGTTTTTAAGTGCTTCACGAAAACAGTAGAATGCATTAGAAGACATCTTTCAAATCAGTACCATGGGTAGGGGCCGACAAAACTGTTGATATAGTAGGACGCTATGTGGTAAATGTTGTAGCTGGTGTACTACATCCAACTATTCCATATAACGCATATGTAATAGCATCTAAGAGATGGGTAAACAATTGCTAAAACCATTGACGAGAAACAACATGCTTCATTCGGACGACAAGTACAGGGAAAAAATACTTTTATTTGTTAGTGACAGTGCCGCGTATATGTTAAAAACAGGCAGACTATTAAAGGAAACATATCCTTATATGCTGCATATTACTTGTGTAGCACATGCTCTCCACAGAATCTGTGAATATATCAGAGACAACTATCCGGAAGTTGATAGACTTGTATCCGCTTTTAAAAAAAGTTTTCAGAAAAGCACCATCGAGAGTGGCCCTTTACAGGGAAAAACTTCCATCTTTGTCACTGCCACCCTCGCTAGTAATAACTAGATGGGGAACATGGCTGGAAGCTACTAGTTTTTATGCAGAGAATTTCGATAGTTTACAAAATTTCGTTTCATGTTTAAATGACAATGCTAGAAGTATTTTTGAGTGCAAGAAACTAACACAAATCCTAAATTTAAAAATCAGTTGTTATTCCTTCAGGAACACTGGAAATTTGAAATTTGGATTAACCACATTAGATGGGGCTATTAATAAGTATTCGCAGTGACTTCGGATGTGGCCTTCGGCAAAAGTTAGACGCAGTTTTTAATAGAAATCCAGATTTAAAAACATTGCGGCAATTGTGTGTGGGGACAATGACACAAAATCAAACTTTAAAATACGCTGAAATAAAAGAATATTTCCAGTAGACACCTATAACTAGTTGCGATTTAGAAAGGACATTTTCTATCTACAAGGATGTACTTACAGAAGAGAATCTTGAGAACGTATTGCTAGTAAATATTAATACTCCTTTACTCGACTTGAACTACAAAATGAACAAATAACAAGGTATTTTGTATTTTATGGATCACCACCCACTTGTTATCCAATTATATAAATAAAATTAAAACCACTTTAAAAATACAACATTTCAATAATGCGCACATGGGCGAAGAGTCATCGGCCGCTCGTTTCCGCCCCCTAATAATTACAATTGAACCAATATAGCAGCTAAGTCCAGATGACAGATTTGTTTAAATACATTTCTTGTATATTTCGGCTGACAATTTTAATATACTTACTGCCTGGCAGAGAATTGGCATTTACACAATACTGAGTGCATTTCTAACTATTATTGCTTTAGACTATGAACACATGGGAATTTTTTTGGAATTAACATTTTTAAGATAATACTACTCATATTATTTCATTAACACACACCTTATTGGTTATGCCGTACTGAAGAAAACAAATAAGTTAGAACCATATATATGTCTATGGCTACCTAACACCTAACACATCTTAATTTACATTTTCATGTTTTGATTTACACAATTCTGCATTATAATGTTCTTTGCCTTGCATTATTGGTACATAAGTCAGTATTATTTGTCTGGTGAGATTAGATGCCGTTTATAATAAATCTAGATCTCCTGATCAACCTACATGAATGACATGCGGCTGTTATACTCCTAAATTTATTACATTTACTTTTTAATTACACAGATCGCATTGATGTTATATGTGAAGCGGAATTAATTACTATTGACTCAATATAGCCGCTCCGTAAAGATGACAAATTAGTTTAATTACATTTCTTTTATATTTTGGCTTCGAATTTTAATCTGTATATTATATTTATATTTCTTTATTTTCTTTCTAGTTTTATATTGTATTTTATTGTATTGTATCGTGTATTTATCTATTATCGCTTCGTGGATATTATTTTGATTATTATTATTATTATTATTATTAAAAGCTGATGGTGACTACTTCTTACTAATTGAATACATGAGAAAAGTCTATCAAAGATAATCCGAAAGATCCAAACAGTCATACAGCAGAAAAGATCCATAACTATAATCAAACGATTATGTATCTGCATGATAATTACCGGACTTCCTTTTATAGTGCTCACCATTGCCTGTGACGTAATTAACGAGTGCGGCTTTGTGAAAATGAAAAATCCGCTCTACGCCCAGGTTTGGCACCGAGTGAACATTACTTCCTTCCAGAATTAAAGAAATATATGAAGGAACGGCCTTTGAAGCCTTTAATTAAATGGGTGACCGTTAATGGATCATATCTTTCTTTGTTTGGTAACTATAACTATTTGCATATGCAATGATTTGACTTCCTCTTATTCTCAGTGTGCCTCTTGTATCTATTTTCCTTAGTACGATTTCCAATGCCATAATAAAGTGGATACCAGACAAGAAATCCCCGTCTTACACCTTTTTTGGTGTTTCTACTATTTGTTTGACTAAATGTATTGCATCTAGTTGATTTGCCCTGTACATAGCCGCATTGGTAACTTTTTATAATGTTCTTGGTCTGTGTGCTTAACCTTCTTTGAATGATCGTTGCCATGATTTTATAAGCTTTGCTTAATAGTGTCATTCCTCTATAGTTTTTGCATAATGACTGATCCCATTTTTTACGTATTATTATGATTGTACCTTTGTTCCACTCCATCGGTATTTGTTAGGAATTCCATATTTCTTTAAGGAGTCATACATTTTTTCCCACAATCTTTCTCCTCCACATGTTATCATTTTCATGTTTATGTCATCATCTCCAGGTGTTTTTCATTTTTACTATTTCTTATTTTGTCCACTATTTATCCTAAATTTGGCTTATCTACGTCAATCTCAGGATCTTTCGCTTCTTCAATATGTTTCTCAACATTATAATCAGTTAGTAGATCTTTAAAGCAATTCTACCCATATGTGATTTATCTCTTCTGTGCTATCCGCTGTCTTTCAGTATTCATTTTTGTTAATCTATTTGTTTTTTTTTACTAGTATTATTTGTTTATTTAGCATTGATAAAACTTTCTTGTTACGACTTTCATATTTCCGCCTTTTCCTCATGTTTTTCAAATTTTCAATGTTACATGTCTGCCTTTTCTTTGCTTTGGGGGTTCTATTAGTTTTTGTTTTATTCTAGCTGTATCCATAAAGTGATGCAAGTAGGCATTCGCATCTCTGTAGGTTCTCATATTTAAGACAGTTATTGCTGTCTCTTTTTTTTTTATTAATATGTGGTCGCTACTATATTTTCGTCACGGTAACATCCATGTCATGTGTTCCTTTTTGTGCTTGAATTTTTTGCTTACTATTTTTATCCCCAGTAATACTGCCAAGTTGTCAGTTAACCTACCGCCGCACCGTTGTCGTTTGTTGTTTCTTGCAGTATTTTCCATGCTACTGTTCTTGGGTATTCTTTTTTCCCTATCTTTTTCATTGCTTGTTTCGTTGTGCTCCCTTTTGAGACTTTTTTTGCGATTTGTTTTGGGAAGGAATACTTTTTTCAATATCGTTCCATTATACCTTATTATTTATAACGATGTTTCTGTATAAAACTTTTGTTTTATTTTCCTTTCCTTTCTTTTCTATTGCTGGTCATCTCAAGCCTATTCGGACCTTACTTTCATGTATTGTCATATCATTCTCTCTATAAATCTCTGTTCCATTCAGATGCTCAGATTGCTCGTTTCGCATCACAGTTCTTCTCCTGTTCCATTTTTACCTTATGTTCTATTACGGATCTACATACAAATTCGTGTGTGTCTATATGAGAAACAGACTTTCAAATTGCATTTTGTCAAAAAACAATGGACCAAATAAATTGTGTTATTTTTTTTTTAATTTCAGTAGAAAACCTCCTAGTGTGTTACGTTGTGTGTATTCGTGATAATAAGTACAACAGTATTAACCATTTATAAAACTAAAAACTAAAAGTATTTACAAAATGAAGAAATACACATTCCATAGACATATTATCATGTTAAGTACTTCAAAATTAATGAATAGTATACATTTTAAACATATCTCTGTATAATTTATTATAGTTAACAGACGTGAAAAACAGCAGACTAACAAGTTCGTTCTCGCTCTTGGAGTACCAATTAAAGTAAAATCGCGAGATCACGAGCCGGTACTTTAATGAATATTTGAGCAAGTAATAAAGTTGAATCAATTCTATGTGTTAGTAAGTTCAGAAGAAATTTAGCACCGTAACAGTCACGGGGGTACGACAAAGATTGAAAATTATGGTATAAGATTAAACTTGTATAGTCTATCTCATAACAACATTATAATTTTTCTGAAAACATGAACAAGTCTGCTAATCTTCCAGAAGTGAGTAAACGTTGAAGATTGTATTATTAAATTAAATAAGGGTAGGCACCATTTAATTTGTATGACAAATATTTTAAGAATCTTCTTTGAACGCGTTCTGTCGAAATCTGCTCGTGTAAATAACGTGTAGATTACGTCATTCCTTGACAATATTCAAGTTAGTTTGTAATTTGACACAGTCAGTACAATTATTAACAACATTATAATTTTTCTGAAAACATGAACAAGTCTGCTAATCTTCCAGAAGTGAGTAAACGTTGAAGATTGTATTATTAAATTAAATAAGGGTAGGCACCATTTAATTTGTATGACAAATATTTTAAGAATCTTCTTTGAACGCGTTCTGTCGAAATCTGCTCGTGTAAATAACGTGAATATCAGGCTACGGATGCATATGATAACTTACTACGCACGAGCGTGTAATATAATACTTTAACAATACTTTAATACTGTTTAAATTGGTAAGTAAGAGTTGATTTCACAAGAAAGCCCAAAGATGTAAGGGCTGGAGAACAGACTGTGAATATGTGTTGGGCAAAAGTTAGTTTATCATCAATAAAACTCCTAAATCCTTGATTACCTACAGATGTTATGATAATAGATGAGCAATTCAATTTATATTGATATATTAATTGACTGGAGCTCCTTGGGTAAGAAACAACAGCGCATTCATCCATATTTAAAGAAATCAAATTTAGATTACGTCATTCCTTGACAATATTCAAGTTAGTTTGTAATTTGACACAGTCAGTACAATTATTAACAACATTATAATTTTTCTGAAAACATGAACAAGTCTGCTAATCTTCCAGAAGTGAGTAAACGTTGAAGATTGTATTATTAAATTAAATAAGACTGCAAGTGGTGAAATTAAGATAGAAGTACAATCACGCACTAAAAAAGTAGGAGAATTATTGTTTCCAGAGGTAGCTTTCATTAACACTATCAACACTAAACGCAGGATGATTACACAGCAAACTTGTGGGTAAAGACATATTTTTTCGGAAAGTTTTAGAGAGCTCCGTCGCAAACCGATTTAGAATTTTCAAGGTTTGAGTAAGGTCTTCATCGTCGCAATGCATATATTCTAAAATTGTGGATGATGAACGGTTGGTATTAATAAATCCCCAAAACGTCATTGGATTAGCTCTAATTTCTGATTCTATTCGTGCCTGGTATATATGATAAGCAGCCTGTACCTCATCCTTCACCAGTCTTATTCTTTTTAATGCATTAGTAATATAATGATTTTAAAGATCTTTTAAATAAAATTCCTTCATAAGGATTAGCTTCTTAGTTTCAGCGGAAAACTACACAGTATGACATTTCGATGTTCAGAACTGAGGTAGAAACCAATCCAAACTAGAATAAAGTTTGTCACAGAACGCTTTCGCTGTCATATTTAGATTTATCCAGAGAGGACAAGTCAGTAATTTGCAAATTTAGATATAAAAAATAGCTTTACGGAAGTTGTATCGTATTGTTTGAAATAAAGTTTTCAATCCTACAATAAAATCCATAGTTATAGTAAGTGCGGGATGGTAAATGTCTTCTCACACGAATTAAGAAAAATCCCTACGTGAAATCTAAGTCGAGCAATTCACCAATTGAGTTCGTAATACCATTAATTTATAGTAGGTTAAGTGCTTCCATAAAATGCTGTATACTTATAGATTGTCGTTCATTTGTATTAACAAATTTGAAATTGGGTGCATTGGAATCCCCTATCATAATACCACACAATTAAGAGCCAGTGCACGTAAGAACATTTCGTAGTCGTCGCAGTTGACATCATATATCCACATAAATCGAAAAGCGTATAGGCATCTACGCATACTATTGTCAACAAGAGGTACCATATTAGATAAAATTCTGACATCCATCATTGGAGCATCAAAATTCTCTGAGAAAGCTGAAAGTGCACATAATTCAGTATTACCGATGTTGCCGTTTAGCCACATCAACATCAAAAGTTTTGGTAATTTATAAGGAAAGTCTAAGTAGTTGCGTTCGACAAACCTAGTTTAGATCATAGTTAAATTTAACGATTCTCGGAACATCATTCAACTACTTACCTTTTAAGTCGCGTTCGCCTGCCGTTCTGCGATCTAGTAAATTTCGATTTTATATAGGCTCATCTGAAAAAGGGTTTTATCTATTAAAGTTTTATTAAGTCCATCGACGTTTCTCAGATATTTAGAATTTTTGAGAGGTTTTTGGCTCATTGCTCACGTCAGAAAGAGTAATTATTATTTTAAGGGTCTTATTTTCCCAAACCAGTTGGTTTAGTATTTGTTAGAGAAATATTTGATGTTTGAATAATCTTGCCAACAATGGTAACATCTGCTGCACGCTGATAGGCTTTAGTTCCAGAATTCTCTTCTGGTACATCAAAAATAATAAGACTATTTTTGCTTTTTTCACTGACTGCCACCTTATGATTTATTTTCTTAGTCTCGAATACGTGAAAACCTTCTTTAGAGGATTCCTGTATAGTCTGGGCAATTATGCAAAATAATGTTATATTACAGTCTTTATTTCCAAAGCATTGAACTTCAGATCTGGTGACGAAAACACACTTTAATATAAATCTGCTGATAAAATTGGTAACAGAGTACTTATTAAAGAGAAGCTGGTCTCAGGGGCTCTGATGAAACCTGAAGTTTTATGTCGATCCCATAATGCTGCAAAACGTAAACATCTGGATCAAACGCAAGTATGGTTATGATGTGAAATAAAAAGAGTACTAGTCACGTTATCTGGATACAAATGGCACAGGCTCGGAAGATTAACATCTTTTAAACAACTCTTGCGGCGAAAAGTGGAAATGAAGGTCTTCAAGAACAAGAAGAGGATGACAAAGTGTTTGAATCCGCTGAAAATTATACTGAATTTGTTTGAATGGAAAAAAAATTGTCATATCACTGTTTTATTATTAAACTTCTACAAAATAATATAGATTTATTTTGTTTATTTAACATTATACCATTCAAATCGCATTTTGTTCAACTAAGTGTTTTTGATTTTGTTTCAGTTCCGTTTTCCCTTTCTAGCATCAAAACTTGTGATGAAGATATTTACACCTGATGGATTATTATTAAATCAAGCACTTTTTTTTTCTTGCGATTTGTTATTCTGCAACAGCATTTTTCTTTTGTGAAAACTTGTTTTTCATATGTATAGCATCATGTTTAAGATATTGGGTATTTATTGAGAATTTCTGTATAAGAGAATTGAACTGAATCTGGTGACTGATTTCAAGTACGTATGTGTTCAGCATCCTGGTAAAGCTTAAATATTTATGTGAAAATCCACGTAGAAATGTTGTTAATATATGTATACTTAGAATAGTACATATAGTTGATATAGTGCCAAACCACAGTATAGTGACAATACAGTACCGCAACTCTACAGCGGTCCCTTTGATGTTCGTGTTCGAGTTTTATTTTTTTTAGGACGACTGCGCAGTGAACTAGGGACAGAGGCGAAGTGAATATACAAGGGTCATAAATATCAGACATTCTGAACACTATATTAGGTAACAAAAAATATATGGTAGCTAGTTTTTAATATTTTACATTCTAAAACTAAAAATTACATAACACTCCTCTAAAAATATTAAATAATACAATTATACTACTTTTAGTGATTCTGCTGATAAAATTGGTAAACTGTAAGCATTCAAAAGTAAGCGTAAAGTAATTAAACAATGATTTAAAAATGTGTGCTATTTAAATATAATGTGAAAGGCATCACTGGTGATTTCTGTTGTGTTGTCTAGAATTTTCAAATCAACCATAAATCCAAGTGGAAATTAACTTGCCATTTATCAACAAAATTTAAGAGGATAATGTGTGTGTAGTGTGTTTACTGAAAATGTAGTTATTTATGTATTTTATAAAGTGTGGTTTACTTATTACCACTTTGTAAGGTGGCAAATAGACAAATGTTCTATATCACTTTCAAGGTCTTTTTTTAAGAAAGAAACATAAGCACAGGAAACAAATCTATCATAATAAAGGAATATTATTTTATTAGTTCATGGGTTACACATATACAAGGTTATATATGTCTTGGCCTTTTTTGGTGGTGGAGAGCCCTTATGAACCCATTGCATGGATTCTTGTTTAGTAGGAGGGTCCCAGTAATATACCCAAGTCTCATCCCCGGTAATAATTCGAGATAAAAATGTTTTGTCCCTCTCCAACTTGACCAAATTTCCTTGAGAAACTTCTTTTCTGCACAGTTTTTGTTCAGGTGTAAGCAATCTGGGTATCCACGGTGCAGACACCTTCCTCATACCCAAATCGCCATACAAAATTTTGAGAACACTTGTTTCGGATATACAGACTTCATTGCAATGACACGCCGATCTTTCAGTACCAAATTTTCGAACAATGTTCTCAGTTCGAGCTTCAACGGGTCGTCCGGACTTTGGGTCATCATTGATTGACTCTCGGCCCCATCGAAAGAGTTTAGACCAATATTTTACCTGGAAATAAGATGGTGTATCTTCTCCATATACAGCAACCATTCTTTTATGAATTGCTTTTGGACCATTGCTTTCCGATGTTCAACTTTAGTTTCACACATTTTATCGAGAAATGGACCGTCTCAAATCTCTATACACAGCATAAACTAAACACAACTTAGCACATGTACTTCTAACAGTGACAGCAATTTTTCAATAATTTGTTTGACATCGTCACTCTTTTGTTTCATGGCTAGGTAGATAACATAAAAATACGCCCTCGTACTTAATATCATTTAAAATACTTAAGACTATATTAACATCCGATGTTTGAATAATGTTGGTATGACACCCTTTCTTAGTTTATTCTTCCAAGTATTGTAGAAACAATCATCTTCAAAATGCTAATTACATAATCTCAAATAATCATGTCATTTTTTCGATGATAAATTTCCATATTTGTGGTTTTCATTAAAACCAACCCTATTCATCCATTCATAACAGCTAAAAAACACATTATATAATTAAAACAAATTATAAAATATAATTAGTATTGGATTATTAAGAAATATTTATTAAGATATTGGAGGAATTACAATATACAATTTCAGACGCTATACATGACATTAGACCAGAAATATTACACAATGTATTCGACAATATGAAAAGATGAGTGAATTTGTGTTTGAGTTTACTTTGGCAGCATTTTAAACAAATGTTACAATTTTCAAAATTTTAAATTACAAATATTTTGACTAAGTGTTATACTTTTGTAATAATTTTCAACAAGTGTAATTTTCAAAATTTTAAATAAATATCTTTAATAAGTGTTAT
This sequence comes from Amphimallon solstitiale, assembly GCA_963170755.1. Lineage (NCBI taxonomy): Eukaryota > Metazoa > Arthropoda > Insecta > Coleoptera > Scarabaeidae > Amphimallon > Amphimallon solstitiale. Next base: position 187,490,630 of record OY720675.1, read on the forward strand.
ACTTTTGTAATAATTTTTATTGACTAGTCTAATCACAAATTAAGATTAAGAACAATTTAAAATATCAACATTAGAAAACAATTTTTTTGTAATTGTCTTTTAATAAATCAACTAAAATTGTTCCCTTTCTCACTTTTTTATGTTACGCCTAAGATATACAATATTTACAGCCTCAGACATTTGACTAGTACTTGGCACCAACGTAAAGCAAAAAAATAGAAAGCGGGAAATTCAAAATCCTTTCAATCATTTATGTACACTCTGTATAATATGTACACAAATCAAAAAGTAAAACAAACGGAATGTAATAAAAATCACTTCTTTTTAAATATATTTCTAATTTAGGGCTATATAAATATAAACAGACACTCGTGACTGAACCAGAGGAGTGTACTGTGCTACAGAGTAGTCAACTACGCGCACGTATTTTATGGAGGGGATCGAAACAGGATTTTTAAATGAGACATTTTACTGTGTTGGTACTATACTGTGGCGAAACAGAGTATCATGTAAGAAAGTAAGAAAATTTTTTGTTGATATAGTACACAGCCAAACCAGGAAAGTTTGAGCAAGCAGGAATCGGGACCAAATATTTATATAGAATTGAAATGGAACTGAAAACTTGACGTATTGTCATCTAATTATAATTCAGCAAATAATAGTGTCCTTGTATTCAATGCCTGACCCTGTACATATATTATTGTGCATGCCAGAAATATAATTTTATTTCACGTAATTATAAAAATGGAGCAGCGAACCCTTATTAAGTACGTATTCGTTTTGTAAATACACTTTTGAAAAAGTAAATAAGCAAAATTCTTTTCCCGCCTTGAATACTGGTAAAAATACGCACGTGGAATACTTTTATTTATAGAAACACATTCTAATTACGTAGTGTTATTTATAGTGTTTGGATGTAGGAGTGAAGCAGGAGTAAATTGTTTTTAACAACCGGAATAAAATTCTTAAATATACAATGCATTGATACTAGATATGGATAACTAATTATAGTATATAACGTACAGCAAAATTTATTGCTAACAATAGAGATGAATGATGCGCGAGTTTTACATTAAGTCAGATATGGAAAAAATTCGAATTATTTTATAATATTTGCACATATTCTATTTCATTGGTACGAAATTATAGGCACATAGAAACAAATAAGATTAAAACATTGCTTTCTCATTAATATTTTTAAATATATAAATCATAATTTGGGTTACCTTTATTTTTGTTTAGTTAACGTAAGCGAATACAAGTAAAATAAATTAAATTCTGAAACAACAATTAATTCTTTAATGTGATTCTATAAAATTATAGGATTAACTTTGTAGTGACCAGAGACCCGTTATAAGTGCATCTGGGAAGGAAATAACATTCTTATGACAGAATCTGCTTGGATCTTTTGTGACCTAGCCCGAGCTTTTAGTTTTTTGAGTTAAAGGAATTTACTTGACAAACTTGGAACTTATAGTATAAAAGGTGCAGAAATCGAGTAGTTTAAAACGAATAAAATTATCATCCACCTTTATTAATCGCTTCTATTCGTAGAGCTCGATGCGTCATCGAGATTAATTCTGCATATGTAGTCCGGTCAATTTAGGCATAAAAATAGTGATCAAATAACAAAAATTCCCACACAGCCAAATTTTGGTGGAGACCTTGGGTTTACCATTAAAAATAAAAATTTAAAAATCCCCATCAATTCCATGTGTGCTAAGAAACTTATTCGGGGTCAAAAGTCAAAATTTCAGGTTTTTTGGGTTTTTCACGAAAACAGTAAGTTTTATCAAAGAAATACTTCAGATCAATGTTGTAGATCTCAAAAGTCTATACAAAAATGGTCCTTATGATTTTTTATCTAAGTATCACCTTTCTTGAGATATCGTAATTGTACGAGTCCGTTTCAACAATTTTTCGCGTATGAATTAGCTCCTTACCCGTTATCGCTCTTCCATGCGGATGGAATGCGTAAAACAGCAAAGTCAGCCATTTACGATTGCTTACATTATCGATGGAGGATATCTACTCCATCACGTTGTGTGGGATCGAGAAGAAACCTTCAACGTTATTTTTGAAAAATATGTTCAGTATTTACGTAGACATTATGGTTATACAGTGACGGTAGTATTTGATGACTATAGTGACACAACAAAGAATATTAAAGCTGCAGATCAACGTCGTCGAACTACTAAAACATCCTCAAGTTCCGACATGATCTTTGTTGAATTTATGACAGTTCCACCAAACCAACAACAAATTTTTGCTAACATTAATAATAAATCTCGTTTCATTTCCATGTTAAGTGACAAATTGAGAGTTGAAAATATTGAAGTTAAACAAGCTTAGAATGGCGCAGATGTCCTCATAATTGAAACAGCAATAGAAAAATTTAATGCAACAAACACAACAATTGTAGTGGGTGAAGATGTTGATTTGTTGGTACTACTTACTGCAAGGACTCCAATTGATAAAATTATTTACTTTCTGAAACCTGGAAAGGCTCAACAGCGAACAGAAATATATTCTTCAAAAAGTTTAACGGTTTATCCAAAATGCCAAAACTATATTTTATTTTTACATGCGATAACCGGTTGTGATACTAATTCAGCCATGTACAGAAGGGGCAAAACTTCAGTATTAAAATTATTTGAAAAAAAAGATTTAATTGACTGCGCGAAAGTATTTACGGAAATTGATTCTTCACCTCAAACAATAATTACGAAAGGAATTCGCTTTCTTCTTGCAGTTTATGGAGCTCCAAAAAAAAATAGATTGCATTGATAAATACAGATATTTAACCTTTGTCAAAAATACACGAAACAAGAAGCAAGCACAACTATCTTGTCTTCCTCCAACATCGGCATCTGCTATTCAACACTTGTATCGAGTATACTATCAAGTTCAGATATGGCAAAGCAATCAATTGAACCCTGAAGACTGGGGTTGGAAATTAATAAATAATACTTTGGAACCGATTCAAACTTTACTCCTCCCTGCTCCAGAAAAACTTCTTAACACTATTTTTTGCAATTGCAAGAAAGGTTGTAGTGACCAATGCGACTGTAGAAAAGTAGGGTTACAGTGTTCTCCAGGGTGTACCAATTGCCAAGGTCAGTCTTTCTCAAATGTCCAATTGAATGCAACAGAGTAATTTATGAATATCCAGCAAGAGGAAGAAGAAGAAGAAGAAATCGAAGAAGACATGATTGTTGAAGTTGACTATGATTCATGTGATTTTTATGAAGAGACAACTGATTCATCTTCATTTGAACAATTTATGAATATCCAGCAAGAGGAAGAAGAAGAAGAAGAAATCGAAGAAGACATGATTGTTGAAGTTGACTATGAAGAGTATGAATCAGATTGAAATATCAAAAATGTTACCACCCCTTCCACCCTTCCCATATGTTACCTTTCATGATGTTAATATGGAACGACGCTGTTCGACATGATCTCCAGGTCATGTGTTTGACGGGAGTAAAAACGTCAGAGGGAAATTATTGAGTCAGTTGTCAAATGACAATTTTTATGTCAGTTTGTTACATAATCAATACATAATTATTTATTGTGATATTTACTCTTTTAAATGTTATTAAATAAAACGTTTGGTAACATTTTGGCGCCCAACGTGGGGCGCCAAATTGTTACCGGTGTAATAATTCACACTCCGATTCATTTTTAAACAATAAAGAGTAAATTATTAAAGCCATATACGCATACGAAACATCTGGAGCACACCAGAAGAACGCTAGTGTTCTTCTCGATAGGCCGGGAGGCATTCGAGACTCTTCGTCGCCTCGCAGTACATATGATTTATTGCTTTACGACTTGTTTACCAGTCGCGCCGAATATTTGCCTTTCTTTTTTTGTAGACTGGTTTCGTTACAATATTATTAATATTATTATTATTAAAAACACGTAATCTTGAGATATTTGTGATGATAATTAAATAGTTAAATTTGATTTTCGAGTATGAAGAATATATAGTTCATCGTAAATTTTGTATTTTACAAGATATTAATTCAATAATGTACGACAGTAAAACTATAATACAGCTAGTGGATAAGAATGATGCTGTTTCTACTCGTATTTTAGAAGCTCAGCAAGCATTTATAGACCCAACTATTTAGGTGGATGTAGCCAATATTCATGGACATTATTCAGAATACCTGTAGCCATCTAGAACTTACGTCGACCAACCCACAATATTCTATAAGTAAGTCCATGAATATTGCATATGTTGATTACGTCAAACAAAAAATTTGATGCAGTTCTAAATAACGTTCCAAGAATTCCTATAGTAAGCCGAATTGTTGACTTGTTTACTGGTAAAGAAGTAGAATTTTCCGAACCTGGGATAAATATGTCGGCACTAAAAACTTTATATACTGTAACGTTTTCGGGTTCGCAATAAACAACTCGTGCAATTTATTTATTTAAAACAGTCTGTATATTCATACACGTAAAATTAATTACAATATAAAAATATAAAACTAATGGATCACACTTAAACTACTACGATTTAAATTAACACAGGTATTTATTTACCAGTACTATTTATATGTCTGTAATATTTATATCTTTATTGCACTATAATAAAAACTGCACCGTATTTATATCACTTCTATTTATATAAAACTCTAATATTTATGTCTTTTCTTCGGCTACCACTTAAGACTGTAGACTGTTACTGTTCCGCATGAGACTACTTAAGGATTTTCTTATTCCGGAATTACTCATCCATCGGTGACCCAGCCGTCTTATATACACATACGAAACATCTGGAAGCATTCGCGTAAACTCCATATTCCTCTCGATGTTTGTAGAACATTCGATAGGCATTCTGTCTCTTTGCAGTACAACGCAAATGGATAATTTATTGCTTTACGATGTTTACCAGTCGTGCCTAATATTTGCCTTTCTTTTGTTGTCGCCCGGATGTCTACTAGTTTCGTTACGCCCCCATCTTAAAAACTGCCTTTCGTTCCGAAACACGCTATTCCATGTTCTTGTCGCTGGCGGATGACGAAATCCACACCGGGACCCACGGGTGCACCCAGCCGTCTTGTGGAAATGGCAATCCACCGTCCCAGGCGGCACAACGGGCTGATTGGGCCGACAGCCGCACACGACCATTTCCATACCAGTATACCGATACACTACCTCCGGCATGTTTCTTACGGTTCTCCATTCCAAACGGTCTAATCCGCAGCCCAGTTTCGGAATTGCCAGCCTCCTTATATTTTGCTCGAGTACTCGTCCTCGTGAATCGACAAGGGATTCCCATAAGTTGGCTCTCTAAGTTTTCCGGTAATTTGTCGCACATCCGCCACTTCACCGCTGTCATGTCCACGGTATGGGGCCAATTGGTTGAAACGCACCACCCCTGGTTCATTATGGGGTGTTAGTCTTATGCGATAAACCACGTCATATATTCGCTCTAGTATTTCGCATGGTCCCTCCCAGTATTGTTGGAGCTTTGAGGACAGGCCTCGGCGATGTTGAGGATTATATAACTAAACAAGGTCTCCTTCTCGGTAACCACCCCTCTCGGCTTGCACGTCGTAACGATCCTTCGTCCCGTCGCTGACATCCTGAGTGTGATGGCGTACTCGCTCGTGGGCATCCTTCAACCTTCGCCTGGGTCCGCTGACATAGTTTTCTCCATTTGGGTTCTCCACAACACGCTTGAGTAGGCCATCCTCCAACTTCAGAGAGTCCCATTGAGCCCAGTAGGATTCCAGTCCCTGTGAACGACCAGTACTTTTCCAAACCATCACTGAACCAAGGTCTTCATCAGCTTCTTGATCGATCCGCAAATTGTCAGGTTACCACTGATCGTCAACCACGGTAGTTCTGAATGTGTTGGCCGATTTTTCTTCTAGTCGGTTACTATGCCTGCAGTCTTCTGGACGTGGTCTCCTTGCAACAGCATCAGCGTTTTGGTGTTGCACAGATGCAATTGGCGCTATTGATTTTGAGGCTCTACGATACTGGGTCGACGATTGCCTCTTCTCATCGACCCGTTTCAGTTTTCGCTGCTCCGCTATGGTTTTCTTGGGCTCCATCCCGCATTTACTATGCACATGGCCCATTTCCATTTCCGTTTCCGTTTCCGTTTCCGTTTCCGTTTCCGTTTCCGTTTCCGTTTCCGTTTCCGTTTCCGTTTCCGTTTCCGTTTCCGTTTCCGTTTCCGTTTCCGTTTCCGTTTCCGTTTCCGTTTCCGTTTCCGTTTCCGTTTCCGTTTCCGTTTCCGTTTCCGTTTCCGTTTCCGTTTCCGTTTCCGTTTCCGTTTCCGTTTCCGTTTCCGTTTCCGTTTCCGTTTCCGTTTCCGTTTCCGTTTCCGTTTCCGTTTCCGTTTCCGTTTCCGTTTCCGTTTCCGTTTCCGTTTCCGTTTCCGTTTCCGTTTCCGTTTCCGTTTCCGTTTCCGTTTCCGTTTCCGTTTCCGTTTCCGTTTCCGTTTCCGTTTCCGTTTCCGTTTCCGTTTCCGTTTCCGTTTCCGTTTCCGTTTCCGTTTCCGTTTCCGTTTCCGTTTCCGTTTCCGTTTCCGTTTCCGTTTCCGTTTCCGTTTCCGTTTCCGTTTCCGTTTCCGTTTCCGTTTCCGTTTCCGTTTCCGTTTCCGTTTCCGTTTCCGTTTCCGTTTCCGTTTCCGTTTCCGTTTCCGTTTCCGTTTCCGTTTCCGTTTCCGTTTCCGTTTCCGTTTCCGTTTCCGTTTCCGTTTCCGTTTCCGTTTCCGTTTCCGTTTCCGTTTCCGTTTCCGTTTCCGTTTCCGTTTCCGTTTCCGTTTCCGTTTCCGTTTCCGTTTCCGTTTCCGTTTCCGTTTCCGTTTCCGTTTCCGTTTCCGTTTCCGTTTCCGTTTCCGTTTCCGTTTCCGTTTCCGTTTCCGTTTCCGTTTCCGTTTCCGTTTCCGTTTCCGTTTCCGTTTCCGTTTCCGTTTCCGTTTCCGTTTCCGTTTCCGTTTCCGTTTCCGTTTCCGTTTCCGTTTCCGTTTCCGTTTCCGTTTCCGTTTCCGTTTCCGTTTCCGTTTCCGTTTCCGTTTCCGTTTCCGTTTCCGTTTCCGTTTCCGTTTCCGTTTCCGTTTCCGTTTCCGTTTCCGTTTCCGTTTCCGTTTCCGTTTCCGTTTCCGTTTCCGTTTCCGTTTCCGTTTCCGTTTCCGTTTCCGTTTCCGTTTCCGTTTCCGTTTCCGTTTCCGTTTCCGTTTCCGTTTCCGTTTCCGTTTCCGTTTCCGTTTCCGTTTCCGTTTCCGTTTCCGTTTCCGTTTCCGTTTCCGTTTCCGTTTCCGTTTCCGTTTCCGTTTCCGTTTCCGTTTCCGTTTCCGTTTCCGTTTCCGTTTCCGTTTCCGTTTCCGTTTCCGTTTCCGTTTCCGTTTCCGTTTCCGTTTCCGTTTCCGTTTCCGTTTCCGTTTCCGTTTCCGTTTCCGTTTCCGTTTCCGTTTCCGTTTCCGTTTCCGTTTCCGTTTCCGTTTCCGTTTCCGTTTCCGTTTCCGTTTCCGTTTCCGTTTCCGTTTCCGTTTCCGTTTCCGTTTCCGTTTCCGTTTCCGTTTCCGTTTCCGTTTCCGTTTCCGTTTCCGTTTCCGTTTCCGTTTCCGTTTCCGTTTCCGTTTCCGTTTCCGTTTCCGTTTCCGTTTCCGTTTCCGTTTCCGTTTCCGTTTCCGTTTCCTTTTCCGTTTCCCTTTCCATTTCCATTTCCCTTTCCATTTCCATTTCCATTTCCATTTCCATTTCCATTTCCATTTCCATTTCCATTTCCATTTCCATTTCCATTTCCATTTCCATTTCCATTTCCATTTCCATTTCCATTTCCATTTCCATTTCCATTTCCATTTCCATTTCCATTTCCATTTCCATTTCCATTTCCATTTCCATTTCCATTTCCATTTCCATTTCCATTTCCATTTCCATTTCCATTTCCAATTCCAGCATCGGAGCGTTCTTCTCTTAGGTTGCACCTGATTCACTAATCGCCGGAATACCTGTTCCAGGTGTGCATGCCCATACTTCATCTCAAAACGCTTGATTAATTTAAGGTAGTCTTGACACCCTTCCGGACGTAAGGTCTGCAGAATGTTACTGGCCTCTCCTATTAATGACACAATTAGAGCAGTAGCATTCTCCGGGGACGTCCACCCATTTGCTCCTGCAGCGGCTTCGAATTGTTTCCGGTACGTCATCCATGACGTCTTTCCATCGAAGGTGGGAGGTTTTACCTTTGCCTTCGCTGTTCGGGAGATCTCCAGGCTTCCGCTTGAGGTGTCATGGGGACCGCAGTTGTTCATCGCTGACAACTGAAGCTGAACCCCAAACTCGTCCCCCATTCCGAACACGCGCTCCTCAACTTTCTGTTCTACGGCTTCGGTGGCCCCAGAAAATTCCTGTCTCCCATTCGATGAATTCTTTTGAATGTCTTCCTTAAAACTAGTCTCGAGTTGTTTCGAATTATTTGCCATTTCATCTTTTAGAGTCTCGAATTGTTTTACAGTTTCATCTTTTAGAGTCTTGAATTGTTTTGCAACATCTTTTAGAGTCTTCATATTAGTCTCGAATTGTTTTGCAATTTCATCCGTTATTAAGCTTAGATCAGCCTGTACTTGAAACAAATATTTCTCGGGATCCTCACCTTCATTTATTAAAAGGTCACGAAGCCGATCCTGGAGAATTTTTTTTTCCAGACGTATCTGTCTCCCTTTCCTCCAATTCTGCCCTTAACTCGGAGACCTTTAGTTCTTCCATACGTTTATTTATTTATTTATTTATTTATTGTTTATCCCACTTCTGACACCAATTGTAACGTTTTCGGGTTCGCAATAAACAACTCGTGCAATTTATTTATTTAAAACAGTCTGTATATTCATACAGGTAAAATTAATTACAATATAAAAATATAAAACTAATGTATCACACTTAAACTACTACGATTTAAATTAACACAGGTATTTATTTACCAGTACTATTTATATGTCTGTAATATTTATATCTTTTCTTCGGCTACCACTTAAGGAACTATTTATTTATTTCTTATATTTATCTTACTGTTCCGCACGAGACTACTTAAGGACTTTCTTATTCCGGAATTACTCATCCATCGGTGACCCTGTTATATACACATACGAAACATCTGGAAGCATTCGCGTAAACTCCATCTTCCTCTCGATGTTTGTAGAACATTCGATAGGCATTCTGTCTCTTTGCAGTACAACGCAAATGGATGATTTATTTCTTTACGATGTTTACCAGTCGTGCCGAATATTTGCCTTACTTTTGTTGTCGCCCGGACGTCTACTGGTTTCGTTACAATACATTAAACATGCTCCTATTACAATGGCAGTTGTTTAATGGTTGTTTTCAATGTATAAATCTAATTTCGATGACAGACAATTGTTAACACCTAAGAATATGAAACAATTTATGGTGATTTACTTTCTTTTGAGGTCTCAACGTAAACAGTGTACAGTGAGAATGTGTTATATGTTTTATATATTGTTATTTGGTAAGTAATTGTTTGTCTAAACGTATTTTCATTAGCGTGTGATAAATATCAAATCGGGATTCATGACGACCCTGCACGTGACATTGAGGTAACATTGTTTTGTTCATGTTTCGTTAGTGTCGCTGTTTCTGCTTTTTGAGTTTGTTGCGTGAAAAGTAAATATTAATTGACAAATTAATAACAAAATTGCTTCTTCTTATCAGGCACACTTTTGCTGTTTTGTATGATTTTTTCTATAAATAAATAATATTATGGCTTCTTTGTTAATTCGATTACCTATTTCATAAACTCTCTGGATTCGTTAAACTAATAAATTCACTGCAATGTTGTTAATTACACATCAAAGATTGAAAATGTTTGGTTATCATGCAACATTAACAATGAGCTTTCGGTTATTGGATGTGTATACCGACCACCTACCTTTTGTTCATCTATTTTTTTTGATGAATTTGAGAATCAGCTGATCACGAGTAAACTTAGTGCTGGGTGATATTAATGTTGATCTTCTGGATGCAAATTCACCTTTGAAGCAACGGGTTTCACATATGTTTGAGTCCTTAAGTATGAGGCAAGTAATAACGGAGCCAACTCGAATAACTCTTACTACTGCTACCTTGATTGACATAATTGTTCTTTCTGATGAGACTGACGTTGTCGAAAGTGGTGTAATATCATGTGATTTGTCTGACCACGATATACCCTATTGTAGGTTATCCATGCCCAAAATCGCAACAACACCAAAACTGCACACCTTCAGAGATTACTCGGGTTTTGACTACGACCTCTTTATGAAAGATTTAACAGTTATTCCATTTAATCAGATGTTTTTTATGACATTAAACGCGCAATTGGAATTTTTCAATTCTGTGATTCTTAATTTATTCAACGTTCATGCTCCTCTAAAAACTGTCAAAATTAGTAAACCCCGTAAACCGTGGATAACTGAAAATATGAAACTTCTCCAGAAATTGCGTAATAATGCTAAGAGTAGGTTTAGGAGAACCAAATTGGAGGCGCATTGGATTTATTATAAACAGCTTCGAAATTTCACTACATTGGCGATTCGAAATGAAAAGTCAGCTTATTTTCGTTATTTATCGTACAACAAAAACAGCAAACTAATTTGGCGTGAACTTAATAGTTTAAATATTGGGAAAAAAAAGCGAAGTGGGATTCCTTGTGGGTTTTCTGACTCGAACCTTATCAACTCCAGTTTTATTAGCAACATACCTGTCGTTTCTGGAGATTTTGCGGGGTGTATTCGTAACTATATGGAAAATACCCGGGAGGATCTAGCGAATGTTTTTGCATTTCGCACTGTTGATGAGGATACTGTTTTTCGCTTGATCTTGAGTGTTGGTAGTGCTGCTGTTGGCATTGATGTTATTAGCATTCATATGCTTAGACTGCTTCTACCACATGTCCTTCCATACATAACCCACCTGGTGAACTGTTGCATAGCAGAGAGCACTTTTCCTGCATCTTGGAAAACATCACTGGTAATTCCTATACCTAAAAAAGCAAATCCTGTTAACATTGGTGACCTTCGCCCTATTAGTTTGTTGCCTGTCCTGAGCAAAGTTCTGGAAAATATATTAGGTTTTCAAATTCATGAACATTTGGAAGCATTTGATTTGCTCCCTCAATGTCAGTCGGGTTTTCGACGTAACCACAGTTGCACTACTACACTCCTGAAGGTTACGGATGATATTCTTAGATCTAGAGATAATAACTCCATGTCTCTATTAGTCTTGCTGGATTACATAAGGCTTTCGACACTGTTAACTATGATATATTGTTGGCTGTCCTACACCATCTGGGTTTCAGTGGCAGCGCTGTGGGTCTCGTGCATTCATATTTTTCCGAAAGGTACCAGTGCGTGAAGCTGCACGGTGATGTCTCATCAGCTTTGGCCTTGACTAGAGGTGTTCCCCAGGGATCCATCCTTGGCCCTCTTTTTTTCTCCCTTTACACTAGTCATTTATACAAATGTGTACAACACTGTCAATTGCAGATGTATGCCGATGATACACAACTTTACATGGATTTTTCAAAACACGATGTACAGATGGCTGTGGATTGTATTAATCGAGACTTGCAGCGCATACAGTCGTTTTCGCGGCATCATGCCCTGAAAATTAATCCTGAGAAAACCACTGCTGTCCTGTTTGGCAATCCCTCTTTAATTCAGAACACTAAAGAACGGATTAAAATAAATGTCAATGATACGGAGATACCGTTGGTTCACTCCGCGAGAAATCTTGGTCTGATGATTGATAACAGCTTCAGATTTAAGGAACACATTTCAAAAATTATACAGTTAGCCTACGCCAATCTGAAAACACTATATCCTTACCGATTAATTTTTGACGTTCGTACTAAGACTATGCTGTGCGAAAGTCTTATTTTATCACACTTTAATTATGCTTCCCCAGTTTACGGTCCCTGCTTAGATAATGCGGATCGATCTCGTATCCAAAAGGTACAGAATGCTTGTATGCGCTATATTTTTGGCATACGTAAATTTGATCATATTACGCATAAACTTATTGAGTTGCGTTGGTTGAACATGGCTAATAGGAGAAGATTACATGCTCTATGCCTCTATCATAAAATTCTTGTTTCTCAAACTCCGTCATATCTAACTTCAAAAATACGTTTTCGATCAGATGTTCATAATATAAATCTTCGCAACACGAACTTGATTAGACCCCCAAAACATAGACTGGCAATTTTCGAAAGATCCTTCACATACAACATTTATCAACTATACAATATTATTCCTGTTCATTACAAATCCTTGGAGCCAGGGGCGTTTAAACGTCAAATTGTGCAGTATCTCTTTGAATGTCAGTAGTGGTTCTCAGTCGTTACTTGTAAATTATTTTCTTTTCTATATGTATATACATTTTTTTTTTGCATACAGTTACTTGCGTGCCACCTTAATTCACATACGACTACGTAATCATAGCAGAATATTAGTATTAAGTTAGTATAGGCAAACTTTGTTATATGTCTTGTCTTAATGTTAAGGTTTTGGTGTAAGAACAGGGGATGGAAAATTTCTCCATCCATCTGAACCACGCCTTAGGGTTTCAGTTACATATTTCGTTTGTTTTTGATATATACATATATGTATTAATATATATGTGTGTGTGTTATATGTGAATATATTGTATGTATCTTGAAATAAAGCATATTATTATTATTATTATTATTAAATGAGTTAGTTAATGTTATATTTCACGATTTCATATTGAGATAGTTAAAATATGATTTTTATTTCATGTTGTGCAATATCTCACTTCATATACTAGTACACCGCCTTTTCAAGACTCTATAGACCTTGAAGGTATTTGGCTAGCTTAGCAATTTGTTTCCAAACTGCTCTGTCCCTTGTTTTCTTCTCCATGATGTTACTCCCTACTTCCTCAAGTCGCTTTCCACCTCCTCTAACCATTTCCTCTCTGGCCCGCCTCTCTATTGTTCCCTTCATTTTTTCCCTTCCACATCGCTTGTTTCGTTACTCTTCCTTCTGACATTCTTTACACATACCCTAACTATATCAATCTCTCTGCTCTGACCTCCTGTAATATTGCTGGTTCTCCTAAAATCGCATATACTTCTTCATTTGGTCTTCTTCTCCATTGGTCTTGTGTCATAACCCCACCCATTATTCTTCTCAATATTTTCCGTTCCCATACTTCTACCATATTTCCGCACGTTTTGCTTAGGGTCCACGTTCCCGCACCGTATTAGTATTGTTGGTCTCAGTACTGTCTTATAAATTCTTATTTTGGCTCGTCTAGATATTTCCTTATTTCTTACTAACTTGTTTTCTTGAATCAGTCTTACTTCGATTTCTTCTTAAAACTCGTGTCGATCTGTTACTTGGATACCAATATAATTGATACCCCTCACCCTCTGGAACCGGCGTTTCATCATTTATTTTAATTTTTAGTTCTTCGTCCTATTTTTCTTCCTTACTGCATTTTCATATACTTTGTCTTACTTTTATTAACCCTGAGTCATAATGTCGCTACTTCACTTATAGGTTTCCTTGTTATTCTCCTTAGTTCGTCTATATTTCTTGTTATTATCCTAACGTCATCGGCAAGGGCGAGACACTGGTGTTTCTTGTCATATATCAGCCCCGTTCTGTAAATATTGCTTTGTCTTAATATGACTTCTAATATTACATTGAATAATGCTATTGACATCCTTGTCTCCAACCGGTATTAACTTTGAAAACCCTCGACGGTCTCCCATTTATCCGAACTAACACTCTCGAATTTTTTCATTTCCGTCAGTTTTCCCCCAGCATAATATCAGTTTCTTCTTTTAACCTTGTCCTAATAGCTGTTGCCAATATTTTATACACCGCATTCAACAGTGCTATTCCTCTACAATTTTCACATGAAGACTTTCTTTTTATAAATTGGGCATATTAACGCTCTTTTCCATCTCGTTGGCATTTTCTCTTGTTTCCAACATTCCTGTATTACTTTGTAATTTCTGACCACCATGTTTTATAAGTTCTATAGCAATTTGATTCTCGCCAGGGCTTCGGTTATTCTTCATTTGGTGAATAATTCCTTTTATTTTGCTTTCATCTGGTGGTTTTAATTTCTCCTGTCTTTGTAAATGTGGTTGGACTATTTCATTGTTTAAGTTTTCAGTTACATTTTCTGCGTCTGATATTTATAGCCTGTTCAACAGCTTTTCCAAGTAAGCCGCCCAACATTCTAAATTCTGCTCCACATCCATAATAATATTCCCTTCTTTGTTTTTACAGTAGACATTCTTATGTTGGTGTCCTTTCTTTTCGTGTTTAATCCCTTGATAGAAATTTCTTATTTGCCTTTGTTTGCAATTTTCCTTTATGTCTATCATTTTTCTTTCAAGTTATTTTCTTTTTTTTTCCCGACAAATTCGTTTAACTTGTTTGTTCTTTTAGTTCATTCCTACTGCTTTCTGTTTTTTGTTCTAGAAACACCATCCTGGCTTTTTTCCTATTTTCCACGGCCTCCTCGCATTCCAAATCGTACCAATCTTTCCTCTTTTTAACTGTCTTTCTGTTTAATACTTGTTCTGCTACCGATTTTATTGTATTTTCCCAGCATTCCCATTTTTTTATCTATTACTTTTTAGTATGCATGCATCATAAACCAATCAAAACACACCCATAAGTGTGCATAATCGGGCCTTTATCGCACGGCGTGCGTATAAAGGTTGCTTGGTAACAGCCAATCCCAAGCGTTTAATAGTCCATTGAAATGTCAGGAAATGTCAAATGACATATAGGTACATGTCACTCGATAATATGTATTGGAATTATTGATTTGGTTTATTTGGTTTGTACCGCATTTAATATCGTATAACACGTTATTATTTTATTGTAAACTATCAAATTAATCAACAATTATGGTCAATTTTATTTCAAAACATGTAACATGAACGGAAAAATTATTTTAAATGAATATTAAACGTACAATTTTGATTATTCGTTATTGTTAAGTGACTTGCAGCATTGCTTATTTGTGTATTTTCAACGTTCTTATCAGTGTTAACAAATGTGTCAGATCCAATATTGCCTCCTTTCTGAACAGCTCCAGCAATTAATTTTGAAACGCCTAATTTGTTTGTGATAGACTCTTCAATATACCCACTCGCTGTCGATGAGGATTTCCAACCCACTTGGCGTTTCAACTCATCGACATTCATCCCTCTATTAGCCATAATCGTGGCAGATGTTCGTCTGAAGGCATGACCTGTGTATTTATGAGCGTTTATGAAATTTAGATAACGTGCTATAATGGAAGGGCACTTTCCAAAGGTATTAATCCCAACAACTTGTTTTATACACAGTCCTTGAAAATATTTTAAGAAAACTCGATCTGTACTGATATGCTTTGGACGTAGTGCAAGATATTTATTAAATATCTAGGCATACTTTATGTTGGAATTATCTACTACAGCAAACGTCCGGCCTTTTTCTGTTTTTGACGGACGAATACAAATTATCAGGGCAAATCCTTCTTTTCTTATGTCACTCATAACCAGATTACACATTTCGCTTCTTCTGCAACTACCAAACACTCCACAAATTGCTACAACTTTTAAAAATAAAAATATATTATCTGGAGCCTGACTAAAAAACTTGCATAAATCTTCTTCCGTAAAAACCAAAGATTTTTTAACTTCTTGACCTTTGCCCACTCCTTGCATAAAGGCATGGTGTTTGTGATAAGATGCTAAATCGATTCTGTTTTTAACCCTTAGCATAGCTTGCAGTTTGGAATGAATGCACCAAACTGACGAAGCTTTATAAATTCTGGACATTTCCAATATATACGTTAACATTACTGATTCATCAATATGTTCAGTCTGTTTCTGCTCCATCCATAATAGTATATTATGACACTAGTGCATAATCAAGCTTTTAAAGCACGAGCAACGAGTTTAAAGCCACGACGCGAAGCGGAGTGGCTTTAACGTTACGAGTGCTTTAAAAGCTAATTATGCACTGTGTCATACGATATTTTTTAGTATAAATGCAACAATAATTTTAATTAGAAGAAATCAAATCAATAATTTCAATACATTTTATCGAGTGACATGTGTCTCTATATTATGTCATTTGACATTTCACTTAATTATTAAACATCATTGTTGTATTAATAATGTCGACAGAAATTCAAAAACTAGCTGCTGAAGCTGAATTAAGTTTAATACCTGCAAAGTCCAAGCATTTATATTATAAAGAGTACGAAAAATTATTATTATATGCTTGTGTTTCATTTATAGGTTTTTGCATTTTTTCACATACTTCCCTTTAGTTTTGTGTTCTTGCAGTTCTTGTATAACGATGCGCTTTCTTTGTTTTCGTTATTTTTGTATTTAAATTTACCTATTTAATTTCTATGCTAACCAAGAAGTGATCTGTGTTTAAGTCTGCACTTCTATAACTTCTGGTATTGTAATTATGTTTCCATGTATTCTCTCGATTAACACATGGTCTATCTGATTGACCATTCGCCCATCCGGTGACATCCAAGTTCCTTTGTATATTTCCTTGTGGACAAAGGATGTACTTTTAATAATCATTCTAATTTCCATTGCGAACTCAATTAGCTTTTTTCCATTTCGTTTGATATATCTTGCTTGTTATGTCTTCTAATCGTCAGCTGATATTCTTTTTTTGTAACGCTTTACTGATCAAGAAGCCAGCACCAAAAATCTTGTCCGTACAACCGATATTATAAAATGTGCTATTTCCTACATCATTCACTCCTTTTGTTTCGTTTCCTGGATGGCTAAAACGTCCACTCTGCATAAACTCATTTCGCTACTAAATTCTTATCGCAAACCTTATTATACTTTCCTTATTCAAATACCCTTTTCTTGCAATTTTTGTTATCTTTTGTCCGTCCTTTTTGGTAGCTTGTTTTCCTAGTTTTTTGTTTTTATTAATTTCTCCTCGTCTTTTTTTCCACTTCCAGACTTCACCTTCAACAACACGCGGTATACTGCATCCGAATAATTACACAAAATTAAATTAATATGATGGACTGCAATAAAATTCACTATTATGTATTACGAAAATCCAATTTTGAGAAACTAATGCATTTTTATTGTGTTAGCATAATTGTTAATGTTTTCTATAATAAGAGTTCCAATTTTTAAAAACTGCAAGCAAACTTAGTTCGTTTTGAAATCACGAAACATCAGTATTACTTATTATTTGTTTTTTCTCAAAATAGTCACCTATTTTCTTATCAAACGATATCAAGAAACATTCACTGAAAGAGTTCTAACTATTGTCTGGTCTTTGTTATTGTTGAAGATTTCGAATGCAATCGATGATTTACTATTTCAAGGATAACAAACTCGCTTGACTGCGTGTCTTACTTAATTAATGGATCAGCTGCTTGAGTTGTATAATAAAAATCTGTGTAGGTCATTTTAACAAGTATGGTTCGATTATAGTATAATACAGAAATTCTGTAATCTATAATTTTTATATTTTGTTTTTATTCTAACCTGCCAATGTGTCCTGCTTTGTAGTATCAATATCTATCATATGATGACAGATCATACTATAATATACAACGAAATAAATATTATTAAAATGATGAAAGTTCATCATAGTGATTTCTTGACCTATATACTTCTGTATAACATAGAAGTGGCCACAGGCCACTTTACTTCTTTTGCAGGTGTGGCTCTTTATTCAGCCTATGCATCATAATTAAGTATATATTTTTATATTAATAAAATATATTTTTGCGTGACGCAAAGTAAAGTATAAATGTGAAAAGCCAAGAGCTGCGAAATGCGGCACACGGATTCTCCTGAGGGGGTCTGTTGGCACCTCCAAGCAAAAAAGTACCTAACAATCACTAAAAGCGCACGACCTCAGAAAATGATGAATGAGAGTTGACGACACGATTTCTTGGACTTTATACTTATGTATAACTAGAAATGGTCACAGGGCCACTTTGTCTCTTTTATAGGAGCGGCTTTTTATTCAATCTCTGCATTATAATTAAGTATTTATCTATATTAATAAAAGAATGTGTGTTTCGCGGAGCGCGCAAACGGAAAAACCAAGAGCTGGGAGAAATATGGCAAGCAGATTCTCCTGGGGGAGTCCGTTTGCACTTTCATATTATTTTTTTTTTAATTTACATTTGGTTCTCTTGTTATGCATGTTACAGCATGATATATCGATTAGGTGGCTGGATATATATCAGAATAACTATGTCCATTAAAGAGAAGAGACAGAAAACAAAATTTGTTAGAAAAAAATGTGTTATGGAATTATTTATTGAGTAGACGAGGCGTAAGTATAAAAAAGGATTTACTTCTACTTCAAGCAATTGCTTGCACGAAAAGCAAAAACTAAAGTATTACCTTCACTTGAAAGTAGGTACTTTATGTATTAAGCTTATGCTATGTACATAAGAGTAAATACTTAAAAAAGAGTCATTTTCTATAGTACCTACTTCAACTGGGAGTTTATGCTACAATTCACAGCATAATATGTAGTTTTAGTGAAGCCAGACCTGCAGCAAGTTCGCTCTATCGATATTATAAAATTATGGCTGCATTTATCAATCTTCACCGCAAAAGAAAGCAGTATTTCGAAAGGCGAACGTACGAAGTCCCACGATATAGAAAATTATTTCGGTAAATATTAATTTTCTGTGTATAACATCTATTTAACGTATCCGTACTTCAGATTTTACCCAGAGAACGTAGAATGGATGGCTGAACATTTTCTGGGAAGAAAGTATGAAACCCGTGGTGGAGCCCTTACAAATATGACCAAAATGGAATTATATTTAAGAACATTAGGAGATCCTGGTTTTCAGGAAGGTGTTGGAGCAGACTTGGGCATTAATCAAAGTACAGTTTCCAAAACGATCAACGAAGTAGCTAGTCAAATAGTTAGGAGGAAAGGAATGTGGATTCGATTTCCTCTTACTCCCAATGAATTGAAAGAAGCAAACCGTGGTTGGCATATGCCTGATACAATTGGTACAGTGGATTGTACTCACATTAGAATTAGAAAGCCCGTTTTGAATGGGGTGGAATACTTCAATAGGAAAGGATTTTGTTCAATAAATGTCCAAGCTACTTGCAATTATAATGAGTGCTTTACATCAGTTGATGTGTCATGGCCTGGAAGTGTGCATGATAGTAGGGTGTGACGAAATTCAGACGTATTTCAAATTATTAAATCAAACATTAATCACGCATATCTATTAGGAGACGAAGGATATGGTATTGCACCCTGGCTGATGACCCCATACAAGAATCCTAATATTCTTACGGAATTTATCTGTTGAATCAAACACTCGCGTTGTAACTGCTGCAAACTTTTACTGCGGAATTCTGCTGGTTCATGTAGATCACTGTTCAATTTCTTTTGTTTTATAGGAACGTGTGATGCTATAGATTTGGATGCCTCCGATGATGCACAAGGAACTCCAGCAGAAATAGCACCAGACATAAAAAAATATAGAGCACATATATATTCATAATTTACTCTGATTATCAACAAACGATTAAAATTTACCAGACACTTTTTGTAATACAGGATTGTCTCGTTTTCCGTCTTCCCATAGATTTACAAATTTTTCATGCCATTCGCTCAACATAATTTTTTTGTTTCCAGTTCTTTTTCGATCAACAACTGCTTTCACTTTGGTTTTCATATTATTAAATTTTTTCAGAACCTACAATGCAAAATATAGAATTATATTTTAACCAGATAATAAAATAACTGCGTTCACCGCTTACTTGTTTTGCATTTATTTCTTTGTTCAAATTTTTAGAATAATAGGCAGCCAGTTGTTTTGCTGCTAAGTCGTTTTCTTTTACAACGGCTGGTGTTTTTCTCTTGTCAAATAAAATTTTGTAATCTGAAAGTAGCACGACAAACGCCATTTGTGCATCTTGGTCGGTTTCACTGATGACATTCTCAACTTCATTTTCACTCTCACTGATCATTTTTAATTACTATCCTCGTAAACAAATTACCACAAACAACATCAAGAACTTTACAATTTATAGGTTAAAGGTAACTATCTAGATGAAGCATTTACTTCGGACTGAAGTTTTTACTCTATGTAGTAAGCATCAACTGTAGTAAATACTTCGTGGCATTTGCTATTACTTGAAGTAGAAGCAAATCCTTTTTTTAATCATACGCCTCATTGAATTAAAATGTAGATTATTCCCAATGTTTACAAAGTAGTCTTAACTGTAATATATTTTAAAACATACCCGAAGATGAAGAAAGTTGTATTTGATTTGTTACATACAGAAATACTTTAATCCATGTACTGTAATTTATATACCAATAGGCATTCCCTATTTAAAATTATGTCGTGTCATTTCAAATTACATACTTTTACATACGGTTTTGATAGTTTGATATATGTGCGTTTAAGATTATTTCACATTTTTATATTTTGATAACTTTGTTACGTGTGAAAAAGTAAACTGGATTCTTGATTTAAAAATATGTAATGAGTAATGATACAACTACGAGGTAGCCTGATATACAAAAAAAAAAAAAAACTTGGAACAATATAAGAATTTTAATTTTTCAATGCAATCTCCCCGAACTTCTATACATCTGGATCTTTATTACAACGATTAATTTATAATTCGAGACCCTTGTAAAAATAATTTGATGTTTTTCCGTCAAAATGTTCTATAACAGCTGCTTGCCACTCACTGTCGTCCTTAAAACTACGTCCCCTAAGGTCTTTTTTTAAATTAGAAAACAAACAAAAATCACAAGGAGCCATATCCGGACTATACGGTGGATGTTCCAATTCTTGAAAGCCGCATTCGCGGATGGCAGCTTGTGAAATGGCGGCAGTATGGACGGGAGCATTGTCGTGCAATAATCCTTTTGTCAATTTACCACGACGTTTTGCACGAATACTGTCCCTTAATTTATGCAACAAAGACGCATAATATGTGCCGTTCACACTTGTATTGCGCTCTTTAAAGTCAATTAGCAAAATGCCCTCACAATTCCAGAATATTGTGGCCATCACTTATTTCGATGATTGAACGACTTTCGCCCTTCTGGGACGAGGTTCATTAGGTCGCCACCATTCCATGGACTCCCTTTTCGATCGTAAAACGGAGCCATTGTTTCATCCCCTTGTACAATGGACTCCAAAATCGATTTTGGGTCGTCTTCACACATGTTTAAAAACGACTGCGCATATTCGACTCGACGTTCACGTTGGAGAGCAGAAAGAAGTCGCATTGCCCATCTAGCACTAATTTTATTCATACCCAAATGGTCATGGAGAATTCGGCGAACACTTGTTTCGGAAATGTTTGTTATCACTGCTAATTCTTTCACTTTCGAACGGCGATCTTCTAGCACTAAATGTTCAATAATTGAAATTTGTTGAGGCGTTATCATTTCAATTGGTCGACCCGACCAATCAGCATCTTCCAGGGATTCTTGTCCCAAACGGAAACATTTTGGCCACTTTTTTACAGTTGAATACGAAGCAGATGAGTCACCGTAAACGCCGTCTAAACGTTGTTTAATGTGATTATTTATGAACATCGGAATGTAAATTTCTTGTCTAAAAATTTCACCAAACAATTAAATTTTTCATTCCTCCATTATTCATTCCTCCATTATTACGATAACATATAGGTTTGCTAGATAGTGCATGTTGCCCTTCTTTTGTTAAAAATTTAATGACCGCGCGGTACTCAATTTTCGTTACTTCACACATTTTCGTGCGCTAGTCATGTTGGTTGGCTGGTAACTAAAAACTACTAGGCTTTGAACCGTCATATTCGCATAGTGTACACCTCGCGTATGTGCATGCATGACGTGACGGAGTTTGAACACGTTTGAACATGGCTCCTACTTCCTAAGTAGCCATTTTACAATGTTATATAGCAATAATTGCATTACATACATTGTCGATGCAGAGAGAATACTCTACACAAATCTGTTGTGAGCTATTAAGGCATCTATTATTATTATTATTGTAGTAAATTATTGTGTAAATATAATCATATCAAATTTTATGTAATGGGTCTTTCAAATTGAACGTCTTATTTTAAAAATAAATAAAATATATATGGCGCACTGAATTCGTCTGGGTATTTTGACATTTACGAAGTACGAGGTATGACATTTATAATAATGTCCTCGTACACGATACAACAATGCGTTCATATTGTTGAATTATTCTATGGAGACCAGCGTTCTGGACCATGCAAAACCTCACACATTCGTCAGTTGGATTAAAGGACATCCAGATGATTTTTCACAACAAGTATCGTTTCTGATGAAGCACATTTTGAAATTGGTGGTTTTGTTAACAAACAAAATTGCCGAATTTGGGGCGAGGAAAATCCGCGAGTGATTCAAGACCCAATTGGTTTGGTTTAAAATCTAAAGAGATTTAATGTCTTTCAAGTATATTTTGTGTTCCTTTAATTTTGATAGTATTTGTTATTGCTAGATAGTGCATGTTTACTGTTTCTTTTTAATTTTCTTAATGTATATATATGCTATACGTTTGTAATTTATTATATTTAAAACATATTTATGGTATACCAAGAATGCACAATAAATTTTGACATCAAGAAATATTTTCATATTGTTGACATGATGTGTGTTATGTGTCTAAAAATGCATTTGACAATCATCAGTGTTTATTAATGAATTTATTGCCTTATGCATGCATATTTGCCTTTATGTCATTTTGTAGGTTAATCTACGCATTAAATGTGGTAGGACGGAGCGTTTTTAAGTTCGTGGAAAGGAAGGATTGTTACCTTTGCCGTATCCTGGATACGAATTAAACGACGTGCTTGCGATAAATTTGAGCTAATAAACATTCTATATTGTTGTAATTAATATTTACTAAGATTGTGCGGACTTAAAAATCATTTCGATCCGTGAATGAAATTGTTATAAACAATTTCCACAAACGATGCACATTTCCCATATAATTCCCATATATTTCGAACAGTATTAATAAATATAATAATACTGAAATCTTTAACCAACCCAGACAGTCGTTATTGTGACCAATGATGAACTTACCGATCACAGGCTCCACCTACCAATTTTTCACAAATGCACTAAGTGGAAATTACTTGAATACATCTCACAGGCTCCACCCACTAGTTTTGTTCGAAAAATTATCAAGTGAAAAATATTTTACACGAGAAGCAAGAGCTTCTGCCCAATCAAAAGAGCCGTTATTCTAACGAATAGAATGCGTCTTTGAAAGAACACCTGCATCAGTGTCATTTGTTTACGTCGTTGAAAATGTTATAAAAGCCAAGAATTTTAGTATTAAAAGTCAGTCGTCTCTAAGACTTAGAGCGACAACAGCCCCTTCTCTGGAGAGAACCGAACTTTCGACAAGTGACTTCAGAGCTGATACGACGATTTCTACGAGCAAGCCGAAGCGACTCGAAGCAATCCCGAGCGTTTCCGAGGCAAAGCCGAACATACCCGAGGAGAACTAAAGACGTAGGACGACTTCTACGAGCAAGCCGAAGCGACTCGAAGCAATCCCGAGCGTTTCCGAGGCAAAGCCGAACATACCCGAGGAGAACTAAAGACGTAGGACGACTTCTACGAGTAAGCCGAAGCGACTCGAAGCAATCCCGAGCGTTTCCGAGGCAAAGCCGAACATACCCGAGGAGAACTAAAGACGTAGGACGACTTCTACGAGCAAGCTGAAGCGACTCGAAGCAATCCCGAGCGTTTCCGAGGCAAAGCCGAACATACCCGAGGAGACTAAAGACGTAGGACGACTTCTACGAGCAAGCCGAACGCAGCCGAAGCAAACCCGAACGTTTCCGAGGTGACCCGAAGATACCCGAAGGCGTAGGAAGGCTTCCACGAACGAGACGAAGCAAACCCGAACGTTTCCGAGGTGACCCGAAGATACCCGAAGGCGTAGGAAGGCTTCCACGAACGAGACGAAGCAAACCCGAACGTTTCCGAGGTGACCCGAAGATACCCGAAGGCGTAGGAAGGCTTCCACGAACGAGACGAAGCAAACCCGAACGTTTCCGAGGTGACCCGAAGATACCCGAAGGTGTAGGAAGGCTTCCACGAACGAGACGAAGCAAACCCGAACGTTTCCGAGGTGACCCGAAGATACCCGAAGGCGTAGGAAGGCTTCCACGAACGAGACGAAGCAAACCCGAACGTTTCCGAGGTGACCCGAAGATACCCGAAGACGAGGAAGGACCTAAAAAGGATAAGCCGAACACTTACGAGGAGGACTGAGAGTCCGAATCAACAGCAGTTGCGTGCTTCCACCAACATCCAAGGAGCATTCGTGACCTGTTAGTGAGGCTGTGAACAAAGTGACCCAACCAAAGAGAGGTTGTTGAACAAAGTGACCCAACCGAAGAGAGGTTGTTGAACAAAGTGACCCAACCAAATACGAGAGGTTGTTGAAGTTGTGAGTGCCACTTAGTGCTCAACAAAGATCCAGACCACGGATCGTTATTCAAGTGTCAGACCTGTGCCGATACACCATCCCAGTGACTTGTGACGTGTGGCTAAAGTGACCTCACGTCGTACCCATTGTTACAACCGTAAGTACTGAACTGGTTCCTAAGCTTGCACGGTTGGCAATCTCAAGATAGCCCCGTCACGTCACTCAGAAGTAGTTAGTTGGTTTGGTACCCGAAGGCAGCCTTACCCATTCTAGGCGTTAATTGACTAGGTACCCCGAAGGGAGCCTTATCCCCTAGAACCCCAACTGAGTGTCTCAAATATCCCTCTCTATTTTAAAACTGCCAGTATCTAGCGACCAACCCCCTTGTCTTATCCCCCTGTGTGTGGGATCATTAGCCCTTTGGTCAAGGTGTCTCAGTAGACAGTGTATATAATATCAATCTATGTAAATATCCCTTAATATTTAGTGTTGCCTTAAGCCATTTCTTATAGTCCTGCGTGGCTATTGTTTTTAGTGACCGAGTTGTGGTAATAAATTCATGTGGTTTTATACAACTCTTTCATTAACCTTCGACACTAATATAAGCCCTATCCTGGAACACCCAGTGAATAAGTGTAGTGCCATCCTGAAGGAAGGACGCCACGTCTCCCCGTATTAGAGTACTACAGCTATAAGAGCTCAGGTAATTCGAATAACCGTATCTTGAGTAATTCCTATAAGCTGAAAGGTAACATTTTGGCGCGCCAACGTGAGTGGCAAAGTTTCGTAACCTAAAAACGGAAACTTTCGGTGCAGAAAGCACCGACGAACGTGGGGAGACAATGGCTCCGAGAGGCCCGAAATCTCTGAGAAGAAGGGAATCCCGCAGAAATCAGTCTAGCGGATCTGACCGATCACCTTCCCCTACAAAATCATCACCCAAAACTGATAACCCGACAAGTCAAATGGCCAGCTTGCTAAATGAGTTCAGACTACTGGGAACTCGACTGGAAGTCTTGGAGGGGAAGAAACTCGCTGCACAAGACACCAGTCCTGAGGTCATCGTCGACTTGGATCTAGGCCAAGCAGCCGGACTCACGCCAATCAAGCCGGTTAACACCGAAGAATCCGCAACAGTAGTTACTCCTGAGGTTGCCGTCAGGCTGAATGACATACCTATCAGAAAGGTAGTTGCCACCCAGGAACCACCGCAACCATCGCACAGTCAGCATGCCCAACGGTGTTGTTATACCTGTCAACATACGACAGTCACCCCCGCACCTCCAAGACCTTACGGAGGACAGCTGACAGAAGATCCTGAGGTATTCCTGACACGACTGCAGGCTCACCTAGAAACAACCAGGTTTGAAATTCCTGAAGATGTTGACGACGCCGTGCGACCGTTCTTGGTGGACGAGGCCGCCGCATGGGGGCGCAAGAATCAGGGAGGATTTGACACTCTCGATGAGTTTTGCCACCGGTTCCGCCGAGAATTCCTCAGCCAACAACGCAGGCGTAAGCTTCAAAGCGCCTGCGAAGTTCGGCAGAAAGATGATGAGGACCCCGCTACCTTCGTCACTAGAATGCGACGCCTATGTCTGCGGCTCAACCCCCAATGGCCAGAGGACAGCCTCACCCAGCACATAATTCAGTTGCTGACGGAAAAATACTGTATCCAGGCGACACAAACAAACCCTGGGACAGTAAGCGAATTGCGAGAGACAATGGAACGGTGGGCAGAAATATTTAATAATTTTGCCACCAGAGCACCCACGTCCAAAAAGGAGGCTAACATACGACCCACGACGCAGCGCCCAGCTGAGGTAGCGTCCAGGATCCAAGAGCCTCGTGTAGCTGAGGGACGAACCCTTCCGAGGTGTTGGTTCTGCCCAGGGAGGCACATGAATCGGGACTGCCCGCAGCAGCCTCGAGAGTTTGAGGTACGCCACCCACGCCCCCAACAGAACCAGGAAGGAAGTGCCAAAGCAGAAACGGGGACGGCCCTGACCACGATGGATGGCGAAGGATCCACTCCATCCATAAGACTACAAGTCAACGGCCAAGAGGTAGTGGCACTGATAGACACAGCTGCCACAAAGAACCTCATGAGGCCAGAATATATGACGGGTCGAGCTAGAGAGACACGACCGGTCACATTCAATTGGATCCACGAAGAAGCCACCTTCCAGACTCATCACGAGGGCACACTGAAGGCCTCCTCTCGGGACTATACGTTCGCATGCAATGCGACGTTGGTGCCGAACATGCAAGCCGCCATCATCCTGGGGAGCCCCTGGCTCAAGGAACACCAGGCAGTCATTGATATGGCGCGGAGGTGTATGCATGTGGGCAAGGGGAGAAGCCAAACACTACCCTTCATTACAAGGGGCCCTCAAAAACGCCCCACGAGAACCATGCAGACACACATGGTTGCAACCACTTGGGCGGCAGCGAACAAGCAGACCTTCCAAAGAACCCTGAATGACTTCGGGGAACTCTTCGAGGAAGGAAAGGCTGTCACGACTACTGCTACTACGAAGCACGCAATCCGCCGACATAACGCCGAACCGAACATTTCCGAAGAATACCGAACACTTCCGAAGTCACCCGAAGCCGAACTAAGACTTCCACGGGCGAACCGAAAACTTCCGAAGACACCCAAACGCTTCGAAATGCATCGGCCCGGAGAATGGCGAGACCCGCAGGTGAATCCACCAGAACCAGCCGCCAACCGGACCCGATATATTCCGGTTAATGCACTGAGGCATCGGGAGCGAAGGTATGTCAATGCCAACGCCCCAATGCCACTTGAACTGCGGCCAGGCGAGTGTAACGGTGCAAGCCCACTTACCCCCTGGCCAACATATCGGACCACGTTGGTTGGGACCGTACCCAGTGGTCAAAAACGCCGACCCTACAGCTATTTGGGTCGCGCGTTCAGGCGTACGCCGAGTGAAGCTCACTTAGACCTGGTACGGCCCATGCGACGACCCAACGTGGCCCCAACATACGGGCCACAAGACATAGCCCCACCCCAGGAGCCACCAGACATAGCTCCCCCAACACACGGGCCACGAGACATAGCCCCACCTAATGAGCCCCCTGAAGAGGTTCCTACACAGGACCCAGGCCGCCCACCCGGAGCAACTGGAAGCGCCCAGTGAATCATCCGTACGCCCCTCCCCCAGAACAAATCGCGAACACCCTCCTTCGCGTGTGTAGTTATAAGCGACCGTAGAGACTTTACTTAGGTAATTTAGTGTGTGCTTAAACAGGTTTCGAACAGCGTCTTCCCCGGGAGCGGTCGAATTGTTACTCTACCGTTACCTGGGTGTGAACTAGCGACGTGTTCAAGGCTGAGTTAAAGCCAAAACCATTGTGTATCGTATACCTCCCCCCCCCTTTTTAGAACAAATCGCGAAACAACCCTCCTTCGCGTGTGTAGATATAAGCGACCATAGAGACTTTATTTAAGGTTAAATTTTAATGTGCTCAAACAAACCTCAAGCAACGTCTTCCCCGGGAGCGGTCGAATTGTTACCTTTGCCGTATCCTGGATACGAATTAAACGACGTGCTTGCGATAAATTTGAGCTAATAAACATTCTATATTGTTGTAATTAATATTTACTAAGATTGTGCGGACTTAAAAATCATTTCGATCCGTGAATGAAATTGTTATAAACAATTTCCACAAACGATGCACATTTCCCATATAATTCCCATATATTTCGAACAGTATTAATAAATATAATAATACTGAAATCTTTAACCAACCCAGACAGTCGTTATTGTGACCAATGATGAACTTACCGATCACAGGCTCCACCTACCAATTTTTCACCAATGCACTAAGTGGAAATTACTTGAATACATCTCACAGGCTCCACCCACTAGTTTTGTTCGAAAAATTATCAAGTGAAAAATATTTTACACGAGAAGCAAGAGCTTCTGCCCAATCAAAAGAGCCGTTATTCTAACGAATAGAATGCGTCTTTGAAAGAACACCTGCATCAGCGTCATTTGTTTACGTCGTTGAAAATGTTATAAAAGCCAAGAATTTTAGTATTAGAAGTCAGTCGTCTCTAAGACTTAGAGCGACAACAGCCCCTTCTCTGGAGAGAACCGAACTTTCGACAAGTGACTTCAGAGCTGATACGACGATTTCTACGAGCAAGCCGAAGCGACTCGAAGCAATCCCGAGCGTTTCCGAGGCAAAGCCGAACATACCCGAGGAGAACTAAAGACGTAGGACGACTTCTACGAGCAAGCCGAAGCGACTCGAAGCAATCCCGAGCGTTTCCGAGGCAAAGCCGAACATACCCGAGGAGAACTAAAGACGTAGGACGACTTCTACGAGTAAGCCGAAGCGACTCGAAGCAATCCCGAGCGTTTCCGAGGCAAAGCCGAACATACCCGAGGAGAACTAAAGACGTAGGACGACTTCTACGAGCAAGCCGAAGCGACTCGAAGCAATCCCGAGCGTTTCCGAGGCAAAGCCGAACATACCCGAGGAGAACTAAAGACGTAGGACGACTTCTACGAGCAAGCCGAAGCGACTCGAAGCAATCCCGAGCGTTTCCGAGGCAAAGCCGAACATACCCGAGGAGAACTAAAGACGTAGGACGACTTCTACGAGCAAGCTGAAGCGACTCGAAGCAATCCCGAGCGTTTCCGAGGCAAAGCCGAACATACCCGAGGAGAACTAAAGACGTAGGACGACTTCTACGAGCAAGCCGAACGCAGCCGAAGCAAACCCGAACGTTTCCGAGGTGACCCGAAGATACCCGAAGGCGTAGGAAGGCTTCCACGAACGAGACGAAGCAAACCCGAACGTTTCCGAGGTGACCCGAAGATACCCGAAGGCGTAGGAAGGCTTCCACGAACGAGACGAAGCAAACCCGAACGTTTCCGAGGTGACCCGAAGATACCCGAAGGCGTAGGAAGGCTTCCACGAACGAGACGAAGCAAACCCGAACGTTTCCGAGGTGACCCGAAGATACCCGAAGGCGTAGGAAGGCTTCCACGAACGAGACGAAGCAAACCCGAACGTTTCCGAGGTGACCCGAAGATACCCGAAGGCGTAGGAAGGCTTCCACGAACGAGACGAAGCAAACCCGAACGTTTCCGAGGTGACCCGAAGATACCCGAAGACGAGGAAGGACCTAAAAAGGATAAGCCGAACACTTACGAGGAGGACTGAGAGTCCGAATCAACAGCAGTTGCGTGCTTCCACCAACATCCAAGGAGCATTCGTGACCTGTTAGTGAGGCTGTGAACAAAGTGACCCAACCAAAGAGAGGTTGTTGAACAAAGTGACCCAACCGAAGAGAGGTTGTTGAACAAAGTGACCCAACCAAATACGAGAGGTTGTTGAAGTTGTGAGTGCCACTTAGTGCTCAACAAAGATCCAGACCACGGATCGTTATTCAAGTGTCAGACCTGTGCCGATACACCATCCCAGTGACTTGTGACGTGTGGCTAAAGTGACCTCACGTCGTACCCATTGTTACAACCGTAAGTACTGAACTGGTTCCTAAGCTTGCACGGTTGGCAATCTCAAGATAGCCCCGTCACGTCACTCAGAAGTAGTTAGTTGGTTTGGTACCCGAAGGCAGCCTTACCCATTCTAGGCGTTAATTGACTAGGTACCCCGAAGGGAGCCTTATCCCCTAGAACCCCAACTGAGTGTCTCAAATATCCCTCTCTATTTTAAAACTGCCAGTATCTAGCGACCAACCCCCTTGTCTTATCCCCCTGTGTGTGGGATCATTAGCCCTTTGGTCAAGGTGTCTCAGTAGACAGTGTATATAATATCAATCTATGTAAATATCCCTTAATATTTAGTGTTGCCTTAAGCCATTTCTTATAGTCCTGCGTGGCTATTGTTTTTAGTGCCCGAGTTGTGGTAATAAATTCATGTGGTTTTATACAACTCTTTCATTAACCTTCGACACTAATATAAGCCCTATCCTGGAACACCCAGTGAATAAGTGTAGTGCCATCCTGAAGGAAGGACGCCACGTCTCCCCGTATTAGAGTACTACAGCTATAAGAGCTCAGGTAATTCGAATAATCGTATCTTGAGTAATTCCTATAAGCTGAAAGGTAACAGGATCGGGTGGTAGTGGGAGAGCTCTGTCGTGTCGTAACGTCTTCCTTGGCTCATTATTAGGACAAATATAATGTTTTAATACAATGGCGTCAGTAGTCTTTAAACTATCGTCGACCAAGGTACTTAATCGGGAAGAACGTGTTCATCAACGACCTTTTGTTGTTATTGAATTTTCAACTACATATTAGCAAACGCGGATGATCTCAAAATTTATTCCCGAATTTTACGTTGAGAGGCTGTACAATGGAATCTGCCATTTATGGACTGGTGTGATCGAAAAGGGTTTAGAAATTTCAAAATCGTTTCAATTCCGCTATGGCGTAGGTCACATTCCAGTTCCTGGAACGCATAGAATGGTGGATTTAGGTATTATCTCCATGACTTCTCTTTGCGTTTCACTGACCATATTTTTGATATTTGTGTCTTCGCAGTTAAATAATTGGCTTTTTAAGATCTTGTAGTTAATTTAATAATCTCTTTGCATTGAAATCTCTTTACTATGCACTTGTAAGGATCAAGTTAGAATGTGGTTCTTTAATATGATCTGCACTGCCTATACCTGCAATTGGCTCTTAAAATAATTCCGAGCGCTTCTTGAAATATCTGTCATTTAAAATTGATGGTTATTATCCGGAAAGCGGAGTTGATTATGCAGCTCTTCTTGACATACATTCCATCCATCTACTTTAAGTAGTAGAAGGGATCAGAGTAGTGCCAAGTTCTTAGTGAATTTACTTCACAACAAAATAGACTCCCCGCACTACTCTCCCAGATAAATATTAACACCCCTTTAAGGGCAACCTGATCATCTGATATGTTGATGCAAGAACTAATACTCTAATAAAAGTCCCTTTAACTCACATGACGATCAATGCTAATAAGAGCATCCTACATTTTTTTTACTTATAATTTATTATTTTCTTCACTTCCAATTATATTCTTAAAATTTGTTCTGTTAAAACTAGATTAACTTTCTGTTTTTGATAAATTTTGGTTTTCTTATATATTATTCTCATTTTCTGCTTTCAGTATTATAGTATTATTAAGAATTAAGTAGCTTGTGTATTCTTTATATTATTAGATTATTGTCATTAATGAATTTGTAATTTTTGTCCAATTATTGGAATTTCTTCTGTTATACAATAAAGTTATTAGAAATTGAAATTCAAATTTATTATTATTATTAAAGATGGAGAAAAAAAAGGCCATCGCGCCTTTATCAAGTTTGTTATAGAACAATAACTTTGCTCATACCATACTGAAAGAAATGTCATGGGTTTACGGAGATTCTTACTCCCGAAAAACTATGGTTTTAAGAAACACAGTTACTGTAAGCAATATAGGAAATCAGTTAAAGGCGACCTACGGCTGGGGCGACTTATCGGTGACCATTCCAGAACTTGTTAAAGAAGTCAAAAAATTAACAACGAAAAATGCGCGGCTAAAGAAGACAGCTCGCAGGAATGACTAGAGTATTTGATAGAACCATTTTTAAAATTCCTCATGAGCATGACTAAGGTCAACGCAAAATGGGTGCCGAGTATGTTCAGGTCCCGGCAAAAAAATTGTCCGTCGAATGTTCTTGTGCGCTTTCGGGCACCTGTAACGAAGGCAGGGATCAACCAGCTAAGACACCATACAGTGGCTTAAAAGAAGCACAGCGCCACCCAACAAGTTTAAGGGTCACAGTCGGCCGGAAAAATCATGGCTTTTGTTTTTTGTAACTCAGGAGGAATCCTGTTAGTTAATTCATAAAACAAAGACGGGGATAATTGAAGAAAGGTGTCTTACTCCCGTGCGACAATGTTCCCGTTCACAAGAGTCGTGTTACGCTGGGTTATATTTACTTTTTCAATTACTCTCCTCCAGGCATTTAGGTACTGAACACTACGTTTTAATATTTGTATATTCGGCCTCTTTGTATCTTCTATCACCTGGCCTTTCCATCTGCTTCTCGGTCTGCTACTACCTATGTTTACATTTGGTATCTACATTGTGGTTTTCTTTACTTTCGTGTTGTTTTTTACCTTTTCTATATGGCCCAACCACTTGTTGTCTTTGCACTTTCATAAATTTCGCTATCTCTTCTGCTTTTAAAATATCTTTTATTTCGAAGGTCATTAGTTTTCTGTATTCTTCATCTGTCACTTCTTCTTAAACATATTCAGTTTCTGCTGCTCCAGCTTTGTAAGGTACATGATGTCTGTCGCATAAGTCACTACCGGTCTGATTGTTGCTCACAATGCCCCCATTTTCGTATTTATGTATATTGTATATCCTGTTTTCAGGATTTTTTAATTTATAATAGGCTCTATGACGCCTCCCGCACTCTGTGATCTTCATACTTCTGTCGTTTTTACTTTCTTATACGTAATATAAGGAAGTATTGTGATGAGAAAATTTTCGACCTCGAGATTTTTGCAGATGTCCACGTTTTGAAGTCCTCTGATACCGAAAAAGTGGTTTTAAAAAAATGTCTCTCTCTCTCTCTCTGTGTGTGTGACCACGATAGCGGTCAAACCGCTATAGATATCAATTCCAAATTTTGTATTTACATGTATAATCTTCCTCCTGAGATCTGATTAGTTTTTCAGTAAAATCGGTAGACCGGAAGTAGCAGTTTACTTCAGTGAAAGAATCGAATTTTGCCAATATTTCGTCAACTACTAAGTTTAAACAAATTTATAAAGAATTCATATGTATTTAAAATGAAAATTGAGGACAATTTTCTTTAAAAAGGTTTTCGAAATTTTTACCTGAAGTAGGTCTTATACTCCTATCGAAAATCAGTTTTTTGCGAATATTTCGCTAGTCATGCTTTTAAGACAGGTATGTTACGGGTATAAAGGTATTTACAACTTAATTTTCCGTACATTCTCTCTCTCTCTCTCTCTCTCTCTCTCTCTCTCTCTCTCTCTCTCTCTCTCTCTCTCTCTCTCTGACCACGATAGCGGTCAAACCGCTATAGGTATCAATTCAAAATTCTGTACTTACGTGTATAATCTTCCTCTTGAGATTTGGTTAGATTTTCAGTAAAATAGGCAGACCGGAAGTAGTAGTTTACTTCAGTAAAAAAATTGAATTTTACCAAAATTTCGACAACTGCTAAGTTTAAACAAATTTATAAAGAATTCATATGTACTCAAAATTAAATTTCAGAAGAATTTGATTAAAAATGTTTTTCGAATTTCGTACCGGAAGTAGGTCTTTTACTCTTATCGAAAATGAGTTTTTTGCGAATATTTCGCAAGCCATGCTTTTTAGAGAGGTACGTTACGAGTATAAAAGTATTTAGAACATAATTTTCATTACATTTTGTATAAGAAAAAATTCAAAATTCGAATCGGAAGTAACACTTCTACTCCTAGCGAGTAGCCTTTTCTCAAATATTTCGCAAAGTATGCATTCTATAGAGATTTATTAAGAGAATAGAATTATTTAGAATAGGATTTTGATTATTTTTTGTATAAAAAAATTCTTAAAATTTGAACTGAAGTAACACACTTACAGGTTTATTTTTCTAAGATAAAAGTATTTAAAACAATTCAGAACAACTTGTGTACAATTTGTCTTGTGGTGACCACACCTCATTTTTACTGTTAGTATATATTCTTAGGTACTTCAAGTTGTCTGCTATTTCGTACTTGTATTTATATTTCTTCTGGTTATTTCCATGTATTTTTTTTCTTGGTTTATTGTTAGTCGTTTTTTTTTGATACTTGTTCAATGTTATGAATTGCTTCTTCAAGTCGCCTATATTTAGCTATTACAGTGAGATCGTCTGCGTTCGCGACTACTTGTATTGTCTTTATATTTATTGCTTTCCTTGACTAGTACTCGTACATGTTAGTTAAAATAAACAGGAATGTTGATACACCATTTCT
Organism: Amphimallon solstitiale; assembly: GCA_963170755.1. Lineage (NCBI taxonomy): Eukaryota > Metazoa > Arthropoda > Insecta > Coleoptera > Scarabaeidae > Amphimallon > Amphimallon solstitiale. The sequence continues at coordinate 187,525,092 of OY720675.1, forward strand.
CTCTAGGCATATGGGGTATTATGACTAATTTCAAAGGCTTCAGCCGGTTTGTATAAATTAAAATTATCAAATAAAACATTAATAAAAATATTACAATATTTATTTTGATGTCATTTAACATGTAACTAATTGAGCTTAGTTTAAATGCGTATTTATATACAATTATATATAGAAAATATTTTGCTCTTCATTGGATTTTAAGTATACCGCTTGTATCAAATATCATTAGGCAAAGGGTATCGTATACATATATACGATGAATATGTACATGTATGTATATGTGTATGTCAACCAGGTAGACCTACTTACTGCCCAATGCCGGCGACGTATACATCGCGTATGTACATACATACGTATACGTATACATTGATTCCGTATTATGTTCCCCATGCGTAATGTAATTTGACACATGCGGTATAATTTTTTAAACATTTAACTGTATACATACGTACGTATAACAGGCATGTAATAATAATTTAAATAAAAACATCCCTGTATTTGTTCTCCACTGTTGAGAAGTCTAGAAAAATAAATTATTACTGTTGCTCATGAAGATGTTTTTTAATGTGTATTTAATATCAATGGCATGGGAATAAATAAATTTATATATAGATTGATTTCAAATACGAAATTTTGTTTTCATTTCCTATAAGGATAAACTTAAACAATTTTAAAATAGACGTTTTTTTTTGATCAAGAAACTTTTGTATTAAATATTTCAGATATTTATAACAGCAATAAAATTATCGACAGATTACGCCTAGATTGCCGGCCTAATTACATATCAAAAAGAGATATAAATGTTAAAAATAACAAAGATGTTCAGCAAGTTATCCTCACCTCTTCAAGTTAAGTATGTCTATGTTATGTAAATAAAACCATTAAACTGTAACCTTCTAATAAAGTGTATTTACAGAGCATTAAAAAAGTCAAAAGCACATTTGGTAATAATATGGCCTTTCTATTTTATTTACATTCATATGGGTACATTTGTGTGAAGAACATATTTAAGTATGGCTTTCAATATATTAACTGTATCTAAACGTTTGTAAATTAATGAACGTGCACATTGCTTATTTAATATTCAACTGATATACCAATCAAAGAACAAATATGCATCTACAATATGTAATTTTCATTATCGCACTAACATACAAAGTTGTTATATATTTTTTTTAATTAAACTTTTGGAATATTCATATGTAGAATAATAAAGGTCTGTGATTTTTTAATTAAAATGAATTTCTATTGTAATATTTCTATTTTCATAATACATAATTTATTTTCATAAAAAAAAAAAAAAAATAGTATCATGTAAAACTGGAAAATGGAAAAAAATATAAATACAAATCAAAAACAACACAAAAATAAAGTATTAAAATTTCAATATCTAAATGAAACCACAGATCAGAGTTGGTTTCATTCCCTACCTGCGTTACGGTTAGATAGTTTTGCGCTTATGGTAGTTGACATTTTACGGTGTAGTTAATCAAATTTTTAGTAATATATCCCAAGTTACTTCTCTTTATATGGCATATTAAACACAAAAAAAGAATTGTGTACTATAATATACCGTATGTGTCAATTTTCATTAGGTATAGGGATTCAATGTTTACGTGCGATTTATACGTATACAAATAATATGTGGCAACGTGTGTCACCCTACTCTCCGTCACCAATCTCGGCAACAATCGACATTACAACGACTTTCTCCGATCTCCCAACCAGATTTTACATTCAATCTTTAGCTGCGAACACGTTGCGATCTAGTCTGCCATAAAAGCCGTCTTATTACTGGAAGGGGAAACATCAAATGTCCGCCGCGATCTCCTGATGTACTAGTTTATTATTATTTTCAGAATCCCTTTTTATTTACCTTATTTTTAATTTTATTAGAATTACGCTTTTGTGTGTGTCATGCAGCGTGAACGCAGCTTAATAATTCTCTGCATTTACTGAAAGGAAAAAGAAAAACAAATCCTTCCAACGCGTAAATATTATTTCTGAACGCATTACAAACACCCAAGTCAATGGTCCAACAGTTACTGCTATAACTTGAGCTTGTATCGGTCGCGCTCGCATTGGAAAGGAAAGTAGGCGTGCCATGTTGTCACGTATTGCATGAATTAATCGCCTATGGCTAATGAAAATTGTGTCAATTTTCATTAGCCATAGGCGATTAATTCATGCAATACGTGACAACATGGCACGCCTACTTTCCTTTCCAATGCGAGAATATATATACCTATATATATATATATATTTTCTATTCTTTGTTGCCGTATTTATATATTATTTAAACTCTTGATGAGCATTGGGCATTTTCGGCATTAAATAAACATACATTAGTTTATAATGTTTGATTTATTTTTTAACGTTTCGACCTTTCTTTTGGTCTTCATCAGAAATGATAATAGGTAAGAAACAATTTTTCTGAAACAACATACACCATGTACATACAAAATGCGATAACACAAAAATAATTTGATATAGGTATACAAAAAATATAAGAATCATATTAAAAAATGAGAAAACTTACTCCAAAATATGTAACAACAGTGTCCTAATAACTTTTATAAAACATGTACCACAAATAAATACATTAAAAGGGTTTTAAAATTTAAAATACGTAACGTCAAACGATTAAGATCTAAAATGTCAATGAAATGTCTACAATGCTGGTTTAGTTTGACATGGAAACGGCCAAAAACAACAACAAAAACGGATAAAATGTATTTATATGAATGTATGCATGTTAATATTAATGGGTTTTGTAATTATAATAATTGTCGGTATACTGTTGATAAATTTGAGATTTCTCCTCTGTCATTAACTGAGTTTTGATTTTTGTGTATTTCAATCATCTCTAAAATGTTTCTCGACTTTGTATTATATTCTTTATGTAACACTGAAATGCGATCAAAATCAAATGTATGTGAGAACTGGTTAGAGTGTTTCTTTAACGCCGTGCTATTTTTTGCATATTTATGTGCTTTGACTCTTTCATCAAGATATTGTTTGGTCTGGCCAATATAGATACCTTCGCAGTCTTTACAAGGAATCTTATAAACAACATGTGTTTGTTTTTTTAATGGAATTTTGTCTTTTAATTTTGTGTAAAGATGCTGTAAATTGTTATAATTAGTGTGTGCGACTTTGATATTATGTGAAGCTAATATTTTACCAAGTTTCTGAGAAAGATGATTTATGTAAGGTAAAGGAACATATTTAGTTTCGTTTTGTTTTTGGTTGTTATTATTATACCTATATCAAATTATTTTTGTGTTATCGCATTTTGTATGTACATGGTGTATGTTGTTTCAGAAAAATTGTTTCTTACCTATTATCATTTCTGATGAAGACCAAAAGAAAGGTCGAAACGTTAAAAAATAAATCAAACATTATAAACTAATGTATGTTTATTTAATGCCGAAAATGCCCAATGCTCATCAAGAGTTTAAATAATATATATATATATATATATATATATATCACAAAAAAAGGAATTAATCGCGGATACATAAAATACAAGAAAAGGAAAATTATCGGGTAAATTCCGCTGTTGAGCAACCGTAGACACGTGTTTCTGACTCATTGGTCGTCGTCAGTACGGTGTAGCCAAGGAATAAGGTGGGATAACCTTGGAGATGTAAGCTACACGGAAGACCATCAGGCGACAGACCGCCATTTGTAGCTTCGGTTAGAAGAGCCTCGGTTTTGAGGATTCACATCCAACCTCGCCACGAGGAAGACAATGTCAACCTGCGTGCCATCCGAGACCCAGGAAAGAAAAATCACAAAAAAAGGAATTAATCGCGGATACATAAAATACAAGAAAAGGAAAATTATCGGGTAAATTCCGCTGTTGAGCAACCGTAGACACGTGTTTCTGACTCATTGGTCGTCGTCAGTACGGTGTAGCCAAGGAATAAGGTGGGATAACCTTGGAGATGTAAGCTACACGTAAGACCATCAGGCGACAGACCGCCATTTGTAGCTTCGGTTAGAAGAGCCTCGGTTTTGAGGATTCACATCCAACCTCGCCACGAGGAAGACAATGTCAACCTGCGTGCCATCCGAGACCCAGGAAAGAAAAATCACAAAAAAAGGAATTAATCGCGGATACATAAAATACAAGAAAAGGAAAATTATCGGGTAAATTCCGCTGTTGAGCAACCGTAGACACGTGTTTCTGACTCATTGGTCGTCGTCAGTACGGTGTAGCCAAGGAATAAGGTGGGATAACCTTGGAGATGTAAGCTACACGGAAGACCATCAGGCGACAGACCGCCATTTGTAGCTTCGGTTAGAAGAGCCTCGGTTTTGAGGATTCACATCCAACCTCGCCACGAGGAAGACAATGTCAACCTGCGTGCCATCCGAGACCCAGGAAAGAAAAATCACAAAAAAAGGAATTAATCGCGGATACATAAAATACAAGAAAAGGAAAATTATCGGGTAAATTCCGCTGTTGAGCAACCGTAGACACGTGTTTCTGACTCATTGGTCGTCGTCAGTACGGTGTAGCCAAGGAATAAGGTGGGATAACCTTGGAGATGTAAGCTACACGGAAGACCATCAGGCGACAGACCGCCATTTGTAGCTTCGGTTAGAAGAGCCTCGGTTTTGAGGATTCACATCCAACCTCGCCACGAGGAAGACAATGTCAACCTGCGTGCCATCCGAGACCCAGGAAAGAAAAATCACAAAAAAAGGAATTAATCGCGGATACATAAAATACAAGAAAAGGAAAATTATCGGGTAAATTCTAACCGAAGCTACAAATGGCGGTCTGTCGCCTGATGGTCTTCCGTGTAGCTTACATCTCCAAGGTTATCCCACCTTATTCCTTGGCTACACCGTACTGACGACGACCAATGAGTCAGAAACACGTGTCTACGGTTGCTCAACAGCGGAATTTACCCGATAATTTTCCTTTTCTTGTATTTTATGTATCCGCGATTAATTCCTTTTTTTGTGATTTTTCTTTCCTGGGTCTCGGATGGCACGCAGGTTGACATTGTCTTCCTCGTGGCGAGGTTGGATGTGAATCCTCAAAACCGAGGCTCTTCTAACCGAAGCTACAAATGGCGGTCTGTCGCCTGATGGTCTTCCGTGTAGCTTACATCTCCAAGGTTATCCCACCTTATTCCTTGGCTACACCGTACTGACGACGACCAATGAGTCAGAAACACGTGTCTACGGTTGCTCAACAGCGGAATTTACCCGATAATTTTCCTTTTCTTGTATTTTATGTATCCGCGATTAATTCCTTTTTTTGTGATTTTTCTTTCCTGGGTCTCGGATGGCACGCAGGTTGACATTGTCTTCCTCGTGGCGAGGTTGGATGTGAATCCTCAAAACCGAGGCTCTTCTAACCGAAGCTACAAATGGCGGTCTGTCGCCTGATGGTCTTCCGTGTAGCTTACATCTCCAAGGTTATCCCACCTTATTCCTTGGCTACACCGTACTGACGACGACCAATGAGTCAGAAACACGTGTCTACGGTTGCTCAACAGCGGAATTTACCCGATAATTTTCCTTTTCTTGTATTTTATGTATCCGCGATTAATTCCTTTTTTTGTGATTTTTCTTTCCTGGGTCTCGGATGGCACGCAGGTTGACATTGTCTTCCTCGTGGCGAGGTTGGATGTGAATCCTCAAAACCGAGGCTCTTCTAACCGAAGCTACAAATGGCGGTCTGTCGCCTGATGGTCTTCCGTGTAGCTTACATCTCCAAGGTTATCCCACCTTATTCCTTGGCTACACCGTACTGACGACGACCAATGAGTCAGAAACACGTGTCTACGGTTGCTCAACAGCGGAATTTACCCGATAATTTTCCTTTTCTTGTATTTTATGTATCCGCGATTAATTCCTTTTTTTGTGATTTTTCTTTCCTGGGTCTCGGATGGCACGCAGGTTGACATTGTCTTCCTCGTGGCGAGGTTGGATGTGAATCCTCAAAACCGAGGCTCTTCTAACCGAAGCTACAAATGGCGGTCTGTCGCCTGATGGTCTTCCGTGTAGCTTACATCTCCAAGGTTATCCCACCTTATTCCTTGGCTACACCGTACTGACGACGACCAATGAGTCAGAAACACGTGTCTACGGTTGCTCAACAGCGGAATTTACCCGATAATTTTCCTTTTCTTGTATTTTATGTATCCGCGATTAATTCCTTTTTTTGTGATTTTTCTTTCCTGGGTCTCGGATGGCACGCAGGTTGACATTGTCTTCCTCGTGGCGAGGTTGGATGTGAATCCTCAAAACCGAGGCTCTTCTAACCGAAGCTACAAATGGCGGTCTGTCGCCTGATGGTCTTCCGTGTAGCTTACATCTCCAAGGTTATCCCACCTTATTCCTTGGCTACACCGTACTGACGACGACCAATGAGTCAGAAACACGTGTCTACGGTTGCTCAACAGCGGAATTTACCCGATAATTTTCCTTTTCTTGTATATATATATATATATATATATATATGACGTTGTGGTTTTCCGGGTTTGGAACCGCGTAGTATTTGCTCTATAGTCCCAAGAAGGACTGCTTGGTCGACGTTTCGATGAGATCTCACTCATCTTCTTCTGGACGATCGTGTTCGAGTTGCAATCGGAGAATGCGGCTGGTTGTTGGTGCCTATATTTATATAAGTTGGCTCGCCGTGTGAACTGCCAATCAGAGCGCGCGCTTGAGTGGTAGTGGTGGGAGAGTTTGTGTCATTTCTTCGGTGATTGTCGTCAGCGCCTGTTGCCTGCGCTTGAGTTCTTTTACGGGATGTCGTTTTTGCTATATACGATATTATCGGTTTCCACGTTTGCGGTAACCGTTGAGCATCATCCCGTTTATTAAGATTATGCGGTCGCTTCTCTATTTCTATGGCTTCTCTTGTTATTCGAGTAGGCAGGTGTTCGCTCTTAGCTATCGTCTTTGTGTGTTCGAAGTCGATGTTGTGGCCTGTCATTAATCGGTGTTGGGCTAACGACGATGTGGTGTCTTTCTTTAATACTGCATTTCGGTGTTCTTCTCGCCGAATATTGATTCGTCTATTTGTCTGGCCGATGTAGGAAGATTCGCAGTCGCCACATGGTATTTCGTATACTCCTTGTTGTTCCAGCGGAATATTATTTTTCGGGTTAGGTAACACTTGGCTTATTTTCTTGTGGGTGGTAAATATTGTGTGTATTTTATGTTTCTTCAACGTTCTTCCTATTTTATCGGTTGTTCCTTTTATATAGGGGAGATATGCCTTTGTGGTTACCTCTTCTTGCTCTGCTGTCGTGCTGTTTTTAACGTGAATGGCCTTATTGATGCTTTTTTGCGAGAAACCGTTTGATGTTAGAATGTTTCTGATTTTGTGTGTTTCTTCTGCGACGTGTTCTTCGTCTGCTAATCTTCGTGACCTACTCACAAGGGTTTTAACTACCGATTGTAGTTGTCCCGGGTGGTGATGTGAGTGTGCGTTCAAATAGCGGTTCGTATGCGTGCTCTTTCTGTATACGGTATGCCCTAAACTGCCGTCCTCTTTTCTTATTACCAATACATCTAGAAATGGTAGTTTTCCCTCTTTTTCCGTTTCCATTGTGAATTTGATTTTAGGGTGTGTATTGTTTAGGTGTTCTAGGAAATACTGTAGTTTGTCTTGTCCGTGTGTCCAAATAATGAAAGTATCATCCACATATCTGAGCCACAGTTTAGGTTGGTATTCTGCTGATTCTATTGCTGTAGTTTCGAAATGTTCCATAAATAGGTTGGCAATGATTGGCGATAGTGGAGAGCCCATAGGTGCGCCTTCCGTTTGTTTGTATCGTTGGCCATCGAACATGAAGTACGTGTTTGACAGGCAGTGTTTCACTAAATTTATTAGATGCTCCGGTGGTCGGTATTTCTTCTCGATAATCGATATCGCTTCTGTTACTGGCACTTGTGTAAATAGAGAAGTCACATCGAAGCTCACTAATAAATCTGTCGGTTGAAGTTTTTGTGCTTTTATCACTTGTATAAAGTGGTCTGCATTCTTTATATATGATGATACTCCTTCTGCAAACGGTTGCAGTTGTTCGGCGAGGTATCTAGCAAGTGCCTGTGTTGGTGACCCTATCGAACTTACAAGCAGGGCGCTCCGCTGAGACCAATAGTAAGTTCGATAGGGTCACCAACACAGGCACTTGCTAGATACCTCGCCGAACAACTGCAACCGTTTGCAGAAGGAGTATCATCATATATAAAGAATGCAGACCACTTTATACAAGTGATAAAAGCACAAAAACTTCAACCGACAGATTTATTAGTGAGCTTCGATGTGACTTCTCTATTTACACAAGTGCCAGTAACAGAAGCGATATCGATTATCGAGAAGAAATACCGACCACCGGAGCATCTAATAAATTTAGTGAAACACTGCCTGTCAAACACGTACTTCATGTTCGATGGCCAACGATACAAACAAACGGAAGGCGCACCTATGGGCTCTCCACTATCGCCAATCATTGCCAACCTATTTATGGAACATTTCGAAACTACAGCAATAGAATCAGCAGAATACCAACCTAAACTGTGGCTCAGATATGTGGATGATACTTTCATTATTTGGACACACGGACAAGACAAACTACAGTATTTCCTAGAACACCTAAACAATACACACCCTAAAATCAAATTCACAATGGAAACGGAAAAAGAGGGAAAACTACCATTTCTAGATGTATTGGTAATAAGAAAAGAGGACGGCAGTTTAGGGCATACCGTATACAGAAAGAGCACGCATACGAACCGCTATTTGAACGCACACTCTGTTACCATCGGTCCCCTCTGGTTTGAAGTTACGACGTTGTTTGAGCGTAGACAAGTTCAGGCTGATTGTTTGTGCATCGGTAAGGGTACTAGCGCTGTCCGACTTCCACCACCGCTCCGCTATTAGTGACGCTATGCAGCGCGCGTCACTAATATTTATCAGTTCGACCGGTCGTTACTCGGCTCCGCCCCCTCGATCTCCCACTCCGCCTGGGCCAATCACGAGCGAGTACAAGCCCTCCCGCTGCGACGTCGCCGGAATAAAAGAAGCACCATTTCTCATCCTGGCATCTTCTTCAACCAGCAGCAGACCACGATAGACCACAGCTATACGACAAGATCTACACCGAGTTCTCCGCCAGCTTATCCACAACATTTAGTGCGACCCCGAAATTCTCTTCGCCAGACATTGAGTAAGTGTGTTTCTCTATTAATATTCTTGTTTATTTTCTGCCATATTCGGTAAGCCGTTCTGCCGGGCCGCTTACCTATTTTTCTTTGACCGTCTCGACTGTCGTAGGGGTATCGTAGATACGATAGCCCGAAATTCGTTTCTAACCCGGCAGTTTCTCGACAGACCCGTACTAGACTCGCTCTAATACAAGGTCCTCCCCAGCATACTTTTGTTTCTGTTTTCTTAATATTTTCTTGCCAGGACCACTTACTCAATTGTTCTCCCCCCCCCCTTTTGTGACAGAGACGCTATTTTCCCGTTTATTCTTTGTTGTGTGTATATTTCTCCCCAGTGCGCTGGTGCCCGGAAAGTGCATAGACAATATTCAGCGCTGTACGTTTAGTTATTCCTGTGTTTATTCTTATTGTACATATTATTGTTGGTTATTATACTGAGTGTCCTTTTTTTAGTTTCATTGTTGTTATAGACATTGTTCTTTTGTTTGTTTGGTCTGGGAATTGTTTTATTATTTTATGTTGAGAATTCCTCTTTATTTTTTGTATTACTTGTGCTCACAATATACCAATTAAAACACATTGGTTGGTTTTTCCTTCACTGTAACCTACCTCCAGTCATGTGACAAGTGAAAAAGTGCAGGCGTTCCCAGGATAGTATAAAAAGTGCAGGCGTTCCCAGGATAGTATAAACAGTGCAGGCGTTCCCAGGATATGTATATATATTGTGTAGTGTGGTGTACATAACAACCAAGGACAGCGTTACCGGGAGCGGCTGAGCTAGCCCAGGCAAGTACATTTTTCTTTCTTTTCTCTTATTTTACCTAAGTGCGGAAATTAGTGCGAGAACTCGAAGCTCCCGGGTAACAATTTGGCGCGCCAACGTTCGGGCAATATCTTGTCAAGATATTCTTACGCAAGTGTGTGTAACGTACCTACCGCAACATGCCAGACACCAGATCCACGACAAAGGCAAAGTCGGAGGCCTGTCACGTCAACGCTCAGAACGACGACAACGCTCAGCACGACGACAACGCTCAGCACGACGACAACGCTCAGCACGACGACAACGCTCAGCACGACGACAACGCTCAGCACGACGACAACGAACAATACGACGACAATGATCAGTACGACGACAATGATCAGTACGACGACAACAATCAGTACGACAAGAACGCTCAGCAGAACGACAACGTTGAGCCCGATGACATCGCTCAGCACGACGACAACACTATCTACCCAAATTCTGGGCCTAATAGCTCAGTGGCGCCCACCCAGCAGAGACATGAGATGGACACCGCTAATATACAGCGGTTCTTCGATTTAACCCTTCGCAGTAACCGAGCGCGTAGCCGACTATCCAACGAAGGAGGACAGAATGTGGTGCAAAACAGAGTCGCAGATACTCAATCAACCAATGATAGTGATCTATCCACTAGACTGCTGAGGATATACAATCTCGGCGTGGAAGAGGGACGGTCCAAGAACATCGAACGATTTGTCGAACGTACCGTGGAAGCCAAGCTCAAAGTATCAGCGCCAACCGTAACCACAAACCCGCCCACAGTGGACAGGATGGTACAGGCTATGCGGGTATTAGCGGAAGCCGCACAGCCCCCAAGACCGGAGGCACCACGTCAATTCGGCGGCAAATTAACGGAAGACCCAATGGTCTTTCTGACCAGGTTGAAGGCACACCTACACGGCCGTCTGTTTGAAATACCAGAAGACGTAGATGATGCAGTGCAGCCTCACCTAGTTGGCGATGCAGCAGTATGGTATCGACAACACGAGTCTAGTTTCATGTCGATGGAGGAGTTTGCCCAGAGATTCAAAGCGGAATTTCTCAGCGCTAAGCGCAGAAGCGAACTACGCAACGCCACCGAAATACAACAGGCCACCGGCGAACCAGCAGCAGCTTTCGTCAATCGCCTACGGAGGCTATGTTTACGTTATGATCCCCACTGGACGGAAAGTGACCTAGTAAACCACATCATAGAGCGAATGGCGGATGAGTACTGTTTCCACATAGCACAAGCCGAACCGCAGACCATAGAAGAACTACTCCGCTTGTGTGCGAAGTGGACCCACCTGTTAGAGAAGCGAGGTTCTGGATCAGTACAAACAAAAGCAGTGAGCTCCACAAAGAACCCACCACCAGCCCAGGCCCCGAAGAAAACCGGCCCGACAACTCAACAACAAGCCAACACAAGCAGCAGTACTAGACTACCGAAATGTTGGTTCTGCCCTGGCCAACACTTCAACAAGGATTGTCCGCAGCAACCACAGGCGTTCCGAGAGAGACACCCGCAGCCCCGTCAAAATGATTCGGGGGAAGCCAAAGGGGCCGTCCGGCAGATATCGGAACGGCCCTAAACACGACGGAAGGTTGTGGCACCCCGTCTATCAGACTTCAGGTTAATGGCCGGATGGTTATCGCTCTGATAGACACAGCAGCAAGCCAGAACCTCGCTAGACCCAGTTGGACGACCGGATCGACAATTACCATTCCGCAAATGAAGTTTCGCCTGGCAACCAATGGCCTCGCCTTCAGTGCCAATCAACGCGGTACCATCGACGCCAGCACCCCGAACTTCGCTTTCCAATGTACCGCAATCATCGTGAAAAATTTAGAAGCTGATATCATTCTGGGTCTCCCCTGGCTCATCCAGCATCGGGCGGTGATTGACATAGCACGCGGATGCGTGCACATAGGCATTGAACAGCGACAGACTATCCATTTCCACACCCAAGCACCACCACCAGACCAACGAGGCATCGTCGATCCAAGGAACATCCCAGTGGACACCCAGGAATGGACAGACAGTCAGCGAAAGGTGTTCATGGACACCTTGAAGGAGTTTGATGAGCTCTTTTGCGAGGGCGGAGTGGTCACAACAACGGCCACCACCAAACACACCATCCGACTGAAAGACGAGGCACCGGTAAAAGTGCCGCAGTACAGATACCCACCTCAGAAGAAGAGAGTCATCGCAGAACAGATCGAGAAAATGCTGGCTGCTAACGTCATTCGGCCGAGCCACAGTGAGTATAACTCTCCCATTGTGATCGTGGCCAAGAAAAGTGGAGAACCTCGTTTCTGCGTTGACTTTCGGAAACTGAACGAGAAGACATGTGATGAGGTCAGCCCGCTACCGCCGATTCAGGAGTCATTGAAAGACTTGGGTACCGCCAGGATATTTAGCACCTTGGATTTGAAGAATGGCTACTGGCAGATCGAATTGGACGAGGCATCCAAGAAACTCACCGCCTTCACCACCGCCGACGGGGCGGCCTATGAGTTCAATGTAATGCCGTTCGGTCTTAAAGGAGCACCTACCACATTTCAAAAACTAATGGTACAGGATGTCCTGGTCGGATTCCTCCGCCACTTCGCCATTGCATACTTAGATGACATCATAATCTTTTCGGACACCCTGGAGGATCATCAACGCCATCTCAGATTGGTCTTTGAAAGGTTGGCACAACATGGGCTCAAGATAAACCTTGAAAAGTGTAAGTTCGCGAGTGAGCGGCTAGATTACCTGGGCCACGTGGTCACGGCAGCAGGAAATCACCCTCAAGAAGCTCACGTAGAAGCCATCAAAGCCAGTGAAGTGCCGCGAACGAGGAAGTCTCTCCGTCGTTTCTTGGGAGTGATTAACTGGCTAAGGGACTATATCCCAGACTGTTCGAAAATATTGGCCCCTCTGACCGACCTATTATCTACAAAAGCAACTTACAAGTGGACCCATGGCGCTACCGAAGCATTTCAAGCCATCAAGTTAGCTGCCTCCCGACCTCTGTTCCTGCATCGCCCGGACTTCCGCCGTCCATTTATCTTACAAACGGATGCCAGTGCCCTGGGAGGGTCCGCCGTACTTTTTCAGGAGACGAACGGAAGAAGGGAGGTCGTGAGCTACGCCAGTGTACGCTTCAACAGAACGGAAAGTCGTTATCATATAAACGAGCAGGAGTGTCTGGCAGTGATATGGGCCGTGAAACGCTACCGTCCGTACCTCGAGGATCAGCCATTCGTCTTACGTACCGACAGCAAAGCTCTTACGTGGCTCCATCAATTTCGAGAGGCGAAGTCAAAACTGATGAGGTGGTCTCTGCTCCTCCAGGAGTTTCAGTATACGGTGGAGCACATTCCCGGTCGAGAGAACGAACTCCCAGACGCCCTTTCTCGAAACCCCGGGGAAGAAGAAATCAGCCCAAATCTGGACGAGGTGGATCGCCTGCTACCATACGAGTATTGGACTCCAAGAAAACATTCCCCCCAAGACCAAATATTTGTCACCGTCGACGAGGAACCTCTGCTGCATACCATTCAGGATGCCCAACAAGAGGACCCCCAAACCCCGGATATGGTTCGAACCGCCAACGAGCAGCCAGTGGGAGAACAACAACCCTTAGTGTTCCGTGAGGGTATACTCCGATACAAGATTGGTGACCGGTATCCGATCCTGATTCCACCAGCAGCACGTCAGTCGGTCATTCACCGGTACCATGACCACCACACCGCAGGCCATCCCGGGATTGAGGAAACTCTTCGAGCAATCCGGGAACGATACTACTGGCCCCATATGCAGCCGCAAATAGCTGATCATGTGCGAAGCTGTCGCATATGCAACGCTTACAAGAGGGGAGCCCACCAGACCCAAGCCCCTCTCAGACCACATGCACCCGCACGGCCCTTCGAAGTGATCTCGGTGGATATCATCGGTCCAATGACAGAGGCCCGATCAGGCAACCGTTACGGGATTGTTGCCCAAGACTTGTATTCCCGATGGATCGAGGTGGGAGCCGTCAAAAACGCTACCTCCACTGCGACAATCGAATTCCTGGATCAGATGTTCCAGAGGTTTGGATATCCCATGGCGCTCCTCACGGACAACGGCCCACAATTTACTTCGGTCGCATGGGATGCGGCGCTACGAAAATGGCAGTGCATACACTGGACCACGGCAATATACCATCCGAGAGCCAATCCCGTGGAACGGAAAAACCAGGACATCAAGAAGGGCCTCCGCATCCAGCTCGAGGGTGAGACACCTGAAAGGTGGGACGAGAAATTAGGCACCGTGCTGTTCAACCTACGGTGTCGCCAGAACGCCGCGACAGGCTACTCTCCCGCCAAGGCCCTATTCGGTTATGAACTACACCGTCCGGGAGAATGGCGTGACCCACAGCAGCAAGAACCAGAGCCAGCAGACCAGCGAACCAGGAAGGTACACGCCAACGAGCTTCGCTACCGAGAGCGACGGTATGCGCAACCCGACGTTCCCATGCCGATAAGACCTCGAGTAGGAGACCTGGTCATGATAAAGGCACACCCTCCACCCGGTCAACACTTTGGACCGCGCTGGTTGGGCCCTTACCCAGTGGTTGAATTGGCCGGCTCCACCTCTGTATGGGTCGAGCGGCCTGGAGCCCAGCGGGCAAAATACCACGTGGACCAGATCCGACCAACGAGACCAGCTCCAGCCCCAGGACCACCGCCAGCTCCAACACCAGGACCACCGCCAGCCCCAGCACCAGAGCCTCAACCAGCCCCAGAGCCAGCACCCGGCCCCAGCTGGCGCAGAGACTAATTAGTGATTGGTGTAGTGTTGTTGCTCTTTGTCTTGGACACGCGAGTGCCAGTGAAGTGTTAGGGTAGGACGATATTAGGAACATTAAGTTAAGTAAGGTTAGTTTAAGGAACTTAGTCTACCTCTAAAACAACGTCTTCCCGGAGGGCGGCCGGATGTTACCATCGGTCCCCTCTGGTTTGAAGTTACGACGTTGTTTGAGCGTAGACAAGTTCAGGCTGATTGTTTGTGCATCGGTAAGGGTACTAGCGCTGTCCGACTTCCACCACCGCTCCGCTATTAGTGACGCTATGCAGCGCGCGTCACTAATATTTATCAGTTCGACCGGTCGCTACTCGGCTCCGCCCCCTCGATCTCCCACTCCGCCTGGGCCAATCACGAGCGAGTACAAGCCCTCCCGCTGCGACGTCGCCGGAATAAAAGAAGCACCATTTCTCATCCTGGCATCTTCTTCAACCAGCAGCAGACCACGATAGACCACAGCTATACGACAAGATCTACACCGAGTTCTCCGCCAGCTTATCCACAACATTTAGTGCGACCCCGAAATTCTCTTCGCCAGACATTGAGTAAGTGTGTTTCTCTATTAATATTCTTGTTTATTTTCTGCCATATTCGGTAAGCCGTTCTGCCGGGCCGCTTACCTATTTTTCTTTGACCGTCTCGACTGTCGTAGGGGTATCGTAGATACGATAGCCCGAAATTCGTTTCTAACCCGGCAGTTTCTCGACAGACCCGTACTAGACTCGCTCTAATACAAGGTCCTCCCCAGCATACTTTTGTTTCTGTTCTCTTAATATTTTCTTGCCAGGACCACTTACTCAATTGTTCTCCCCCCCCCCCTTTTGTGACAGAGACGCTATTTTCCCGTTTATTCTTTGTTGTGTGTATATTTCTCCCCAGTGCGCTGGTGCCCGGAAAGTGCATAGACAATATTCAGCGCTGTACGTTTAGTTATTCCTGTGTTTATTCTTATTGTACATATTATTGTTGGTTATTATACTGAGTGTCCTTTTTTTAGTTTCATTGTTGTTATAGACATTGTTCTTTTGTTTGTTTGGTCTGGGAATTGTTTTATTATTTTATGTTGAGAATTCCTCTTTATTTTTTGTATTACTTGTGCTCACAATATACCAATTAAAACACATTGGTTGGTTTTTCCTTCACTGTAACCTACCTCCGGTCATGTGACAAGTGAAAAAGTGCAGGCGTTCCCAGGATAGTATAAAAAGTGCAGGCGTTCCCAGGATAGTATAAACAGTGCAGGCGTTCCCAGGATATGTATATATATTGTGTAGTGTGGTGTACATAACAACCAAGGACAGCGTTACCGGGAGCGGCTGAGCTAGCCCAGGCAAGTACATTTTTCTTTCTTTTCTCTTATTTTACCTAAGTGCGGAAATTAGTGCGAGAACTCGAAGCTCCCGGGTAACAACTCACATCACCACCCGGGACAACTACAATCGGTAGTTAAAACCCTTGTGAGTAGGTCACGAAGATTAGCAGACGAAGAACACGTCGCAGAAGAAACACACAAAATCAGAAACATTCTAACATCAAACGGTTTCTCGCAAAAAAGCATCAATAAGGCCATTCACGTTAAAAACAGCACGACAGCAGAGCAAGAAGAGGTAACCACAAAGGCATATCTCCCCTATATAAAAGGAACAACCGATAAAATAGGAAGAACGTTGAAGAAACATAAAATACACACAATATTTACCACCCACAAGAAAATAAGCCAAGTGTTACCTAACCCGAAAGATAATATTCCGCTGGAACAACAAGGAGTATACGAAATACCATGTGGCGACTGCGAATCTTCCTACATCGGTCAGACAAATAGACGAATTCGATTCGGCGAGAAGAACACCGAAATGCAGTATTAAAGAAAGACACCACATCGTCGTTAGCCCAACACCGATTAATGACAGGCCACAACATCGACTTTGAACACACAAAGACGATAGCTAAGAGCGAACACCTGCCTACTCGAATAACAAGAGAAGCCATAGAAATAGAGAAGCGACCGCATAATCTTAATAAACGGGATGATGCTCAACGGTTACCGCAAACGTGGAAACCGATAATATCGTATATAGCAAAAACGACATCCCGTAAAAGAACTCAAGCGCAGGCAACAGGCGCTGACGACAATCACCGAAGAAATGACACAAACTCTCCCACCACTACCACTCAAGCGCGCGCTCTGATTGGCAGTTCACACGGCGAGCCAACTTATATAAATATAGGCACCAACAACCAGCCGCATTCTCCGATTGCAACTCGAACACGATCGTCCAGAAGAAGATGAGTGAGATCTCATCGAAACGTCGACCAAGCAGTCCTTCTTGGGACTATAGAGCAAATACTACGCGGTTCCAAACCCGGAAAACCACAACGTCATACTACGACCGCGGAAACATCCGAACAAATTTATATATATATATATATATATATATATATATATATATATAAAATATTGTGTTCTACTAGTCAGTAGAAGTTAAAAAGTAATTACAGTAATTTACCTTATTTAATAATCATATGAAAGTATTTACGCATGACAGTTTGTTTAAATATACTCTCTGAGGAATAGGAAAATAAATGTACGACAGTTAGGCGCGGACAACCATAACAAATACGACATTCAACCGGTTAGACAGAGTGCAAAACCGCAAAAACTATGAAGGAGAAGAAACCCTGAGAAAGGCACAAAACTGCCACGGGGACCCTGACGAAAATGTGTAACACCTACACCTTCCAAAGAACCCAGAGAAAATCCGGTCCGACGCACAGTGGTTCAGAATGGCCTAATCCCTGGCCAAAAGTCGAAAAGTGAGAATAATAATTCCAAAATTTCCAATTTTAGGTTTTTGGGGTCGCTGATTACGAATTTGATATCAAAGTTATGAAATTCAAAATGGCGGACCAAAAATGGCGGACATTTTGGAAAAATAATCACTTTACCGGTCCGAAAATTTGCACCATTGGGTTTTCGAGGTCGCTGATTACGAATTTGATATCAAAATTATGAAATTCAAAATGGCGGACCAAAAATGGCGGACATTTTGGAAAAATAATCACTTTATCGGTCCGAAAATTTGCACCATTGGGTTTTCGGGGTCTATGATTACGAATTTGATATTAGATTCATGACATTTGAAATTCCAAAATGAAAAACAATTTTGTAGAATATGTAAATTTATATTTTATCTCACGTACATAATTCCATACAATACATCCCATTAGATTAATTCCATTGGATTAATTAAAAATCATAATCTAGGTCAGATGGATCCGTCATACATGTGTCGATTTCTGCTGAGGGTAAGCTACTATTTGTAACATTACCTTCTGTTTTTGAAATCCGCATTCTATAACAAATCGCAATAACGTGAAATCGAAAGTGAAAAAAACGTTTAAATGAAAAATTTCGATGATATAAACAATAGAAAAATAGACAAACCGCAATAGCTACGTCCTTGTCAAGCCATTCTTCATGATTGGCGTAAAAGCACTTTAGAATTCTGCGGCTATCCTGCCATTTTTTCTTCATTGTAAATAGGAGATTCCTTAAACATTTCCTTTTATCAATTGAAATTGCGAAAGGACATCCTTCCGATTCGGTAAAATATTTTTCCAGAACTTCTACTTGTTTGTCAAATTTCAAGCTCCATTCATTACGTAGGGCCAAGAATATTTGTCTGTGTGTACAAATGACTTCTTTGGATGTATGTCCTGTTAAAATTTAAAAAGTTGTATATATATTGTTACCTATAAGCAATCCAACAGTCATGAACAATCGATTAAAAAACTATATTATCGACGACTAAACAATAAAGTAGGTATTATATTAATCACTATTGGCTAATAATAGGACTCATAATACCCGGAGGGAATAATGAAATGCGACCGGGGAATAATGAGCCATAACGTTACCATTATTCCCTGCATTCCGTCAATAAGAACATAACGTTACCAACGTTTTTATAGTAACGATAGACAAGTCCGCCATTTTACTAACTGTCAAATCGTCAAACATCATATTGATATAGTAATCTAACATTTTCGTTTAATTATTTTGATTTTTTTTAGTAATTTTCAGTTAGTCGTAGATAAAATAGTGTATACTAACTCGCAATAATGACTATTATACCCTCGAACCGAGTTACTCCCTCGCCGCTTCACGGCTCGGTTCGTAAATTCGGCTCTCGGGAATAATAACTGTCATTATTGACTCGTTATATAAACTACTATTATTATGTTTTACAAATTGTGTTTATTGTCCATGAACAATATTTGAAATAGTATTTGTAAACATATTTCGATATGTTTGTAAAAATGGTCATTACGGTTGGAATTTTATTTAAAATCTTTATTCACGATGCTACACCGTTGCATTAATATATCGTACTTTTCTCCACAATACTTTAGGAAGAGATAGAAAACATCTACGAAAAACCCTCCATACCTGTGACCTTTCAAGCCTCAGGTATAAAAAGTTGAGCGGAGAGTATCGCCATTAGTCACAGTCGTAATGCGCACGACAGCGTGCACGGTAACACTAAAACCGTTATTATTCAAAATGGGCAACTTTCGAGCAGCTAATTCTTGAAAATTTCATTAATAGATAGTTCAACAAACATGTCCCTATCAATGCCAGCGTTAAAATGTGTTAAAATTCTTTTGTATCCACACAAATGTATTTTTAAAGAAGCGAAAAAATATGAAAATCACTG
Organism: Amphimallon solstitiale; assembly: GCA_963170755.1. Taxonomy (NCBI): domain Eukaryota; kingdom Metazoa; phylum Arthropoda; class Insecta; order Coleoptera; family Scarabaeidae; genus Amphimallon; species Amphimallon solstitiale. The sequence goes on from OY720675.1 coordinate 187,544,635, forward strand.
CTACCTTTAGCATAACGTTTCATAAATAACAACCAACATTTTCGAACATTGGTACATAAAATGTTTCTACACACCTTCATAAACATTTTCCATTTTAGAAAATTGGAATCGGACGCGTCGTTGTAAAATTATGTATGATTTTCTGGAGCACTGTCTAAATGGTCACTGAAGCGTCGCGCGTGTGCTCCTATAACGAAAGGCAACTTACGACTGACGCAGGAAAGCAGGCATACAATATTGTGACCTCTGCTTATGCGATCTGAATGCCTCAAACCCCCCTTTACTAGAATCCATTTCAAAAACATAGATCTTTCAACCTTCATTTTTCGACTTTTGGCCAGGGAATCGGCCGTTCGGAACCACTGTGCGACGATTCAATTTCTTAGCCAACACATTGGATAAAATCACACACAATCCGTCAAAATGTTCTATAGCAGCTGCTTGCAACTGACTGTCGTCCTTAAAACTACGTCCCCTAAGGTCTTTTGAAGTAGCACTTTTACTCTTAGCGAGGAGCACTTTCTTGATAATATCTTGCAAAGTATGCATTCTATAGAGATTTCTTAAGAGAATAGAAGTACTAAGAATAGGATTTTGAATAGTTTTTGTAAAAAAAATTCTTAAAATCCTATAATTTGAAACGCTCATACGTATAAGAAAGTCGTATGGTGGCCACACCTCATTTTTTAAATTAGAATACAAAAAAGATCACAAGGAGCTATATGGTGGATGTTCCAATTCTTGAAAGCAGCATTCGCGGATGGCAGCTTGTGAAATGGCGGTAGTATGGACGGGAGAATTGTCGTGCAATAGTCGCACACCCTTTGTCAATTTTTCACGTTTTGCACGAATACTGTCGCTTAATTTATGCAATAAAGACGCATAATATGTGCTATTCACACTTGTATTGCGCTCTTTGAAGTCAATTAGCAAAATGCCCTCACAATCCCAGAATATTGTGGCCGTTACTGTAAATAGCCGAAATCCGTTTTCAGGCGTACTTACTATTATAGTAATAATGCGAAGTAACTACGAGCATTTGTAATTTCGCGTTTTTACTAGGAAAGAAACGGATTAAAATTTTAATTCGGCTATTTACTGGAGCTTTCGTTAGAACCCATTCTAACTACAAGTGTAACAGTAAGTAACCAAAATACATATCTCTTAATAGCGGACATACTTCCATAGCTCACACCTCTATTTAATTGACAATTTTTCGACATGATATGAAAATACGTCTTAACAAGCGGACGTACTTATGAAGTTATACCAAATACCATCTTTCATTTAGTTTTCTTTCTTATAATAAAACACCATTGGTTCCAAGATTATTTAATGCATTGAGAAATAAATTGACGTATTTATTATTACATGGGTTACTATTGTGACATTTTGAGTTAGGTATACAGGGTGTCCAGAAACTCTCCTGACAAACGAAGACCGGAGATTCCTCAGATAATTTTAAGACAATTTAACCCAATTCACCCTAGTCCGAAAATGCTTCCTAAGGGAGCTAGAGCTCTTTGAAGATGGCGCCTTGTAATTAGTTTTTTTTTAATATCTCCCGAACGCTTCTATTTAGAAAAACAAAAACTGGCATGCTTATTTATCCTCCAGAGATGAATCGATTCCATCAATTGCGAATTTCTAGTACCGGTCATAGGCGTCCGTTTTGGGTAGGTAAACGGTTATTTTAACGCATAACTTTTTTGTCTTTACCTTTTAAGCATTTGTGACACTAGATTATTAAATTTTCAGGTATTCTAGTACTAAAAGGTACTCTTACTTTAAGTCGGTAGGATACACCGTTTTCTAGAAAAATCGATTTGAAAATTTTTCGTTTTTTTGTCATTTCATCTTTCGTCATTTCAACTTCGCGAACTGACAACAATTTGACAATTAAAAACGTAGGTTTTATTTCTGTTGGCAGTTCAGAGCGAACTAGTGCAAAAAATAATAAATTGAATTTTAATGACGAAAAAACGAAAAATTTTTAAATCGATTTTTCTAGAAAACGGTGTATCCTACCGACTTAAAGTAAGAGTACCTTTTAGTACTAGAATACCTGAAAATTTAATCTAGTGTCACAAATGCTTAAAAGTTAAAGACAAAAAAGTTATGCGTTAAAATAACCGTTTACCTACCCAAAACGGACGCCTATGACCTTAGGAAGCATTTTCGGACTAGGGTGAATTGGGTTAAATTGTCTTAGAATTATCTGAGGAATCTCCGGTCTTCGTTTGTCAGAAGAGTTTCTGGACACCCTGTATTACACTCTTTTTTTTCACGTACACAAATTAGTGATACACTTTTTTGTGCATTTGCACATGGAAGCCGCTTGTTGTAAAGATTTTGCTTATTCTTCTTTACTACATCAATGACAATAATTTTTTGCTAACAAATATCTAATTCTGATCTTGTGTACAGGTGATCTACAACACCATCCTTAGTACCTTACTGGTACCTGTTGTTGTAGGTCTTTAATAAAACAACAGCTGTAATATTTCTGAAAGCTTTCTCAACATCTGGAATAGGTCTTGCGACGTTATCGCCAACATTGGCAGGGGGGTACGTTTTATCACTGAAAGATTTCATTTTTTTAGCCTGTTAAATTAGGGACTGGCTTGCTTCCGATCGCGTTGCTGTAATGTTATCCTCAGTTGTACAATTCAAGCAATACTCTCATCAATGTTAGCTAGCATCTAAGATAGCACTACATTTAAAGCTGAACCTAGATTATATTACCTCTGGTTCTTTTTCCTTCATTTTAAATTTTATGTTTGAATCTTCTCTATGAATTTCACCAATAATATTTTCCAAATCTTCTTCCCGCTCTAGAGAAGAAATAACGTCAATAGGCAAATACGATGTAGTTAACTCAATCATAGGCTCGTTGCTACACGGTTTTTCATAAACTGTACAAAAGGTAGACCGTCTGACCATTTAGCGGTGTTATTAGGGGACATCCACGCGACAATCATAGTTTCAACATCTTGATTGGCTCCTTCAACTGAGCCTTGACTCTGACTGTGGCGTGGCTTACCGTGTACAACTTTTAGTTCTGGCTGTAAAGACTTAAATCGGTTTATACAAATTTGGCAAATTCTCGGCCGTTATCACTATTTAAAATACACCGCGCTCCGACGTCAAAAATATTTCATTTATTTTATAAGCTATTTCTTCTGCTCGTTTAGATGTTAAAGCTCTTAATAAAATAAACTTGGTTAGATAACCTTGATAAACCATGATGAATTTATATTCCCCATTTGCCTGACTTTGCAGATCAATAAGATCTACTTGGCAATCGGCTGTTTAATTCATTGTGCAAAACTGGTTTAAAAACTAATCCCTTCTTTTTCTTAAATTTTTTGCTATTGCTGACTTTACACAACGACAGGAACAAATTAATTATTTTAGTGGTAATGTTGGCTTATTTTCTACTTGTTTCGAAGTCTATCGCGACCTCCACGTCCAATTACTATGTGAGCTGCTTCAATTACATCCAAAATGTCTTCAACTGGTAGGTAATATAATATTTCATCACTCTTGGACTTCTCTATTATCTTTTTCTTCGATGCCAGTTAGCTTGCTTTATTTCCTGGAGTAATTTTTCATTTACTTCTAAATTCATTGCAGTGCATTTAGACAATTTGGCATCTTCACTATTTAGTACGTGATGAGAAGTAACAGCGCATATATCATTGATCGATCTGTTCTTGCTCAGTAGTTACTATTATGCGTGTAGTTAGAACGCGTTATAACTGAAAGCTGCAGTAAATAGCCGAAAATTAATTTAATTCGTGTCTTCTCTAGTAAGAACGCAAAATTACAAATGCCTGTAATAACGTGTTTCGGCTATTTACGGTAGATGTTCCAATTCTTGCAAGCTGCATTCGCGGATGGCAGCTTGTGAAATGGCGGCAGTATGGACGGGAGCATTGTCGTGCAATAATCCTTTTGTCAATTTTCCACGACGTTTTGCACGAATACTGTCCCTTAATTTAGGCAACAAAGACGCATAATATGTGCCGTTCACACTTGTATTGGGCTCTTAAAAGTCAATTAGCAAAATGCCTTCACAATCCCAGAATTATGCGGCCATCACCTTTTTCGTTGATTGAGCGACTTTCGCCTTTCTGGGACGAGGTTCATCAGGTCGCCGCCAATCCATGGACTCCCTTTTCGATATAGGATCGTAAAACAGAATCATTGTTTCATCTCCTGTAATAACAAAATCGGTTTTGGGTCGTCTCCACACATGTTTCAAAACGACTGCGCACATTCGACTCGACGTTCATGTTGGAGAGCAGAAAGAAGTCGCAGTACCCATCTAGCACTAATTTTATTCATACCCAAATGGTCATGGAGAATTCGGCGTGTCACTAATTATCTTTCATCTCAAGGGTAGAAATATCCTTTCTCCAAAGGATTATACTCTTAAGTTTTCAAGAGAAATAATAAAAAAAAAGATATCACAAAAGAAAATAATTATTCTAATTAATTTATTTACATGCCACAATAGAAGACATTAATTAGCATTTAATAATGTATATAGACTAAAAGTATAAATTAAAATCATATATACCACATTTGTACGTGCTCAGTTTAAATTTTGAGTGCAATAAACAAAACAAAGGAAAATTTCTCATAATTAATCTATAATGTGTACCGACTTATATAAGTTACGGTTATAAAATAAAATATAATTATTATTATTATGCACACACTAGATAATAGACTTTGCTTTGATTCTAATCCTATCCAAATGCCTTTTCTCGCTTCTGGACAACATTCCCAAAGCAAATTCACGTTAATATGTCAGTTAAGGTCCCAGACTATGAGTTTATCCTTTAAAATTATTAAATGCACCCTTGACCCACGTCACAAGGTGTCCAATCTCTAATGCTTACAAGAAAGAATAAAAAATCATTCAAAAAATGTAATAAAAAAGAAATTTAATTACAAGTGTTTAGATATGCATTAGAAAGCTGACTTTGTGCTGATATTAATTTTACTCAAATGCCTTTTCTCGCTTCTGAATGATATTCTCATCACAAATTCATGTCAGGGAATCAGTCAGTTCTTTAATTCCATAACTTATTTAATACATGCCTAATTCATAGAATCTCAACATGTCAAATTTCATGGCACAAACACAGAAAATCAAAAAATAAATTATAAATTTACCAACCTTATTAACTTTAATATAAGTCTCCACACAAAAAGAATAAAACACTTTATATAATAAAAAAATTATATATAGACTACCTGAGAACAGAAAACATAATGTGTCTGTATTATCATACAAAGTAAAGTAAACTACTTATTCTATAATAATAAAAAAATATTACAACTACCAGAATGTTTTACCATATGACCATCATGTTTTAAAATAAAATATTTCGGTTCCTCACTAATATTAGGATAACTCCTAATTATAAATCAAATGCATTTATTTGATTTGAGAATTAATCTAAATTAAATTAAGATTTTAAAAATTGAAAAATGTTCTATGTCTATGCGACGATAAATGATAAATTTTAAAAAAAACCAGTATATAAGTATGAGAAAACGTCAATTACTACAATATATTGATTCAACATGGTAAGTACAACAATATTCTAAGTGTTATTACATCATTTACAGTATCAAACTCAAATGCATCATTGCCATTTATTGATAAGATTATAAATTTCCTTATTACTGTTTTCATGATTTTTAAACCATTCCCACATGTTGTTCGGATACTTAATTCTAATTTTCTTTGTCTTCTCTTTCATGCAAAATAGAGGAAACACATTTGTGATTGTCGGAATGTGTTTTCTAATGAAGATTGTTTCTTACATGGTTTGCACGGCCCCTGTTTACTTTGGCCTCATCATGTGATTCCACCCACTGGATTGTATTGGGTGACTGACACACCACACTAAAGGTACAAATGAACGATTAATTATCAAAATTCACCTAAATATTTTAACAACTTTATTACATTGTTTTACTTAAACTAATGTGAATGTAATCGTAACCTATAATTTTACAATAATAATTTTAAAGTAAAATTATAAAAGACATAATATAAAATTAAATTAGGTTAAACCTAATTGTGATCTTGAAAATATTTATATGCAGCTTATTTTCTAACTCAAGACTACAGCAATATGTTCCAGGTGTTCCTAGAAGACTTTGAAACGTTTTAGCAAAACGCATCGGGAAGCGTGACACAAACGAAACGTCATCTAAGAGAGGCATATCCTGGCAAACTGTTAGGCACTGGATCACAATAGGCAAATCATCTTTGGGCAACCAGACGTAGATCCAGAGATACTCAAGAGACACAAGAGAACATTGCTGGAGTGGACAACATAGATAACACAGGTTGAGCACAATAAGCCTTATTGGCTGCGGTGCAAACTGGAGACGTTAGTCAGATAGGCTGGGAAAAAAAAAGAAGATAGTATAGGACTAAAATCTAAAGTTTTTGACTTATTTCCATTTTTCTGAAAAATTCAACGTTTTTATAAAATTATATTTCAATTTTATAAAAACGTTAGGTCTTAATAGAAGGATATTTTATTTTTTTTTCAGTTACTAATTGCTTGTGCAGAAAACTGGATTAAAATTGGATGACACGTTTTTGTAGAAAAGTAATTTTTTTCAAATGGAACACCCTGTATATCAGTTTATTTTTGAATTTCTTATTAAATTTCACATCAAAAACATGTAAGACGTTAATACTTTAAAAGAAACTATTACTGAGCTATTGTCGTTTTTTGATATAATTTTGACAACTTTATGTTTTTTATTTGAATACGGTATAGTGAGCCATGGATATTTGTTGCAACACTGTAATTGAGTGGATGCCAATTAATAAGTTGTTACTCAGTTAATAGCATGATTTTATAATGCATTTTTCTAAAAATTAGCTTAGAGATTTGATTTTTGTACGGATTGCGGAAATGACAAAAAAAATGTTTACTAGCTTAAGATTTTGAGTTGTTTATAAAACGTCATTCCCAAAATATATAATATATCATTACTCTTCTTTTTTTATTTTACTTCTATAATCTTGGTAAGTGTTTCATTTCGATATCTACATATTTAGACAAAAATTGGATATACTGTACTTACAATACACTCTATGCCAGCAATATATTTCATAGAATATAAAGAATATGGTACAATAAACAAATTTTAAAACAAAACAAATTAATACCTTAATTATAGTAAGTGCACAAAGACTAATTAGGACGTATCAACGGATCTGTAATTTGTGAAAAAGAACTACTGGAAAGAACAGAACAATGTCTGCCGGGCCAGCTAGTACTTGAATATTTCAGCCAGTTCTTCGGTATTAAAGTATTCCAGCACAAAAATTTGAATTTTTTTACCCATTCCTTCTTTTCAGATATTTGATTAGTCATTATTGATTCTGTTATTCGATGTTTTGTTAAAAACTTACCAAAGTTGCTTATTGTCGCTATTCAAAAAATTGCAACATAGCGAAAGTGAAAAATCATATTAAAATGATACGCACTTAGTTACTTTGGAAGTTAGTTCCCTTCATTTAAATTGATCGTTCCAAGGAAACAATAAATTAACTTACGGAACAACTAACAAGAATTGAAGATACAAAATCCTTTTGGTAGGTATTATAAATAAAAATAATACAAAAATACATTAATTTGCTCAACAATGTATGTATCTCCAGTAGGGAATTCTGTATTCTATTTACATGAGAGATAGAAATTCTCAATAACGTATTTATTTTGAAAATGTACGTAATGTAAGTAATACCCTTGATATTTTTTCTTACTTACAAATTTACATAAAATTAAAGCGAATTTGAAAGTTTACAAGGCAGTCATTTTTTACATAAATTTCCTTGTCGTATACACGCCAAAGTAAATTATGTAATCTTATAAAAGCGATGTTTTATTAGTGATTCCTTTAAAATGCAAGCAAATTGTGCTTCATGCTTGATTAAATGTTGTTTTAACTGTAAATTTTTATTATAAATTAGTCATACACGCAAAGGAATATGAATAAAGATACTTATTGTTTGTTCTATGTGTGGAAAGATTTTGCAAATTAGAACAAATACTTATTAATTAGGAAGCTGACAATAATTAATACGTATAATAAAATGCTGTACCTTATAGGAAAATGTCAGTGGATTTTGGGTGTTTATCGTAAAAACATTTTACCTCGCTGGCTGATTTATGAATAACAATAAGCAGAGTGATTTCTAAAAAAGTTATGATGTCGAGACTGATTCACCAGAGACTGTTAGTTATAGATGATTCTACTACATTTTGTAATATAATGAAGCGTTAGTCTTGTTAATTCAAATTTTGCCCATACTTCTAATTTGAAAAGCTAGTACACAGAAATTATGACGGGATCATCAAACGATGGAGAATTATCTTGATTTTCTCCACCATTGAAAGCTTTCACCTAATAAATCACAGTTGTTTCAATAATTTTTCCACTTAAATAAACATGAACAAACATTTTGTAAATAATTACACAAATAATCATAAGAACATTTACAAACAAGAAATAATATTGTAGTTACCAATAAATAAGTTCCTAAATCCTTCTTTTGACATACATTGTTATGGCTATTTATCAACCAGCAGGACTGATTACACACAAGACAATTAATTATTAAACCTCGCGAATAATAAAAATAATTTAATGGGAATTAAACATTCTAATTCACTACATCACCCATATCCGGTGAGTCTCCTAGACGTATTCACGTGAAGTCGTATTGCTACAGTGTTCGAGTTTTAGTGTAGTTAGATAAATACGTAAATTGTAAAAACTACATCATCAACAGTAATTAGTGGTGATTCTTCCTTTGATAGTGTTGTATTTGAAAAATAAGTGGAAACCAACAATTAAAACTCAAACAGTACGCGGAATATTGCTTGCGTGCTTTTGTGCTTTTTATTTATACAACTGTAAAAAATTGTATTTTATTTTATACATAAACATTTTACCTGACATACGTATAAAATCACTGATAAGAGATTAGACTACGACGGGTTGACTGGGTCCGATCTCTCTTCGCAGTGTTAAGGTATAGAGGTGAGAGCAGCTGTAGGCGCACGGTCAAGCGAAGCCGTAAACAAAGAAGAGGTCCGTACTTCAAAGAATAAAAATTTGCGTAAAAATTAAAATGGAAAATAGATTCAGTACAATAAATATGGGGTCTAAAAAGGAAAATATGGAAGAAATAAAAAGAATGTTTTTGCAATTAAACACAAAATTAACAGCTATTGAAAAGAAACTAGATACGAGTGCGGAAGCAATTAGCGAGTTGAAACAAGAAAATCAACAATGACGAAAATGGCAATCAGGGAACAAGAAGAAAGAATGGAAAAGGTTGTAAGCGAGATAAGGAGAAAGAATGTAGTAGTACAAGGGATGTCAGACATAAATGAGGAAGACTATGAGGAGGTAAAGAAGAAGGTGGTAGGATTATTTCGAGAAATTGGAGTAGAAATTAATTAAAAGGTAGTCATCAACGAAATCACGAAACTGGGATCCGTCAAGCCAAACAGGAAGAGACCAATCCTTGTGAAGTTACAAACGTGGAATAAGAAAATGGAAATATATGAAAAGACAAAAAGTTCAAGAGGATGGGAAGCGTTTGATACCACACTTGAAACAGGCAAAACAACAAGGACATAGAGCCTCACTGAGATACAACAAGTTGATTGTAAATGGAGAAGTATACGGGCTAGAGGAGGCTGGAAATAAAGCAAAGGAAAACAACAGTGACAAGAAAATCAGGAAATCAATCAACAACTGAAGAAAATTGGACCAAAACACTAGTAAACGAAGAAAAAGAGAGTGCCGAAGGGGATAATGACAAGGCTATGGAAAGGAAACCAAGAAAAATCATGAAAGGGAAGAGTAGAAGGAAAAGGTAATAATAAGAATTGGAACTTGGAATATAAGAAGAATGCTAGTTACCGGCAGAATGGAGGAAGTTGCTAGAGAAATGATACAATATAAAATAGAAATACTGGCACTGCAAGAAATAAGATGGAAGGGAGAAGGTAGGATTGGTAAAGAAGAATACACATTATTGTTTGGAGGCGAGGACAAACAAGAACAAAATGGAACAGGAATTATGTTGGGTAAACAAGCGAGAAGGAACTTATTAGAATTTAAGAGATTAAACGGAAGGATTTCATACATAAGACTAAAAAATGATATACCCAATATCACACTCATAAGTGCACATGCGCCTACTGAGAAAGCATCGGAACATGAAAAGGACGAGTTTTATGAAAGAATAGAAAAGGTATGCGAAGAGAGCCCAAAGCATGACACGCTCAGTCTTCTGGGAGTTTTAAATGCAAAGGTGGGAAAAGAACAACACTGGAGGGCAGTGTCGGGAAACGAAACAATACATGATGAAACAAATAACATTGGAATAAGACTGGGAAACCTAGCAACAGAAATGCATATTGCCGTGGTATCTTGCATATTAATAAGATGATAGCAATAGTATTAAGATTTAATTTAAGTGTATAAAATATGAAAGAAACAATAATAATAAGTTTATAGTAGTTAAAGGAATTTAACATGAGTATATTGGGTTGCATACACTTTTACGCAGACATAAAAATTAAATTTATATTTGCAATTTAAATAAGTACTAAAATAAAAGACGAGATAGAATATAAGATGTATATATATTTCTTTTATAGAAAAGAGAAACAAGATGTATGGTTTGTGTACAATGAAAAACAACCTGACTTTATAAAATGTATGAAGAAAATAGAATTCAATATGCACGAAACAAAAATAATTGAATAATTATATAAACTTGAGAATGTGCATAAGGTAATAAAAATTTATTAAATAAATCATGCAGAAAAAATAAATATTTACCTTAATTTATGACTAGATAAGTAAATAAATAAAAAAGGATATAAATAAAAATATTCTGAGACATCAGTAGTAGTGTTTTTTTTTTTTTATAAACGACAGCTGGTAATAATAGAATACATTCAGGAATTTGTATATGTAATATCATGTTTCATAAACAGTAGAGAGGTTCTTGTACGGTTCTCAATAACCTACAAAATAAAAAGAAAATATAATGTAAACTTGGTTTGTAGTTTATTACAGATAGACATATCACCGTTGGAAAAGTCTAGGATAAAAGGAGGCTACGAAGGGGCAAACCAAGTGGACCATGGTGGTGCAAGTAATCTTATTAAAAGGATACCTGTTGTTTGCAATGTTTTTCCAATATTGCCGAAAACTGGAAAAAGAACAAAAATAAGAATTGTACTAGACAATGGAAAGAGGAAATATGTGAAAAATAATAAAGAAGGTAATAAATTTATAGACAAATATAAAGAAGAGTTATATTAAAACAAGCATACCTACGTTGGAGAAACGCTGTACAATTTATAGGAAGTTTTTAAGTTGTAAACAGACAATTCTTGGGGTGTTGACCTTTTGCTGTGAAGAACTGTCAAAAAGACAACGAGTGCGTGTGTGTGTGTGTGTGTTCAAAACATTACGGCAACTTAAAAGCCAGGAGCACTGATGATGAAGATGCAGGGTGATAACTTAAAAGGTAGTTTCAGAAGATGGCGTTGAAAACGGTCACATGTCTTTTCCGGAGATATAAATTGAAGACAAGAATCGACACGATTCATTCATTAACAGGCGATTGATTCATTAACAAGCATTCTTTGACTTTCATTCGATTAATTCATTCATTATACACAGTTTAGCTGGTTATATAAATCGTAGGGTTAGATACACCACGATTCATATTGATTTCTTTTGTATTAGCATGTTAATTTTATTTTCATTCAAGTTTCACTTATTTTATTTTCTTTGTTTAATTGTTTTGTGTTATTTTGTAAAAAAATAATGGAGATGCAAATGACCGAATTTGAAATCAATGTGGCTATACGAGTATTGAAATATATCGTGCGAACGTATATTCAGTATAACGTTATGCAACAGGGATAATAAATATTTTCCTGAGATAGTAATAAGCATTTTTAATTTCAAGTTTAAAAGAGATGAAATAATTAATGGTATATTTTCTGGCACACTATTTGGCATCATTAATAGTTACAATAAAATTTTGATTATGAATTAATGATTTGAGATTAGATTTTTTTTGAAATAAGGAAAATGTTTCTGGGTAGCGGACTCTGAAATGCTAGCTATAACGCGTGCGAATGGTTATAGATAGTAATCAGATTCAAGCTTTTCTCCAAACATTGACCATAAAAATAAACAATGTACAAAAGTTAATTGGATTTATTTGTTGATAAACAGGAAAATATTTTTAGAGTTCTATTTAATAAAGTATAAGAAAATATATTCGTATCATAAAGAAATGTTACAACCTAGAACAAGGTACAAACATTTTCTTATAATTATGTTTCTTTTAAATAAATATAGTGAATACAGTATAGCGATGCTATATTTATTTGTATGTAATAAATATTAAATAAATTCGACAATTATGTGTTATATGATTTCTGGTTTTTCATTTTAAATAAGCTATAAACCTTATCCCAATCTTAAATAAAAACAAGAGATTTGACGAGAGGGAAGAAATTCGGATACACTGAAGAATTCATGAATACTTATAAAGTACGTGCTGTTAAGATAAATAAAATACACATCAGGATAATAAAAATTATCATCATTTTAATTATTTATGTTGCTGAAACAGCACACAACATAATTTATTTGGCAAGGCCTAATGTATGGCAATAATACTATTATCATATTCAAATAATTATGTTGCCACAGCAATATGTTCATAGTCAGCACGAAATATCAACACAAAATACAACAAAAAATAACTTGGTTAGTTTCCGACAGAAGAACAGGAAATCAGATAGACCTCGTCTTAATAAATAAAAAGAGATAAAAAAGATCCAGGATGTAAGATCGTTCCGAGAAACAGACGTGGGTACGGATCACATGCTGGTGATAGCAAAGATAAAATTAAGAATGGTAAGAAAAAATGAAAAACACATAGAGAGGAAGAGATGGAAAATTGAAAGAATGATAATGATACGAAGATGAAGTCACGAAACAATTGGCAAAAACGACGGAGGAGGAAAATACAGATAAAGAATGGAGCAATATAAAAAGAGTTATTGAAGACGCCGCAGACATAGTTTTAGGCAAAAAAACAAAACAAAAGGTGAAGGAATGGTAAATTAATAAAAGAATAAAAGCAAAGAAGATAAGATGGCTAGAGGAAGCAATGAACGCAATTGAGAACGATAACAAGAATATCACGAAATTGTATAGATACATCAAAAACAAAATATGAAAAGAAATACAACAAACATAAGCGGTATAGAATGGAGAAATCACTTTAAGGAATTATTAACAGACAACAATGTGGTGATAGAACGAGAAATAGAAAACCTAGAAAACAGCACAGAAGAGGACGAATTGAACACACCAACAGAAGAGGAATTCAACGCAGTAATAGCACAGCTTAAGATGAACAGAACAAGGGGAAGAGATAATATTGTGAGCGAACTGATAAATCATGGAGGAGATCTATTAAGGCACAGACTGTTTAAACCATTAATCCAAATTTGGGAAAAAGAAATAATTCCAAGTGAGTGGGAAAAAGGAATAATAGTCCCAATATACCGATAGGTCCAGCCCGCGACGGGCCATACATAGGCAACAATATACGTATGGAACGTGCTATGTGGCAACGTGTGTACGATACCACTCCGCGTGCTCCTATTTTGAGTGACTTTCTTAAAATTTGAATTTATTTTGTAGAATTATTGATTTTTTTACTTTTATCTTTTAGAAAACGTTATTGTTTTTTTATTACTTAAAATTACTTTTCCGTAGCAGCTAAGAATACAATAATAATAATAATAAATTGGACCTTATTATGTCTGAAACAAATGGGCAAATTACGTATACAGAACGAATATGCAAACGACTATATCCTTGCGCGGTTTAAGTCTTACTAAATTCTTAACTGCAATGTGCTGCTGCTGCGGGTAGAGGGGTTTGGTGTTGCCACTCATTGCTGACTATGGCCCGTTCCGAGCTGGATCTATCGGTATAAGAAAGGTAGCCCAAAAGCATGTGCAAACTATAGAGAAATTACTCTACTTAACGCCGCATATAAGATGCTAACCACGTTAGTAAACACAAAATTAATGAAGTACACGGAGGCGCAAATAGGAGACTACCAACACGGCTTTAGAAGGGGGCGATCTACAATAGACCTATACACATTAGTGAGTCAAATAACCGAAAAGTTCTATGAATATAGTACCGGCCTGCAAATAGTATATATTGACTTCAAGCAGGCATTTGATAGTCTGAGGCGAGAGCAGGTGATAAAAGCTATGAGTGATATAAAAATACCAGGAAAGCTAGTAAGATTGACAGAAATGGCGATGAAAAACTGCAGCTGTGATGGTGGACGAAGGTACAACTGAAGACTTCGAAATCAACCTAGGAGTAAGACAGGGTGACGGACTATCAACAACCTTGTTTATTTTAGCATTGGATGCAGTGGTCAAGGAATGCATTTTCCAGGGAGCAATAATCAATAAGACGATACAAGTACTTGCGTATGCAGACGATCTCGCCATACTAACAAGGGACAGCAGAAGTTTGGAAGAATCCATTCAAAGAATCGATCAAGCAGCAAAAAAAGAGGCCTAATAATAAATCAAGAAAAAAGTAAATACATGGAAATAAGTAGGATAAATAGAGGTACTACAACCACGGAAGTAAAAATTGGAAATTATAAGTTTGAAATAGTTGAAAACTTTACTTATTTGGGAGTAATGATAATCAGTGGGCATGATAGAAGTATAGAGATAGATCATAGACTTTAGGGTGGACATAGAACTTATTATAAATACAAAGAAATACTGAAAAGTGATAAGCATAAACACAAGAATGAGGGTATTCAGAGCGGCAATCCGCCCAGTAGTGATTTATGGGGCAGAGACCATGAACCTGACGACCATGGAACAGGAGAAACTGGGACGATTTGAAGGAAAATTGTAAAGAAAATATATGGTCCGAAGAAAGTGGAAGAGGGAGAATACAGAAGGTTAATGAACTTTGAAATAGAAAACATTTTAAAAGGAGATGATATTATAAAGCTCATAAAAGTACAAAGATTACGCTGGTTCGGACACATAAGAAGGATGGAAAATAACAGATTAGTGAAGAATATTACGACATGGAGACCAAACACAAGTAGAGGAAGAAGGAGACCGAGAAACAGATGGGAGGATCAGGTGATGGAGAACATTAAGAAATTGAAGATACGGGATTGGAGGAGCAGGGTCCAGGACCGAGAGTCGTGGAAGAGAATAATTGAGGACGCAAAGTTGAACAACTACTTAGAATAGGATAATAACGGAAGAATGTGGAGTAACTCACCACAAGAAATGAGTTGCTAGAGCTCAAACAAAATATGAGCGGTCACAATTCTTAAGGGAATGTACGACCCTGATGAGGTCAACTTTATTAACATCAATGAAACATATCTAGTTAATTAAGAAAGAGGATTAACAGATTATTTGTCGACTCTAACATATTGCTGTGGCATATAAATATTTATTTTAAATAATGTTATTGCCATACGTTGGGCATCGCCATATAATTTATATGCTGTGACAACATATATTTGTGTGTATTACCACACGTAGGGTATAGTCTTTTGTATATGCTGTACTCTTAAAATTATTCTTTATACACCAAAAACTTATAATTGGTTTTGTATTTTATTTTTTTTATATTGTTGAAGCATGTACTTTGTGACTATTGTGGATTCTGGTAATGTGTGTGGTTCCTTCTCCTTCACTGATGATTTTTCTCTTGCTCATAATAGGGAAGAGGTAATAGTAATAGTTTTGTTCAAAGAAAAACTGTATGTCTATACAACATAATTATATACCTTTTATTTTGTAATTTATAGATTCAAAATAATTTTTATACACACCTTTATGCTCTAAACAAAATACATAATTGAAAATGCTCATATCATTTATACCTAATGCCGGTTGTAATGTATGTAAATCTTTTATTTATTTATTTATACTGCTAAACAAAATAAATATTTATCCTGTAAATAAACAAATGTAAACTTTTATTGTACATTGATGGTGATACTTATCGATGTAATTATATTTATGTGTTGGCTTCAATTAATTGCTTTAGACAACCATTTGCACGTGTTGTATCTAGCTCTTAATCTTTGCCTTGTGGAACTTTTAATTAATTATTTGCCTAACTTGAAAGAGATTAATGATGCCTAGACAATACGATGAAGAAAATGCTCATTCGCACGTAGCATCTCTCCAACTGCCCAACACCATTAATCCTATTTTGTTGTAATTCCAACTTTATGAATTAAAAACAAACCTTACAGGATAAAATATTTACTTATCTATATTGTCCAACAATACATTGATTAATCATTTGCACGTAAAAACCAATGTCTGTTCAACAATTTGTATAACTTCCTTCTCAAAAAAAATAAACTTACTTCCTATCAAAATATTCATTTTGAATGTCCATATTGAACGTTTCAAGTGAATTCAAATATATTAAATAAAATAAGAACTACTATGAATATACGTGATGAAGAAATAATGAAAACTACAATGTAACAATCTAAAGCGTCTTATTCTTTAGGAGTTGTAATAAGAGGTCTTCCTTTCGGAATTGTCATGAGAAGTCTTCCTTCGTGTCGAATCTTGTTTCGTATTTATAGCGGCAAAAAAAACTCTATGTTGACCATTGCGCCCTCTAGTCCATATTTTAGGTTGGCATTGGAATACACGTTCCAGTGAAGTCGCTGCCCGCATGTTGCCGTCTTGATACACACACACATACACATATTGTTCTGACAGTTCACTATTTACCAAACGTCAATATAAATTTCCAATTCAAAAGTCCCCTCTGCCTCGCACAGCATTTCCAACGGTAGGTTTATTCTTGTCGCTAATACCATCCTTCTTTGTATTCGTCAATGAACCTATTGCCTTGTTCATTGTTCGATACATATTTTTTCTTTCCATTTATTAATGTCAATTTCACTTTTCTTTTAGCTGAATTGCGACTTGGCAAAATGGGAAACATGCCGGAGATAACTATTATTTTTCTTCCCGCACTGCCTGTACCTGGAGGACACGCCTGTTTCTTCACCGTTTCTCTATCTTCTATCCATGATCTTTCTATTGGTAAAATGTCAATCTGCAATAGACTTTACACAAGTTTTATATATTTTGTTGTCTTTTTGTAGGTCATGAAACTGTACACGTCTGTTTCCAGTCTCTGAAGCATTGTGTTACAAACAAATCATAAACGCATATACTTTTTATTTATGATGTCAGCTACCCTTCAATACAAAATGTTATTGTTGATCGTTTCTACGTTTTACATATTTTTATATCCTTTTTCTTAGTCTAGTTATAAGCTAAGGTAAATTTTATCTTTTAATACAATTTAATTCTTAAACTCTTTCATAAAATTTTTACTGCTTTATGCATATAAATCATAATAATTTACTTATTTATGTTTCTTGCATATCGTCTTTCATCTTTTTCATGATATATATACCATACATTTTGTGTATCTCTTCTATAAAAGAAATATATTACAAATATTTATTTTGTCTTTTATTTCATTTTTATTTAATAAATTTTTATTTTGTCTTTTGTTTCATATTTATTTAATAAACTTTATTTTGTATTTTCTCATTATTTACTTGAATAATACTGACTTTTGAATTACTTGTATTGACCATGTGTATGCAACGTTGTATACATCTATGTAGTTTTTGTTGCATAGTTTTACTCAATGATATTTATTTTATTTCTAATCTTAAACTAATCTCTAAAGCTATTCTTATTCTATAAATTTTGCGAGTTCACGGCATATTCCCTTGGTTATTATATTTTGTCGTGAATCGTCAACAATGATTTTTAAAGCATGAACGACATGTATAATAACCATTGTGATAACTCGCACAAATGATTATTAATTTTCTACGTCTATATAATCATAAAGCATAGATATGTGATATTTTCCTTTGATCCTTTCGCCATCTATTTCTTGTAGCTCGTACGTTACATTACTCAAAATTTTATTTACTCTATATGGGCCTCTGTACGGTAAGTCCAACTTTGCGCACTTGTTTAAATTTCTCCTTCCCAACCTGTAGTTTTTTACCACTACCAGATCTCCAATTTGGTACGTCTTGTGTTTTCTTATCTTTTCATTTTCTGTTCTCATGTATTTTTCTTTTTATTTCAAGAATTTCTTCAGTTTGTTGACATGCTTCAATGCTCTGTCGACTGTATATTTCTGGTGCATGATCCAAGTTATAATTGTTGACTTGGTATGCATTTTGCTGCTTTATCCCTCCTTGAGCTCTACTCAATGCATCTGCAACAATGTTGTCTGCGCCCTTTCTATGCCTTATTCTAAATGAATATTCCGACAATAAAAGTGACCATCTATATATTCTTGAGTTGTTGAATCTGGTCTTCATAAGGAAAATTAATGACAAATGATCCGTCTCAACTAAGAAGCTATTTCCCAGTAGATAGTATTTTAATTTGGATACTGCATGAACCAAAGACAAAAGTTCTTTTTCTGAAATCGTGTAGTTTAATTCGTATCCCTTCAAAATCCTTGATAAGAAACAGATTGGCTTTTCCACACCATTTCTTATCTGTAGTAACTCTGCAGCTATTGCATTATTTGATGCGTCGCATCTTAAAATAAATTCTTCATTAAAATCGGGCAAATTTACTATTAATGCTTTGCAAAAATTCTCTTTCACTTCTTCAAATGCTTTGAGAGTTTCAGGAGTCCATTTAAGTTTTACTCCCTTCTTTATCATTCTGAAAAGCATGTAAGTTTGATCAGATATTTTCGGAATGAAATGTTTATAATAATTTATCATTCCCAAGAATCCTCTGAGCATTTTTATGTTCTTTGGTCTGGGATACTTTCTTATTGCTTCCAATTTTTCTTTTTCTATAGTGATTGTTTTACCATCTATAATATACCCTAGATAATTTATTTTATTTTTATAAAATTCACATTTTTCTACGTTAACTTTTAAATCGTTTTCTGCTAACGTATTTAAAACCTTTTCTACCGATTCTTTGTGACTCTCTAAATCTTTATTAAATATCAGTATGTCATCCACATAATGAGAAACGTACTCCTCGTGTGGATCTAAAATTTGTTGCATGGCTCTAACCAAAGCGGCTGTCGCTGTTGATAGGCCAAACGGAACGACTCTATACGAATAGACTAATGAATTGAACATAAAGGAACAATACTTCCTTGAGTCCTTGTGTAATGGTACCAGCCAAAAAGAACTCTTCAGATCTATTTTTGTGAACCACCTTGCATCAGTACACCTTGTTAATAAGGTCTCTATACTCTGCGGAGCTTCAAAATTAGGGGAGGTCCTTGAGTTAAGGCCCCTTGCATCAAGACATAAGCGTAATTTTGTTTCTTTCTGATTACCTGTATTTTTCTTTACTACCACTACTATTGGATTTATAAATGTTGATTCTGTTCTTTCTATAATTTTATTTTTTAACATTTCTTTAATTTCTAATTTGACTTGTTCTCTGTATTTATTGGGGACAGGATAATTTTTGACTTTAAAAGGTTGTGTTTCATCTACTTTGAGCCTGTGTTCATAGCCTTTTGCTAAACCAGGTTTATTATCAAATAACTCTTTATATTTACTGACAAGATTGCTCACATGGCTTATGTATTGTTTATCACAATTTAAATTCGTACCATCCCTATATTGCGTGAAGTCCTCACTTTGACGATGCTTCACAGGATGTGCACACTTATTGTCTAATAAACTACTATCCATTTTATTTGTGAGATTTTGTTCAGCATTATTTATATATAAATTATTAATTAATATTTCATCTTCCTGTGTTTCCTTACACCAGGAGATTATTGAATTTTTAATATGAAATGTTTTGTTTTCCATATTTATTTTTGTACCGTATTGACTTAAAAAGTCTATCCCCAAAATACAATTGCTGTTCAAATTAGGCACTATTATGAATTCTGTTAATAATTTTAAACTACCTATTCTAACATTTATACAAAAAACTTTATCTATAGTAATGATATGTTTCTTATTTGCATTTATTAAATTTACTTTTCTTATAGGCATATAATATCCTAATTTTTCTATGTCTTTGTCTATAATACTACTATCTAATAATGATAATTGCGCTCCTGTGTCTAATAATGCTTCTATTTCTTCGTTCCCTATTTTTACTGTTATATGTGGTAATTTCGTCTTGATTTTCTTTAGATCGTCAAAGTTATATACATTTTGTATCTTCTTTTTCTTCTTGACTGGCCTTTCTAAAAATCCAACGAAGTCGCGTTTGAGTAGGTAGAATTTACCCATTCTTTATTTGTCGGTAGTTGTCTTGAATCCTTGGGTATTGCACCTTTTGATTCTGTCTTTTCCTTCGTACTTATTTCTTTCTTCTCTTCACTTATTTGAACATTGTTCACTCTTCTTTCCCTCTCAGGGTTTCTTTCTTCCTTCCCATAATTTTGTTCAGTCTTCCTCTCATTTTCATAATTTCTTGTTTTATTGTTTGAATATGGATTTTTCCCATAGCTTGGCTTATTGTATGTATATGGGTTATTTCCATAATTCTGTTTGCCCTGGTTTTGATTGTACCAATTATTGTTGTACTGTTTATTTTGATTATAACGAGGTGTATTGTTTATATGTGGATTATTTCCATTGTTGTTGTTGTTATTATAATTTCTGGGTGGATTGTTTGTATATTTGATATTTTCATAATTGTTGTTGTTTCCCTTTTCATCCACATCGTCTAATCTCTTGACCAGTTCCAGTAGTGCTTCAATGTTATCAATTCCTTGAAGTGCCACCGCCTGTGTAACGTTGTGGTCAAAGTGTGCTGCTAGTTGTGAAACAATATCGCTCTCTTCAATGGTTGGTTGTATGTATTTAAGAAAAGAATATTTTCGTATGATGTAGTTTTCTCGAGAAGATCCAGCCCTGTATTTGCCGAACACTAAATCGTGTCTAATTTTCCTCTGCTGAGTCTGTCCCCAGTACTGTCTCACAAAACGAATCTCAAATTCTTTGAAGTCTACTACTTCATCTATTATCATATCGTACCACTGAAGTGCATAATCCTTCAAACAACCTCTTATGAAATGTAGCTTTGACATCTCATCAGATATTCCCCTCATATACGTTTTTATCGTTCTCATAAACGCCATTGGATTATCTTTGTAAACTCCTGAGAATTTTGGTATATTCTCTGCGCTACCAGGTATTTGTGTCAAAGATACACTAGGTGTACTAACCCCATGTACTTTGTTCTCTAACCCTTTGATACTGTTTTCAAAGGTTAAAGTTTTGTTTTGTAAGGTTAACATTGTGTCCGTACAAACACCATATTTTATTTTGCAATCTTCCACTTGGTGTGAAAGTTCTTGTATTTGCTCTTGATATTCTACATTATTCCCTTTCACTTTATTTTCAAGAGAATTTATTTTCTCATCTACCTTATTAAAACTAGTTTGTGTTTTGGCAGACCTTTCGTTGATTTCTTTTATTAAGAATGTGCCTTTACCTTCACATTTCTTTTCGTTAATGTTTATTTGTTTATTTAAAGTTGCAACTGACTGTTCTAACTTTAATTCCACTTTTGCATTTAGCTCTAAAGTTTCCTTTCTTAATTCTGCGAAACCTGCGTCTATTTTAGCATTGAGTTTTTCTAATTTTTGATTATTTTGTTCAAATTTTTTGTTCATATTCCTATTGTTTTCTTCTATTCTGCTGAATAGTTTATTGAAAAGATTCTCAAGTTTTTGTTCACCAGCTACGCCACTGATGCTTTCTGTTTGTATGCTACCTTCAAGTGTTTGATCTTCTGATTCAGGTTTTTCTGACTCTGAATCAGAAGATACCGGACGATTGTCCCTGTATTTTGTGAACTGTGAACCTTCACCATTATTTTTATCCTTCTCTGCCATTTTTATCTTATTCCTAACTTATAAATTAATAACGAAACTTATCTAATCAAATACTATTCCTCCTTCTTTATCCCTTTCTAAATAAGAGAAATTGATAATTCACCAGTAAATGAAAATTAAAGGTATTCTGTCTCTCAATTGGACATTGAATAATTATTCTATTTACCAATGAATAAAAAAAAATGAAACAAACTTTGTACCCATTATTTGTACAAAATAAATTATTATTTTTTTGTTTAAACATTTAAAAAAAAACAAAATTGCACTGCTTCATAACGTTGAGTGTTATGTAAATAATTATTGACAAACGAGAAAATGAATACAATGCTCCACTATGTTAAGCGACATTAATTATATATTTTTTTTCTTTTAAACAATTATAAAAAGTAATACATTGCCTCTCTATGTTGGGCGTTAAATAAATATATGATTAATAAACAACAAGAAAAAGGAATACATTGCCCCACTTCGTTGAGCGCCATTTAAATTTATGCTGTGCCATATAAATATTTATTTTAAATAATGTTATTGCCATACGTTGGGCATCGCCATATAATTTATATGCTGTGACAACATATATTTGTGTATATTACCACACGTAGGGTATAGTCTTTTGTATATGCTGTACTCTTAAAATTATTCTTTATACACCAAAAACTTATAATTGGTTTTGTATTTTATTTTTTTTATATTGTTGAAGCATGTACTTTGTGACTATTGTGGATTCTGGCAATGTGTGTGGTTCCTTCTCCTTCACTGATGATTTTTCTCTTGCTCATAATAGGGAAGAGGTAATAGTAATAGTTTTGTTCAAAGAAAAACTGTATGTCTATACAACATAATTATATACCTTTTATTTTGTAATTTATAGATTCAAAATAATTTTTATACACACCTTTATGCTCTAAACAAAATACATAATTGAAAATGCTCATATCATTTATACCTAATGCCGGTTGTAATGTATGTAAATCTTTTATTTATTTATTTATTCTGCTAAACAAAATAAATATTTATCCTGTAAATAAACAAATGTAAACTTTTATTGTACATTGATGGTGATACTTATCGATGTAATTATATTTATGTGTTGGCTTCAATTAATTGCTTTAGACAACCATTTGCACGTGTTGTATCTAGCTCTTAATCTTTGCCTTGTGGAACTTTTAATTAATTATTTGCCTAACTTGAAAGAGATTAATGATGCCTAGACAATACGATGAAGAAAATGCTCATTCGCACGTAGCATCTCTCCAACTGCCCAACACCATTAATCCTATTTTGTTGTAATTCCAACTTTATGAATTAAAAACAAACCTTACAGGATAAAATATTTACTTATCTATATTGTCCAACAATACATTGATTAATCATTTGCACGTAAAAACCAATGTCTGTTCAACAATTTGTATAACTTCCTTCTCAAAAAAAATAAACTTACTTGCTATCAAAATATTCATTTTGAATGTCCATATTGAACGTTTCAAGTGAATTCAAATATATTAAATAAAATAAGAACTACTATGAATATACGTGATGAAGAAATAATGAAAACTACAATGTAACAATCTAAAGCGTCTTATTCTTTAGGAGTTGTAATAAGAGGTCTTCCTTTCGGAATTGTCATGAGAAGTCTTCCTTCGTGTCGAATCTTGTTTCGTATTTATAGCGGCAAAAAAAACTCTATGTTGACCATTGCGCCCTCTAGTCCATATTTTAGGTTGGCATTGGAATACACGTTCCAGTGAAGTCGCTGTCCGCATGTTGCCGTCTTGATACACACACACATACACATATTGTTCTGACAGTTCACTATTTACCAAACGTCAATATAAATTTCCAATTCAAAAGTCCCCTCTGCCTCGCACAGCATTTCCAACGGTAGGTTTATTCTTGTCGCTAATACCATCCTTCTTTGTATTCGTCAATGAACCTATTGCCTTGTTCATTGTTCGATACATATTTTTTCTTTCCATTTATTAATGTCAATTTCACTTTTCTTTTAGCTGAATTGCGACTTGGCAAAATGGGAAACATGCCGGAGATAACTATTATTTTTCTTCCCGCACTGCCTGTACCTGGAGGACACGCCTGTTTCTTCACCGTTTCTCTATCTTCTATCCATGATCTTTCTATTGGTAAAATGTCAATCTGCAATAGACTTTACACAAGTTTTATATATTTTGTTGTCTTTTTGTAGGTCATGAAACTGTACACGTCTGTTTCCAGTCTCTGAAGCATTGTGTTACAAACAAATCATAAACACATATACTTTTTATTTATGATGTCAGCTACCCTTCAATACAAAATGTTATTGTTGATCGTTTCTACGTTTTACATATTTTTATATCCTTTTTCTTAGTCTAGTTATAAGCTAAGGTAAATTTTATCTTTTAATACAATTTAATTCTTAAACTCTTTCATAAAATTTTTACTGCTTTATGCATATAAATCATAATAATTTACTTATTTATGTTTCTTGCATATCGTCTTTCATCTTTTTCATGATATATATACCATACATTTTGTGTATCTCTTCTATAAAAGAAATATATTACAAATATTTATTTTGTCTTTTATTTCATTTTTATTCAATAAATTTTTATTTTGTCTTTTGTTTCATATTTATTTAATAAACTTTATTTTGTATTTTCTCATTATTTACTTGAATAATACTGACTTTTGAATTACTTGTATTGACCATGTGTATGCAACTTTGTATACATCTATGTAGTTTTTGTTGCATAGTTTTACTCAATGATATTTATTTTATTTCTAATCTTAAACTAATCTCTAAAGCTATTCTTATTCTATAAATTTTGCGAGTTCACGGCAATATGTATAAAAAAATTTCAATTAAAAAAAAAGGGTAGCTGACGAGATCTTCTTCGCTTACAAAATGATCACAGCATAATATTCACTTATTGCAAGGCAATCATAAAATAATAATGCATTTATTACATATCTTAAATATTGGGCAACAATAACATCTTGTAAGGTCAGAATTCATATATGAAATAAAAGCAACAACGTGACCCTAAAATATCAAACACAGCGTGGAAGCACTGTAGGTGTCCTCCATTAATTCAGAAAAAACCCAACCCAACCCTGATGGGGAACACAATGGGTTAAATACTAGCGAAATTTTCCAAAAAGTTTGTTTCGTCACAGAAACAGGAGGGGTTTGTGATTGTGAGATTGTTGACTTTCAGGATTATTAAGGAAACCAACTGTGATACTATAACTTCTTACTGGCCGTGCTCCACTTACGCTTAGAAGATTAGAAGTAAAAAACAGTCGAAGATCCATGACATCTCTTTTTAACTACGAGCCACAGATAAGCAGATGCCGATCAAGAAAGCTTTCTCCAAATGATCGAATCGATCACTATTAAACGAGGGAACTGCCGCATAGCGCTGTGGAAAGAACAGACACCTCATTGGATCCGAACATTCTTAGAGTTGTAGTGATGTACTGGAACAGCTGAAGAAATCAAAAGACCGTTTTACCTCCGAACATGGTAATATTTCCAAGTTCCTTCATAGTGCTTGTACATCCAGTTTTGCCGAGCCCGTTTGGTCGCCGATTCAACATGGGTTTATGTCTAAAAGATTTACCATGTCGAATCTTGCCCCTTTCTCTCAGGCTTTATGTGAAACACTTGACAATGAGAAGCAGATGAATGAATATTTACACTAACATTTTGCGTGTCTTCGATACTATCGATCATGCTGCTTTCTTGGAAAAATTAGTTTATTTGGGTTCAGGAACTCACTGTTAATACTTCTTAATTCATACCTTACTGAAAAAAGTTACTTCGTATACTTAATGGCCACAAATTAAGAATGTATATTTTTATTTTATAAGTACCTCAGGGGTCCAACCTTGGACCCTTATTATTTAACACCTTTGTTAATGGTTTTATAATTTTTAACAAATGTAATGCTTAGACTTATGCTGAAAATTTCATGGAGTTGATGGTGCCGAATATGCTACCTTATTTCATAGGAGCGAGTCACGAATTGGTGCTCTTGAAACAAATTAGAATTGAACATCGTCATATACTGCTTTATATCTGTTACCAGACAACCCAATTCTTCCAATTAATTTATTGGCAACATTGCAGTCTACCAAAAAGCGCATGTAAATCATTTCGAGTTATTTTAGATGAAAATATTACCTTTAATGATCATTTTTTCTTCGACACTACGTCAACATTTCGAGTGCTGGGTTTCATTATCCGCACATGTAAAGATTTTGAAAACGTTGATAATGTCGTCACTAGTGTTTATATGCTACAGTGGTGCGGTATCCTATATATGATTGCTATATTAATGTAAGTTTCTAAAGTATTTGTGTTACAAATTCGCTAGAACGTACTCACGTGAATTGGACTGTAAATTGCTTCTGGATCGACATTGAGTTCAATCACTACAAGCAAGAAATTGAAGATCAACTCACCAGATTTGCCAACTGGAAGTTAATTTTCGAGTACCTCGTTCAAGCTCAAGAGTGAATGAAGTGTTTCTACTTCAAACTGATATCATAAGTATTTTGCTGATGGTTCCTATAGTGCATTTTGGCAAGAATTCCAACATTATTGCACACGTTTTTCTTTAGTTGTTGCTCTTTTTAATGTTTTCCTATTTCTCTATAATATTATTATATGAATTAATCATTGTTATCAATTTTTCAGGTATATATTATCTTTGTTGTTTGTTTATATTGTCTGAATTGGATAAACCTGGTGGGCAATGTAATAAATATTATTATTATTAAATCACAAAGAAACTAAAACAGCTAAGTATTTCTAGTCAATGGCATGTATATTATTCCAAGAATTTTATTTTTGTATTTAATTATACGTAATATACGTTTATATGTACAATATTTGTCAACGTTGAACAGTACTTGTTATACGGAGCATTAAACTATACTTATTGTTTAATTACGTTATAATTACAAAATTCTTATGTCAATGTTAAGCGTTGCATTGTTAAATAAATGGAACAGGTGTAATACTATAGATAATCGTTCATTGCAATGCTGACCATGATGGTGTAATTATATTGTATTGTATGCGTGTAATTAATTATCTACTCTTGTTAGTAGACAGTTTTCATAATCAAAATAACATACTCTTTATAAATGCAAAGGACGTAGTGATAATAATCACTATAGATAAGAATAAAACAAGAAATTTATTTAGAATATTCTCCCTAATAAATGTTTCGTAAAATTGGATTGACAGATTATTCATTGTCATAAGAGGTACATTCCTTGATATGGACCTTGGAATTAGATAAATATTACTATTAATTAGTTCTGCTTCTATAGATTAGGTATAAAATGGCAATTGATATGTTTATAAAAAAAAACATTATAACTATATGTATAAGAAATGTTAAAATTCTATAATTATTCCCATAACTTACGTTCTTTGTAGTAATGTTTTGTACAATATATGTATATCTATTTGACGTAATTTTTAGCACGCAAGGAAATGTATTCAAAGTATATATGAAATATAAAAAAACAAATTATAATATATGAAAATGGTGCTTAATAATTAATATGCGGTAGCTGCAATATCCTTTATATTAACATTTCAATTGAGAGATACGTACATACATATGTTCAGATATATATTGTTGTTATTATCATGTATTAATATTCAAGTTTCTTCCGGGTGTTGCAACTTAAATAGTACTGCTATTCATTAGTTAATTATTTGAACATTTTAAATACTGTTGTGATTTTATTAATAATACTGAATACGAAATTAAATCAAATACCCAGAACCCGATTACAGCTGTAGATTAATACGCAACGTCAGTAAGTTACTCATTTGGAACAATAATTGGATCGTCACTGATCTGCAAAATTTGAATGGAATTGTGAAGAAACAATATATTAGTCATCGGAATTACCACCTCGGCGCTATTGCGAAGTACTTCTTATTTTCTACTGCTCGTATTTGATGGGAAAAAGCGTGTAATGAATACAATACCATTGTTATAAAATATCTATACTTAGAGATTAAATATAATATAAGAAATTCGTCACTAGTCGCCATTATAGAGCAGGAATTAACAAAAAAATATTTGTCTGCATCTATTTAATATACATAAATAGAGAATAGACACCTAAGTGAATCACATGTAAGGATTAGTGAACATATGAAGATAAAGAAAGTGGTAAATAAACAAGTTAAACCATGAACAAAGAGTATATATCAGTGAACAAATCTGAAACGGTTGTGGTTTGCTCGAAAGGCTCACATTCCTAAAATCAACATTTTGTATGTCACCATTCAGAGTCGCTAATGGCCCAAGTGTTGACATGCGGTCAATGTGGTAAAGGTAATTTACGACCAGCTAAGAATCAAGCCGTGAACCGTATAACAAATAGTTCCTTAGTGCTTGTTTTCAGTAAACAGATGACGCTACTATGAAATAAATGAATTTGCCGTATACATACTATTCTGATCATAGTGTCATGGTTAGAAAGCGTATGTACCAATAGTATACTAAATAATATTTTATCTTCGCTCAAAGAAAATTGTAGAATAATGCGTTGCACATACAAACATGATAATATCTATATATTATACAATATAAATAGGGAAAACTGAATGTATTGCTTTATATTACAAATAAGAAATGCAAAATACAAAGTAGAAGTAGTTCCTATTTTGTGTTTCTGTTAAAGTACAACGAAGATATTTGTAGAATTTTGTAATAAATTAGAATATTCCTCTTTTGGGATGAAAAACCATCTAAAACTGTGTATCACTGGTTTAGTGAATTCAAACATCGCTGTTGTTCGCTCACTGACGAAATTAACGAAAGTTGTTTTACCATAAAACATCGATGCTGTGCGCGAACTCTTAATGCATTTTTGTCATGTGTCATACCGTGAGATGGAGGCATACCTGGGCATTAGTATGATAAGCAAAATATAAGTTTGTAATTGAAACTTATGTTTTTAAAAAGAAAATTAAAGAGTTTATTTAACAATTCTTTTTATTGAAGTAGCACTTGACAATTCTAGTACAAGAAACTAATTGACTAAATACATTAAGTTTACATATATTTATAACATCTTAAAACTATATATCAGCGTTCCCAGGCGATAGGCGCATTTCCTCGAAGAGTAGTGTGAGAATCTGCATCTGCTCTTGTGTTTTCCAGTAATTGTCTTTCTGAATATTCCACTATCATATCGCACGGGTGTTGTTTACTTCTACTGGTATTTCTGCGTATTCTGGTACCGTAACGCCACCGGCCCTAGAAGGAAATATCCTCTTGGATTTTCAGAGACAAGGGGTGTTTACTTCTTTCTTGCACACGGGTCTTCTTTTCTTCGTTTTCTTTTTTCTTTTCTTCTTGTTTCTGTCCTTTTCTTCGTGGTGACGCCATCTTTTTCCTTTGATATATGTATCGAATCAATATGTATATAACAAATAAACATATTAATATCGTTATTAATATTATCCATATGGTAATTGGTTGTTCGTGAAATTCCACTTCATTTAGTGCCGCTATTTCTTCCTTTAATTCTCGTAGTCCATTGTGAATTTTGGGTAGGTTGTTCAGGTGTAATTCTTGGATTTCTTTTACGTTTGCGATATCGGTTTCTTCATTAATTTGTATAGTTTGTTCGCCCTCCAACTGTGGGATTTTCGGTATCTTCAGTGACTGCCGTGATTCGTAAGTTTGGAACAATATTTGTTTGACTTTTACTGTACATTCTTTGGTTAATGTAAGAATGTATGTCCCTTGGATTTTCTCTACTTCTTGTTCATCTTGACAATATTTGTGTATTGTTAGAGGTTCGGGAAGAGTTATCAACCATTGATTGCTTGCTGACTTTGTTGATTGGATATCTTCGATTGTGGTAATCGTCTGGATACAGGTATTGTAATTATTTGAATACGTTAGCAGCTGTGTTTCGCATATGGAACTGGTGCTTAATACTTGAGCTTCCATTTGATCACAAATGTAACCGTTTGATTTCATTTCAAAACATTGATCGTCCGAAGCAATAAATTTCTGATCGTTTATGGCTACATATTTTGTGGATGGGATAATTTGTTTGAAATTAGTTTGGTTTACATATATCGGCAGGGGATACAATCTATAATAGGTGTAAGGTTCGGTTTCTACAAGTGGTACATAAATAATAAATACAATCGTGTTTTCTTTTATGTATGCTTTTAATTTTAAAACATTATTTAGATGATGAATATTAATAAATATGGGATCGACTGGTAATTTATAAGGATTTCACGCAGTAAATCATAGGAATTAATTATTGATGAATGAAATGTTTGGATCTTGCAAAAGTCAATGCAGTTATTAGTTTCTGTAATTCTTATAATATTTCCCGTTAGAAATATCATTTGATTTAAAATTGCATAAATGTGAATTCTAAATTCGTTTTCTATTGACCGATACTCTGTGGCTTTAATTGCGTTTTCAAGTAAATCCATTCGTGCTTGTAATAAAATTTGATTACTTTGGATGGCGTTAATTGTTTTGTTAAATTGATTCATTGAATCGATCGTTAAAGTTATTTGCTTTTCTACTATGCTTTTTATTTTATTCTGATTGTTGATTATTTCGTGTATTAATTTATCGTATCTCTCCGCATCTTCTTGATCTAAATTGCTCGTTATTGCCTTTACAATTCCTCCTACAAAATTAAATGCACCTCTTTTTGTTCTGCTTTTAGGTAACAATTCATTAATCCTAGTTTTCATTAATTCTATATTATATTCTAATATCTTATGATAATCTTCTAATTCTAATGCGTAACTATCTCTAAATTTACCTCTTCTGGTCGTAATTGTTATCCAGTGATTATACCTATTTTCTAATTCCTTAGCTTCTAGTATTATGTTATCTAAGTTATATACATTAATACATTTCCAATAGGTATAGATATTCCAGGCTGATCCTAACCTGACAGGTAACAGTCCTGTATTGTCGTTAACTTTCTTTAATTCGACGTCCCCGGTTGTTCCGGTGGTTCCGATGAGGATGCATCTGGAACAAATCCGTATTTTAGATTTTTGATATGCACTTTCTTTTCTTTATTGTTCTTATCTGTGATAACTGCCGTATTATTTTTTAATATCTTCTTGACTTCGTATGGACCTGCGAATTTGGGTGTTTTAAATATACCTCTTGTCCCGCTTGTAAGGGTTTTGTTTTGAGTTGAGTGTTACGTTTTTCTACTGTTTTCACCTTTTGATCTTGCATTTTTTTTCCAAGGTTTTCGTATAATAACTTTAGTCTATTAACATGCTTTGTTAAATAATTGTTGTAAAAATCTTTATCATAACACAGATCGAAAGGATCATGTGCTTTGGTGTGGCCTAAAGTCAGTTCTAAAGGTGTTAATCCAGTTGCCGAATGTATTGAGTTGTTGTATCCTATAATAGCTAATTTCATTAATTTTTCAATATCTTCTGAGGGGTGATTTTCGCGTAGCAGTCGCATGTTTTCGATTAGAGTTGAATGTAAACGTTCTATGTTTGAATTCGAATTTGGATTATATGGCGTTGTTATGTGTATTTTTATTTTATGTTTATCTAATAGTTCTTTCACTAAATCATTCGTAAATTCTGTACCTCCGTCCATTATGACTTGCTCAGGTATACCGTATAAAGAGAAATATGTGATTAAGGTGTCTACTAGTTCTACTGCATTGTTACTTTGTATCTTAAAAGCTTGACCAAATTTTGTAAATGCGTCTACTGTTATTAAGAATATTTTTCCTGCTATTGTAAATGTGTCTAAATATATCTTCTCGAATGGTTGGTCGATTTTTTCCGTAATATTTAACTCAGGGTGTTGTGCGTGCCTATCATATTTATTTCGGTTACAAATTTCACAGCGTTTTATATATACAGATATTGTCTCTTTCATATTTAACCAATAGTACTTACGTTGTAAATGTTGTAATGTTTCATTGACTCCACGGTGATTCGTTTTTCCCTCGTGGTAATTTTTTATTGTTTCTAATTGTTGTTCTGGATCGGCAATTGTCTGTAATTTTCGCAGACAGCGACGAATTTTGGGTCCGTTGTCGTTGAAATGTTTAGTGTATACATTGCATAGGTCTCGGTATATTGATTCCTGTTCACAATAAATAAAATGCTTACCATTACTCATGTAATCCCTAATGAACTCCATTACTTGTTGCTCGTTGTTATTTCTCGGGATTTGGACCTTATAAATCTTCTTTCCTTGTTCCTGTTTGAAAGAAATTTTGTTTTTGTCTAAGTATGTATAAGTAATGTGGTACTGTGGGTTTTTACAATCGATTGCTTCATCCATCGATGGTATCGTGGTTTTCGGTTCATCATTTTCGTTGGAATGTACTGTTTCTGTCGGTTCTTCTCTATTTAATTGATTTGGTTGATGGTCCACGCTATTATCTTCTGGTGGATGTTCTGGTGGTGCTTGTGATGGCTGATTTGTTCTCTCTTCTCTTTCTATTATTTCTTGAATGTCGTTTAGTAGTCGATCGGCATCGTCGTCTGGGTTGTTTATTAATGACATAGTTTCTAGAGTGTTTATTTGAATTCTCGACAATGCGTCCGCATTTGTATTATATTTACCTTTTTTATATACGAGGTCGAAATTGTACTCTCCTAATTTAATCTTCCATCGGGATAATTTAGAATTTGGTTCTTTTATTGAGTTTAACCAAACAAGTGGGCGGTGATCTGTATAGATTGTGAAGCGTCGTCCATATAGATATGGGCGGAAGTATTTTGTTGCCCAAACAATTGCCAATAATTCGCGTTCTATTACCGAATATCTTTTTTCGGTTTCACTGAGTGTTCTCGAAGCGTAACATACAGGCTTATCACTACCTACGTTTCCTTGCGATAATACCGCGCCAAGGGCTATGTTGGATGCGTCTGTGGTAAGAATAAATAGTTTTGAAAAATCTGGATATTGGAGGATCGGTTTATCCATCAGTATGTTTTTACACATTTCAAAAGCCTTTGTATATTGTTCATCAATTACTATTTTTGCGCCTTTTTTCAGGCAACTTTTTAAAGGTTTTGTGAGTTTTGCGAAATCTTTTATGAATTTTCGGTAATAACCGACAAGTCCAAGAAATGATTTAATTTCAGTGACAGTTTTAGGTATTGGGTACTTCATTATCGCTCTTACCTTTTCTGGGTTTGGTTTTACTCCTTCCCGTGTTATTAGATGTCCTAGGTAAGCGACTTCTTTTCTCAGGAACTCACATTTGTCCAATTGTATTTTTAAATTAACCTTCTGTAACCGTTGAAAAACCTTTTCTAATTTTTCGTGATGTTCTTGTAGGCTTGTTGCATAGATTATGACATCATCAAGATATACATGACATACATCTTCTTGTAGTCCTCTGAGGACGTTGTCCATCATCCTCTGGAAGGTGGCAGGCGCATTTTTTAATCCGAAACTCATTCTTTTGAACTCGTAATGGCTCTGTTGAAAAAGCTGTTTTTTGAATGTCTTTTTCTGCCATTTCGATTTGATGATATCCTGACGCCAAATCTAGGGTCGTAAAGTATTGAGCTCTTCCTAATTTGTCAGGTATTTCAGTGATGTTCGGTATGGGGTATTTGTCATCAATCGTTTGATCATTTAACTTCCGGTAGTCTATGACCATCCTGTATTTTACTTCGCCGGATGCGTCTAACTTTTTGGGTACGATACTTACAGGTGCCGACCATGGGCTATAGCTTTCTTCAATTATATTCTGTTGTAACAATTTTCCTACCTGCGATTTTATTTCTTGACGTTGTTGTGGGGTTTTTCTATATGGTTTGATGTAAATTGGCGTTTCCTCTTTCATATACAACGTATGTTTAACTTCATTAGTAAAAGTTAATGGAAGTTTATCATTGTAGCAAATATCTTTATACTTTAAACAAATATTTCGAATCTGTTCGCGTTCTTCTAAATTTAAATGTTCTAAACGCAATTTATTTATAACATTTTCGGTTTGAAATTTACCAACATAATCAGAGTTATAATTTACATCGTTATAATTTTGCTCTACTGGTTGATACGTTTCTACTCTAATAGGATTTTCTATATCTATTTCTACCTGATGTTCATTAAAATTCGCTACTTCAGTTATTGCATAAAAATCTGAGGAATTCGTTAATGTTGAGGGTATTTCTACACCTGGTGCAACTACTTGATGTTCGATAATAATATTATTACAATTTTGTGTAACAGGTAATTTTTCTAATGAATTTTAATATTTCCAAATTTTGTACGTACGATTTCGTTTGGTACGTCTACAATTGCGCCTAATTGTTTCATTAAATTTACGCCTATTAGTCCATCATAATTGTTAGAAAAATCAAATACATGAAACTTAAGAATTTCTCTTGGTGGACCTTTAAAAGTTTTTTAGCAAGGTATTTTAATAATGTATTCATGCTAAGAGATTGCGTGTGGTGTTTGAATTGTAAATGGCTCGTATTTACTATAATTTACAAAATATTCGTCTACTTTATGCGAACTTATCATAGAACGTGAGGAACCCGTATCTATAAGAAATTTGGCTTTTATTTCTGGAAGAAATATAAATGGTAATTTTGATGATGTGTTTGTGTTTAATTTAATATTTTCAAGCTGATAGTCAGATTTTCTTAATGTTGGTTATGTTCCGAGGCTGGTGTACGAAAATTTTCGTCTTCTTCTTTTTGATTAAATGTGTCGTAGTTTCCTGTATCGTCCTCTTGGTACTCTTCGTAATTGTCATATTCATTATAAGTATCGTAGGTGTCGTCTTGGTACTCAGGTATTTCTTCTGTGGTTTGGTGAAATAACTGACCTGTCGTCCAAGTGGGTTTTCCTGGTTGTGTATTTCCACGTGAAGTTCCTGGTAAACTTGTTCTTGCGCTTTCTATTTCCATGGGCGTTTGTCTAGGTTGTCTCTTTTGTTCAAGTTGACCTGGGGTTTTTGAAAAACGAAACGACGGTGCTTGAAACGTTCGTTGCTGTGGGTATTGTTGTGTAGCTGGTTTATAAAATTGTGTAGGTTGTCTAGGTTGGAAATACGCTGGCGATGATGCTGGCTGTGTATATGAGTTTTGACCTGGTGTTTGCGGTGGTCTGAAGTTATTTTGTGGCGGACTACGCCATGTATTCTGTGTTGCTGGCGTTCTTTGTTTCATCGGCCTGTATTCCGCTTTGTTTATGTTATTCGGCTGTCGCGTTAAATAATTAAAATTTTCTTCTTCTAACACGAGTGACAGAGCTTTTTCTAAATTTTCAGGTTGCCTAAATCTAACCGCGTCCGCGTCCGAAACACAGGTTTTTACTTTCGTTAATAACAAATTTAATACATTTTTACATCTTAACCCGAAATTATACGCGTTTTCACCGCGGTCTGGGCGTAACTGCATTAAATCTTGCATTAAACAATTTTCTGATCTTTGATCGCTAAAATTTAATCGTAATAATTCCTTAAGATCGTCCCAGTCTGTTATTGTTTCTCTACTACCTACTAATTGCAAAGCTCTACCTGTTAATTTTGACTGGAAAAGTCTCATAAGATATTCATTAATATCGTCCGTTACAACTGCAGATGCAAAACGACCTATTAAATAATCACATGCCGAAATATACATGGTTAACGTATTCGGGTCGCCCTCATACGCGGGTATGAGTGCGATGTGATTTTGTGTGACATCACTAATATTCGGCATTTTGTTAATATTTAATGATGTATTTAAATTATCTATTAAATTATGTAAAATATCTCCGTCTAATTCACGGTTATAATTACTTTCGTTATCTGATTGCGAGTCACTGTGTGTTTCCGATTCTTCTCCGGAAATTGACATATATTATTTACGTATCACTTTAGGATATGTATGGGAAAAATGTAGCAATAAACATGCAGAAAATTTAAATTTACTTACAGTATGATGCGTACGGTGTACATTTGCGTCTCTTCCGTAGCTCAGCTTGGTTGATTTTCTCGTTTGTTGACCGATTTGGAGGTCTTCGGCACTTCGCTTGGGCACTAAAGAGTTTTATTTAGAGTCTTTCACGAACACCGAAATTTTGGTTTTCCGCACAAATCGTTGATACGAATCGAACACTAAAAATTTTATTTAATTGTTCGCTGCGGAATCCTACTGACTGCGCCAAATATAAGTTTGTAATTGAAACTTATGTTTTTAAAAAGAAAATTAAAGAATTTATTTAACAATTCTTTTTATTGAAGTAGCACTTGACAATTCTAGTACAAGAAACTAATTGACTAAATACATTAAGTTTACATATATTTATGACATCTTAAAACTATATATCAGCGTTCCCAGGCGATAGGCGCATTTTCTCGGAGAGTAGCGCGAGAATCTGCATCTGCTCTTGTGTTTTCCAGTAATTGTCCTTCTGAATATTCCACTATCATATCGCACGGGTGTTGTTTACTTCTACTGGTATTTCTGCGTATTCTGGTACCGTAACGAGCATACATAGAATGTCGTATGAGCGTTATTTGACAATTGTTCAAAAAAAATGTCGATTGTTGCAAAAAATTCTCAAGCAATAAAATCGCGGTGTACCAAAAACCGTGTATAACATATACAGGGATAAGAGTTTTGGATTTAAGTCCAAAAGGAAACATCAGTCGAAAATGTGGCTCTCTCAAGGCGAGCCAAACATAATAAAAGTTTTTTCGGGTAAGAAGTACTTCGAAGCAAATAGTTGGCTATTTCTTTGGAAAGAAGTATATGTGGTTACCCACGAGGAAAGTATAGAACAGGAGAGATAATAAACTGGTGGGGAATAGGTATTATTTAGACGGAAGTTACCACTCTAAGGCAGGTCAGTTATGGCAATATTGACCAATCAAAATTTATAAAATGAGTATATTGAATAACTTGTCATATATCTGACATGTTTGATTATGTGTTCAGTGGTGTAACATACATATTCTAGGCATGTTTTTTTTTATGTTTTCTTTAATACAGTTAGAATAAATGTTACTATATTAAAAAGAATAAAAGGATTGAAAAAATAATGCACTCTCGATATTTCTTTAATTATTATTGGACTAAGAACCTATTTTAAATGATTTTCGAGAACATACGAAGTGTACATATACCCTATACAAAAGATATATGCACGTCTATGCATTGCGGCAGCCATATTGAGTTACCACCTTGGACAAATATTATTTTTAAGGAGACTCTCCCTGTTCTATTCTTTCCTCGTAAGTGATTACAGTGTAAGAGGATCGTAGAACGGTTATTTCTGAATGGTGCACAAGTATTGGTTTGTCAAAAGTTTTTAGAGAAATAAGAAAAAACAACTAGCGACGCAATATTATTCTTCACCATGACAACGCGAGTTCTCACACATCGGCACGAACAACTCAATATCATCATCGATATAATTCTGTGTAGACTAATTACGGCATGTAACGGATATTCGCCAAACATAGCGCCGTAGTTAAGATGGCAGTAGTTTTTAAAATATCGAGTGAAGTGTGTGGTGGCAAGACAATGATTGAAAGATAAATTATAAATTTAACATGGAAATCATGGACTGAATGTGTTTTTTACTAAATTAATTGTCAATATTACAAGAAATATAAAAATTTAAAAATCCCATCTAATATATGTATTAGATAATTGATTGAAGACGGAGATACGTGTTGAAACTCCATAATTTACAAGTAAAAATTGAAATAAATTCAAATTGAGTTCAAAACAGTTTTATTCAATTTACTACAATTGTTTCACCCTACTAGGGCCTTCATCAGCTGATGAATATTATAATACAAATTCTTTGTAGACGTTCTTATTTATGTCTTTTCCTAAATGAAGAGGGGGGAGTTTGTGACATTAGGTTAAGAGCGGGAGTAACTTATATATTTAATGTAATATTTAATATATATGTATATACATAACAATATGATTAAGAATATTAAAAAATTTGTTGAAAACTGATTGTTTACAGTTATTATAAAATTAAACAATTTATAAATATATATATAACTATAAGGATTATTAAGTTGATTTTAAATATTTAAATTTAACAACGGTGAATTATTCACTTCTAGTTGGTCATTTAAAATAAGGTTTAATTTGTTTAATTTATTTATTTCTAGGTTTTCTAATAAATTTAATTTTTTACTCTTGTCTTGTATATGTAGTATGTCAAACTTATTATTGAATTTATGTTTTTGTTCAATACAGTGGTTTGCATATGTGGAATCTGTTTTTTGTAATTTATAACTTCTTTCATGTTCTTTTATGCGTGTGGAAAAGGATATACCAGTTTGTCCGATATAAGCTTTTCCACACTCGCAATTTAACTTAACAGATTTTAAATTTTTGTCAGTTTTATCTTTATTATTTTTAATGTGATTCTGTAGTTTGTTGTTTGTACGAAATGAAATTAATGTGTTTGTTGTTTTTTGTAAATATGTTTTTATTTTTATGGAAGGTGTACCTATATAAGTCACAGAGGCAAATTTTGATAAGTAAGTTTGGGGAACTATAGGATAAATTTTGGATATGATTTTTGTTTTTTGTTTTTTATGAATTCTTTTGAATAACCATTATTCTGAGCTATGGTGTAAATTTTATCTAATTCTTTATCAAAATTAATCTTATTCATAGGAACATGGATTAATTTATATAACATTGAGTGAAAAGCAGCAAATTTATGACTAATCGAGTGGAAAGAGTTAGAATGTATCGTAATATCTGTGTGGGTGGGTTTATGGTAAATAGCGAATTCGTGTGTATCAGTAATATGTGATATTTGAAGGTCTAGAAAATTAATGGTTTTATTTTCTTCTAATTCTATGGTGAATTTAATATTATCATGCAAAGTGTTAATATGATTATGAAGTGAATTTAACTGTCTTTCCGTTTCTTTAAAACACACCAAAATATCATCTACATATCTCACCCAGTATATACAATTTTTAAATAACATATTCTGTCCCACTAAAGACATTATTAGTAAACATTCGTTATTTAAAAATTGTATATACTGGGTGAGATATGTAGATGATATTTTGGTGTGTTTTAAAGGAACGGAAAGACAGTTAAATTCACTTTATAATCATATTAAGACTTTGCATGAAAATATTAAATTCACCATAGAATTAGAAGAAAATAAAACCATTAATTTTCTAGACCTTCAAATATCACATATTACTGATACACACGAATTCGCTATTTACCATAAACCCACCCACACAGATATTACGATACATTCTAACTCTTTCCACCCGATTAGTCATAAACTTGCTGCTTTTCACTCAATGTTAGATAAATTAATCCATGTTCCTATGAATAAGATTAATTTTGATAAAGAATTAGATAGAATTTACACCATAGCTCAGAATAATGGTTATTCAAAAGAATTAATAAATAATCTCCTTCATAAAAAACAAAAAACAAAAATCATATCCAAAATTTATCCTATAGTTCCCCAAACTTACTTATCAAAATTTGCCTCTGTGACTTATATAGGTACACCTTCCATAAAAATAAAAACATATTTACAAAAAACAACAAACACATTAATTTCATTTCGTACAAACAACAAACTACAGAATCACATTAAAAATAATAAAGATAAAACTGACAAAAATTTAAAATCTGGGGTCTATAAGTTAAATTGCGAGTGTGGACAAGCTTATATCGGACAAACTGGTAGACCCTTTTCCACACGCATAAAAGAACATGAAAGAAGTTATAAATTACAAAAAACAGATTCCAAATATGCAAACCACTGTATTGAACAAAAACATAAATTCAATAATAAGTTTGACATACTACATATACAAGACAAGAGTAAAAAATTAAATTTATTAGAAAACCTAGAAATAAATAAATTAAACAAATTAAACCTTATTTTAAATGACCAACTAGAAGTGAATATAATTCACCGTTGTTAAATTTAAATATTTAAAATCAACTTAATAATTCTTATAGTTATATATATATTTATAAATTGTTTAATTTTATAATAACAGTATACAATCAGTTTTTAAAAATTTTTTT
The DNA here is from genome assembly GCA_963170755.1 of Amphimallon solstitiale. NCBI lineage: Eukaryota > Metazoa > Arthropoda > Insecta > Coleoptera > Scarabaeidae > Amphimallon > Amphimallon solstitiale. The sequence goes on from OY720675.1 coordinate 187,584,791, forward strand.
AATATTCATAATCATATTGTTATGTATATACATATATATTAAATATTACATTAAATATATAAGTTACTCCCGCTCTTAACCTAATGTCACAAACTCCCCCCTCTTCATTTAGGAAAAGACATAAATAAGAACGTCTACAAAGATTTTGTATTATAATATTCATCACCTGATGAAGCCCTAGTAGGGTGAAACAATTGTAGTAAATTGAATAAAACTGTTTTGAACTCAATTTGAATTTATTTCAATTTTCACTTGTATATGTATTAGACTTGAGTTGGTGTATGGGCTATTTCAATAGTTTACTGGATTTAGAATGTCCGAATTTTCAGGGTAGCTTTAAAAAGGGTGATATCTTTCAAAACTAATATATGAATTTATTTGCAAGTGTCTTCCTGAATCTGGTAGTGCCAGCTATGAAGATAGAATCTATGTTATATGAGATAGATTTTCACTGTTCAGTATCACTAACCTCTAAGCTGTTGTGTGGGACAGCATATGTTTGTGTAAAACCTGTATTTAAAATACACTTGTTTGCACAGAGTAGGTACGTAGTACTTATGTATGTGTGTGGGTCATGTTGGATGCGCAGTAGTCCGACGTTAATCTGCCCTGTGTGGTGTAGTGTTAGTTGATGTATTTTATGCTATCACGTTAAATTGGTGTAGATCTCTTGATCTCCATGCTTAGTGTGCTTATGGAAATAGTTGCTGTGTCCATATATGCCGCTTCTTTTGGTTTCTGCTATATATGGACGTCCACATTCATATAGTATTCTCTATACACAGTTCCTTGTTTTTTTATTCATGTTGTCTGGCTTAGTTCTTGTTAGAGTCGAACTAACATACTTGTTTTTCAGATTTTCTTTGATAGGCCTTTTATGTACGGCATTGCCGTAGTAATGTGTAGTACATTATGGTATTTGGTTGAGTTGTGTTGACCGGGGCTAAGTTGTCGAACGTGTATTCGGGATCTAAATTCATAAAGTAGGCTGTTTTTAAAGTAATTTTGTAGGTAATCAATATTGGTGTATATGCTAAGCTTTGACAAACTACAAATTCTGACAGTTGTCATACTTCAATTCAAATTATAACGCAAACATGACATAACCAAACTAACAAAATTATACGTTTGTGTCTAATTACGTGCACTGTCACCAACTTAGACCATGTATAAATGGTCTAAGGTCACCAACCATCATCAACAATCATGGCCGTCTCTAACGAAGAAAGTATGAAGGCACGGTAGTATATATAGAGTGGAAGAATACTAACTAGTATTCGTCAACGTGCAAATTTTTATCAATTAATAGAGTTTAAACTTTACTTGATAATCGGGCTTCGAGAAGTCGAAATTTAAATTGGTAGTGTTCCTGGTAATGCGGGATGTCATGTCGTTATAATTCCTCTGTGCTGGAGAAGGTGAAAAAGAAATAATACGAAACGACAACATTTATGGTCTGAATGTTGATAATTCTCACTGAAGTTTATTCAAGACAAAAATCTAACGATCATTTCTTTGTTTACTTCTATCTTTACTCCATAAAATTGCAGGAGTAGAGTAATGCAATGAAAAATTGCATTGAAATGATGAATGAAATTGAGTCGTGTTGAATGACGAATGCCGATTTTATTTCTAGATTCTTGGCGGTCACAGAACGAACAGAAAGAAGAAACTACGTATCTAATTCAATGTGTGGCATTGTATGAGAGAGGAATAACTGCCATAGAAAAAAGTCCCATTTAATAGTACTTCCAGGAGCATATAGAACGATTCATTACAGCAATAACAAGCTGGAGTCACTGATAGTCATATCTTCAACGAAGATCGTTCTTTCGCAAAATGATATAAATGTGTAAAGTACCACTTTTTAATAAAATATAGGTACCAACTAACTTAGTTTATTAGTTAAGGGATGAAGACGGAAGGGGTTTAAACATTCATACCTTACCCTTCTCCCACAATGACCTTGTGTTCACCAATTGGCATATCCCATGCTCGAGCCGTATAATTACTTCCATTTCTAAACAATGCAGATGTTCACAACAACGGATTTTGGAGTATAAAAACAGCATGCTGCCGTCTACCATTAATTCGACAATTTCAAGTTTGCCTTAAAGACTAGCTGACTTAAATAGAACCTGAAGGAGTATCAACACAGTATTTTAATATTTGCGTAAATTGTTGGGAATGTGTCCATAAAATGTATCGTTCTAGAAATTTTCACTTAAATATACAATCGACCACAGGGAGTTCATTTACTATTTTACTAAAAGTTACTATTCAGAGGTGAAGAATGTATACCGTGTGGCCGCCGTTCATAGCGCGATGCATGTATTAGTAACTACTGGTCGACTATAAATGGGCGTGCCAACTTGAATTGCCACACCGACAGCGGGCGTATAAGTTATACGTATAAATGTATTCGTAGGCAAATCAAGTGAAGAGCAGTGTAATAGGTATTGCGTTCCCGTTGTAAGTAATTATTTGTAGTTGTTTGAAGCATCAGATAATCACTGATAATATGTCAGTGAAGTAACTCATCACAGCTTCATAAACAACATAAAAGAGCAAAAATAAATAATAAATAACTCCTTGACTTTAAAATAAAAAAAACTTCTTAACTAAAATAATATTTTTCAACAAATATTTATAATCTAAAAACTCAACTATAATAAATTACTGAAACATAAAATATTTACTTCTTAAAACAGAATTGTAATTCAACATTGCAATTAACCTGTAATTAGCTAAAAAAATGTTATTCTTAAGCAATAATAAAACTCGAACTGACGCCCATATGTGGAAGCGACGACGGCGAATGCGACTGCCCGACTACACCGTATAAATCTGGATTTTTTGGACAAATCGAGTGCATCATAGGCATATGCGAAATACTAGCTCTGTTGTAATCCAGTATAACACTGCGTCTACTTGTTTACCGTTCTAATACACAGACATCTCTATCTGTTTCGCTTACTCTACAGGTATCGCGATAATGCAGACGCACGCGGTCTTATGGTATACGTACGTTTGAGTATATAAAGATAAACAAATTGTTGTAGTGCTAATTTTTTTTTTTTACGTGTAGAAACTAATGTATGACTTTTTGTATTTATTATTTGTGTGTGTATGTTGACGTTAAAAGTGATTTCAATATGTTTGTCTAAAAATGTTTTTCGATTCGCCTTTTTTTTTGGTATTCTGTTACCTTGATGTGACTTTTGAAGGAAGACCTTGTACAGCGACTAACTTGAAAACATTCAATTTCAGTTTTTATTATTTTGACATACAGGATATCCGGCCTGACACATTATCCGCGCTTTTAAAGAAGCCGAACTTTGAAAATATTTAAAAAAGTGCATAGGTTGTCTTTTTCTTGAAAAGAAAAAAAACGTAAGTTTAATATAGTCATACATAGATCAAATGCTTGCTTAATTAACATGCCTTAAATGTGGACAAGAAAATTTAAAAAAAGTGTAGTTGGACGGTACGTATTATTGTGTATATGAGACTTTTCATAGAAATGTTTTGTAACATACTGATCTGATATTCATTCGTCATTGGTATTGAATATTCACAATTTAAATGATAATTAATAGCTATAATAATAATAATCCATATTTTGATGTCTCCCAACAGCTTTACACTAATTTCTAGAAGTTGGCGCTGATCATGATTAATTATTATCTGCGATTCGACTTGAATTTGTGCCTAATCGCTTAATAAAAAAATCGGTGAAAAGCCTACACTCAGTCGAGAAGGTATTGCAATATGAAGCAAATATATATATAATAATAATTTATAAATACTAAATAACTAATTATTTAATAATTAAAGTTTTCATTAAATTTATATCGTTCTCTAAACTTATTAACAAGTCATCTATTATATCTGAGTATATGTTCGTTCAAATTTGATACTTTAAGATTATTACTAAATGTTCGTTAACTGACTAAAATTAACACATATTAAAAAAATAATAAAATTTTTTAAACAAGAACAAGAAACGTAGCTCTTCCATCTATTTATTACATCTAAAAGGTTTTTATGATATGTATTTTCAAATATGGACTCTACAAACTTACTAAATGTTCCCAATGCAGACTTTAAATAAATCGAAAGATTGAAAAAATGTAGAACAGTTTTTTAATTAATTAAGCCCAATCGACTGCCAAACTTAAGATAATCAAAAAAGGAATTATCGCGGATATATAAAAAAACAGAAATAGACAATTTCGCTATAGAACAACCGTAGACATGTGTTTCTGACTCACTGGTCGTCATCATTACGGTGTAGCCAAGGAATAAGGTGGGATAACCTTGGAGATGTTAGCTACACGGAAGACCATAGAACTGTTTAAGAAAATAAAACTAGAATTTCTATTCAATTTTACTTTTATTTAGAGACATATACAAGAGACAGATTCCCAATTGAGCTTTCAGTCATATTATTATATAGGGTGTTTCGGAATTGCACGGCACTATTGTAGGTACTTGTTCTCCAACATAAAATAAACAAAAAAGTCCATATAAACATATGACGCAAATTAATTTATTACTAAGATATTGGAGCATAAAGATATTTATTTAACAATAAAACATCCAAAAGAACTGTTTAAAGTGGCCACAGCTTTGGTGAATGCGGCATTCAGCACGACAAATTCATTCTTCTTTGGCACTTCGTATAGCATCAGGATGATCCTTGATAGTTGCTGAGGCCTCCACGATGCGATTACTAAACTACCGATGTAACAGCGTTAGATCGGGAGATCGGGATTCATCAGAGTTTAGTAATCGCATCGTGGAAGCCGCAGCAACTATCAAGAATCATCCTGATGCTATACGATGTGCTAAAGAAGCATGAATTTGTCGCGCTGAATGCTGCATTCAAAAAAAACGGTGGCCACTTTAAACAGTTCTTTTGGATGTCGTATTGTTAAATAAATATCTTTATGCTCCAATATCTTATTAATAAATTAATTTGAGACATATGTTTATATGGAGCTTTTTGTTTATTTTATGCTGGAGAACAAGTACCTACAATAGTGCCGTGCAATTCCGAAACACCCGGTATAAAATAAGGAAAAAATGTTAATGCGGATCTTGAAATAATACAAGTAAATAAATTCATGGGGGACGCACATCGTTCAGATATATCCTCAATATCGAGAAACTTTAATTGGTAGTTTGTCTCCTATATACCGGGTGTCTGTTTAACTCGGCCACCGGCCATATCTCGGCAACCGTTTATCGTACAACCTCGCGGAAAAAATATTGATAGTAAAATGGATGACGGGAATTACAACAAAAATATTTTTAAGTTTCCAAAATGATCGCAAGGGGGCGCAATTCTCAAGATGAATTAAAAATTCGATAATTTTTCCTTAAAATCTAGATTAAGATAGATTAAAAAATTTACTAGAAAAATGTTTAGACGTTTTTATACAACTTTCATTTGAAACTTTTTGATCTGACTCCCATACGAAGGGGAGAGTGGAGGGGGGTATGTCTGCGCACAAAGGTAGGTATAACTTTGGTTTGCCCCAACGGATTTTAATATTTCTGGGCTCATTAGATAGAGAATTTTACAAAGGATTGAAGGGTATGTAGCACGAAATTACGTGGTTGTCAAAGAAAATAACAGGGGGCGCTGTTCTCAATGTATGTGTATTTCTTGTTTTTTCTTTAAAATTTCAAATGGAACGGTATATATTTAATATCGTAATATTGAAGCACATAAAAAACTGAAGAGAATCATGAAAACCGGAAGTTGCTACCTTTTTTGTTGACGAAGATATAGTCATACGAAAACAATCCAGAAAAATAAGACTCTTTAAATATAAATTTATTCCTTTATTGGGAGTAATAATTTTATTTTAATTTTAATAGGGTCTCTAGACAGTGTATAGTACGTTTTCATTTGAAATTTCATCATACTCTTTGCTAAATGTATTTATTTCAATCTTTTTATCGATTTTTTAATTCATTGCATATGTTACGTTAGATTTTCCTTTTAAATGTTTTTAAATACTCTAGCTATTATTTTTTAAATATCATTTCTTATCCTTTCCAACATTGAAATAAAATAATAATAGTGAACATTGTAGTTTGCTTTTTTTTTTTAAATTTTCATCATACAACATGGCATGCACAGTGATACTAAATTACATTATGATGAGATTTCCAAGGTAGGCAATGAAAATCGAAATGCAAAGATATTACTGTCACTTGTAGTTAAACTTTTTGTACGTATTTAGCAAATTAAGCCTTTTTGGACACCTGCACATAATTATTAAGTTTGTAAAATGTCGTATTCAAACATTGAAGCTTATGACATGATCAGAATGTATTTTCAATGCTTTGAAAATGCATTCTTGCTTCGGGGAAATATTCCCTAAATTATCCCGAAAGAAGACATTATTGAGTTTTTATTAACCTTGCCAGATGTTCTGGATGTTTATTTATGGGGCAGAATAAAAGACATAGTTTATCACAAAAAACCGAGTACAACAATTGCTGCCTCCGAAATGGAAGTAACTCTGCTCTCTACTAATCGACAAGTAAACGTGTATTGAAAATGAAAGTAAACACTTTGAACATTTGTTAAGTTGAAGTTTTTTCTTGTTTCTTTTTTGTACTTTCTGATTTACATATATTTTCTTTTCCTTTATATTACTTGATCAATATATTTTCTTATTCATGTTTAGGTATATGATAGGTTCTTTTAGTTACTTTCATTTCAGGCGGGGATGATTTAGATATCAATTTGTGTACCCTTTCGTTACTAATGTGTAAATGATTTGATTATAACTAATGCATTATATTATATTATTTTTTTTTCTCGTTATTGTCTACTTAGTTCATGAGTTATGGAAATTATTTTTGCTGTTCTCCTATAATTAGATCTACCTATATCAGTTGGGTGATAAAGATATACTGTTATTATTATTATTATTATTATTATTATTATTATCATTAGTATTATTATTTTATTTCAATGTCTAAAAAGGCAAGACATGAAATTTAAAAATAGCTAGAGAATTTGAAAACATTTAAGAAGAGAATCTAATGTAACATATGCAAGAATTAAAAAATCGGTGAGACGATTGAAATAAATACATTTATGAAAGACTATGATGAAAATTCAAGTGAAAGCGAACTATACACTGTCTAGTGACACTTAAAATTAAAATAAATTTATTACTCACAATAAAGAAATGAATTTATATTAAAAATTGTTTATTTTTTTTTGGATTGTCTTCGCATGACTATATTTTCGTCAAGAAAAAAGGTAGCAACTTCCGGTTTTTATCATCCTCTTCAGTTTTTTATGTGCTTCAATATTACTATATTAAAATCTTCCGTTCCATTTAAAATTTTAAAGAAAAAACACGTAATATACATACATTGAGAACAGCGCCCCCTGTTATTTTCTTTGACAACCACGTAATTTCGTGCTACATGTCCTTCAATTCATTGCAAGATTCTCTATCTAATGAGCCCAGAAACATTAAAAATCCGTGCGTGCAAACCAAAATTATACCGACTTTTGTACGCAGACAGACTCCCCTCCCCTCTTCCCTTCGTATGGGAGTTAGATCAAAAAGTTTCAAATGAAAGTTGTATAAAAACGTCTAAAAAGTTTGCTAGAAAAATTTTCAATCTATCTTAATCTAGAATTTAATGAAAAATTATCGAATTTTTAATTTATCTTGGGAATTGCACCCCCTTGCGAGCATTTTGGAAACTTAAAGATATTTTAGTTGTAATTTCCGTCGTCCATTTTACTATCAAGATTTTTTCCGCGAGGTTGTACGATAAATGGTTGCCGAGATATGGCCGGTGACCGAGCTTAAACAGACACCCGGTATATCTGATTGTTGCTTTTCATCTCCAAGGTTAACTCATTTTATTCCTTGGCTACATTGCACTGAAGAGGTTCAATGAGTTCGAAACAAATGTCTGCAATTGCATTTTCAGCGGAATTACCCCATGAGTTTCTTCCCTTGTATTATATCAAGACCCGCACTAATTTTTTTTTTTATTTTACATCATAAGTGTTCAGATGGCACACAAGTGGACAAGGTATACCTCGCGATATAATAGTAATATTTTATATATTGTTCTATACAGTATGTCCACGGATCGAGTTCCAAAGAGAAAAAACTTTTTTATTTTGCATTTTACAAGAAAAATGCATTCTTGATAAAAGTTTTTGCATGTCTCGAAACGGCCAAGTCAGTTTTAACCTTTTCAAAATTTCTTTTAGTTTAAGATAAAAATCGAAAAATTGGTCGCTTTATTTGAAAATTTTTTCATAAACTCAAAAACAAAAATGATATAACTAATAACTATTTTACTCAATCCATTCACCGCCCTTTTCAACGCACAATTCTAGCCGTCGGCGCAATTCTCTATAACTTCTTCGAATTTCTTCGAGAGTTAAAGACGTCACAGCGTCTCTAATCCTCTCCTTTAAATCTTCTACGTTCGGAGGAAGATTATTTGCATAAACTATTTGCTTCAAACGACCCCAAAGATAAAAATCAGCCATTGTTAAATCAGGGCTCCTTGGTGGCCATATCACGGGACCATTTCGACCTATCCAATTCTGTCCAAATTGCTGATTTAACCATTCAACAACAATCCTAGCATAATGAGCCGGACAACCATCTTGTTGGAAATAATACCTTGCGAGGTAATTAATCGGTAGATCGTCCAAACGTTCATCAATAAAATTTTGCAGCATATCCAAGTACGTATGCTGATTGACAGTATTATCAAAAAAATATGGTCCAATGATACCATGGTAAGAAATTGCACACCACACATTAACTTTTGCCGAATATTGTCGATTGTGAGGCATGCGAAAATTCGGATTGTAATCGCTCCAATATCTCACATGTTGAGATGCAACATTACCATTAGTAGAAAACGTGGCCTCATCAGAAAAAATAATATTTCGGTAAAAGTATTAATTATCCATAATTTGAGCGCCCATCCACAGACAAAAATACAAACGTTTCGCAGGATCTCCGGGTTCTAATACATAATGGGCTTGTAGGGATGGAACTTCCTTTGTTTCAAAATCTTTTGAATGAGCGATTTACTAATTCCCAGATGGACTGATCTGCGCCGCAAAGAAAGTTTGGGATAGTTCCGTACTGAATCCATTACAAGAAGAGTGGCGGCGTCGTCATCATCGCGTGCTATATTTTTTTTCTTTACATCCAGTATGGAACCAGTGGATAGGAATTTTTTGACCAATGCTCGTGCACCTCTATTTGAGATGTAAATATCCGGAAACTTTTGATTAAATTCTTCGACAACTAGACGGATCGCTTTATTACCTTTGCCATAGCATTGAATTAGGTAAATTCGTTGGTCTTTTGACAACATTTTCAACTATTATGGTTGATTTTTCTAACTAACAGTTAATTAGATAATTAAATATGGATAATTACTATGACAACGCAACTTAATTTCTGGGACTATAAAAAATTTTTCAAATAAAACGACCAATTTTTCGATGTTTATCTTAAACTAAAAGAAATTTTGAAAAGGTTAAAACTGACTTGGCCGTTTCGAGACATGCAAAAACTTTTATCAAGAATACATTTTTCTTGTAAAATGCAAAATAAAAAAGTTTTTCCTCTTTGGAACTCGATCCGTGGACATACTGTATATACCGTATGTGTCAATTTTCATTAGCCATAGGCGATCAATCCAATATGTTGCAACGTGGTATCCCTACCTTCCTTTCCAATGCCAGCGACGCGACAACCGACACATGCTCGCAAATACAAGTTAGCACTTAGCAGTAACCATTGTACTACCGACCCGTGTGTTTCTAAGGCGTTCAGAAATAATATTTACGAGTTGCAAGGATTTGTTTATCTAATAATTAAATGAAGTGATGGAAATCTCTTGGTGAAACATATCGAAATATAAGCAAGTAATAACAAATAACACACTTGGTATTGTTTCACAAATATATATAATTAAATACTCGATGTACATTTCGCCATGCGGCATCGTCAGGAGTTCTCGAGAAACTAAAGTAAAATTTAATATACTGTAACTACAGTAAATGCAGAGAATTATTAAGCTACGGTCACGCTGCATGACACAAACAAAAGCGTAATTCTAATAAAATAAAAAATAACCCTAATAAAATAAATAAAAAGGGATTCCTCCCTGTACAGCAAGACATTACCCTAGGCGGTCGTAGAAATTTACTCATACGTTTTCTAACATGTGAGCAGTTACTGAATTAGCAGCCTCAATTATTTTTTCTCTCAAGGCAACTATGTTTTCTGTTCTACCAGCTTCATGGGTATAATAGTTATTTATGTAACAAGTCAGTAAAGTGATACTTTATCGAACGAGTCTGATTTACGAGCCAAGCGAGTGAAGCGAGCTCGGCGAGTAACAGACGAGTTCGATAAAGGTACTTTACTGACGTGGTGCATACAAAATTTTATCGCAAACCGTGAAAATTGTTAATTTAAGAAATAAAGATATAATAACTTATGACAGTTTATGACAGTGACAAACGATTTATTTTTAGTCATCAGTCATGGCTACGCTGACAGATATTAGCGGCAGGTAAAGTACTTTATTGTACAGTACGATAAAGTGTTTCTTTACCTCCGTAAAACGCTATGGTAACGCATCACTTTACTGACGGTTGGCGATAAACAATATTTTTTAAATATCACCACAAAAAAAATCATTTGGAGAGAGATCATTAGATCGCGGAGGCCATTTGATGTTACCCGTTCCAGTAATAAGACGGCCAGGGACCACAACGTGTTCCCACCTAAACATTGAATGCAAAATCTGGGTCGGGATCGGAGAATATCGTTGTGATGTCGGTTGTTGTCGGCATTGGTGACGGACAGTAGGGGTAACACGTTGCCACGTATTATATTCATACGTATAGATCGCACGTAAACATTGAATCCCTATACCTAATGATATTTGACACATGCGGTATATATATATATTATTAAAAAATGTTGTTTTAAGAACGTCTTCCCTATTTTCGAATCAATTGTTCGAAGTCAATACATCAAAATTTTTTTAATTTTGGATACTCCAGTGAATTTCGCTAATAAACTGCTAATTACCGGAAAAGTTATACAAATCTTGCAATATTGGAAAAAAGTATAATATTTCCACTCAATCGTGAACGATATGCCAAAGTAATTCGCATGCGCTGAAAGACAGCCCCCTTGCGCCTTTAAATTTAGGTGCCCCGGTGTCCACTTTGCCCAATAGATAGGCCATTGCATGTGTTAACACAAGCCAATTAACTAATATTCCGAGCGCCTGTGGTACATCCGTAGGTACTCGTATAATAACAATAATATTTATATACTGGTGTCCCACCAATTTAGAAATTGGTGGGAACCGATATATAAATATTACTGAGCAGTCTTTTTTGTCAGTGTTACTCTTACATTTTATAATTACGAACGAATAATTAGCTTATATATTAAATCAACGAAACTGTATCTAATCACTGAGTCTTACCTAAGTTTATAAATACACTCTTTGCTACGTGTTGAATGAAATCAGAATAGTGTTCTTTGTTAAACCAGTAATAATTTGCGGATATTAATGTAATTATTATTTATATGGTTATATTGTAAATAACACAATATGGAAAGGGAATGTTATTTAAAAGTAATTTTACATAAAATAAATATTAAGAAATAGGCGTAAATAAGAGGCGGCAATGAAGTTAGAGTGGGAAATTACACATTATACGACTCTGTTACAAATCATAATTACATATCACGGGTATCTCTGTCGCAACCTTCACACTTGTTTTAAATTTTGTCAATTACAAGGTGCAGCCATTCCACCTACTTAATGATAATATTTGGGTAAATCCACGAAACGATTGACTTAAGGTTAAATTTGTAAGTGATCTAAATTAACATAGCGTGTTACTAGTTAAGCAAATAATGAATAAGAATATAAAAGGATCAAAGAAAATTATTTAAAATATTCGGAATGGATAACATAGTTACTTTATTTTACTAACACGATTTATGCATGTTATCAACGTATCTAAATTTGAATTTCTCATTGCGTGCCATTATTTTTTGGTATAATTATATCTTTATAGATGTTCACGATAAAAACGAGAATATAGAGTGCGAGTGTAAAGCAAGGAATAAAATTCGTTAAATATTTATACCTACTTATTGGCAATTTTTCTCGGATAGGTCAATTTTTATTTTTAAATCCAATTTTTTGGGGTAAATTATACCTTCTTATCCCAACCAGTGGCGGTAGGCAACTTGAAAAATTTAAATTCTGTGTTGTGCGACCGTATGGAGTAGACGCGCTTAGTCGAGTAAAGTGACTGCACTAATATTATTATCTGTGTTATATTGTGGTTTAAAATGTCTATTGACAGATTATTGCGAGGGGATTCCGGTTTACTTAAAGCAGTTGAAGAGATGTCAAAATCTAAGACACTTTGGGAAAGAATCGGTAAAATTATAGCCGCAAAAATGGACCACGTTGTTAAACACTACGAAGCGAAGGTGATCCATCTCGAGAATGAATTAAGTAAAGCATACGACAAAATAGATTCGCTCGAACAATACTCCAGACGTAACAATTTACGAGTTTACGGCATTTCTGAATCCACGACGGAAAATACATCAGAAAAAATTATTTCACTATGTAAAGTAAAACTCAATATCGATGTAGTGCAGAGTGTGATCGACAGCAGTCACAGACTCGGTAAAAAGGAGAACGGAATTCGTGTCTTTATTGCAACCGGAAACAAAGTACAAGTATATAATTAACATAAATAAACTGATATACAATTTGAAAAATTAAAATCTAATTTAAAGTTAATAGATAATAGTTGCAACCGCAAGGCGAAGTTCAGCTAATGCTGCTTTACAACTTAACCTTGAATATCGAACCAAAAAAAAAGATCGTCGAGTGCTTAAGGCAGAAAAAAGAAAAAAAAAATTCGATAACGCACCACGCACCATTGCAAAAATGACTACACAAAAAACGAATACTCTAATCTGAAATTCTGAGAGTTATTAAACTTTAAGCTCACCAAATTTACAATATCTACCAATTCTACAAAATTGCTGAAACCATTCACCAGCAAGCATCAACTTGCGGTTTTATGCGGTGGTAGAGAAATCCTACCTCTAAACCTTGTGCTAAAGTTATGGACATCCGTTCTGAAGGTCATCTTCTGATATAAATATGGTGGTGTTTTCAATGTAATAATTTTGTTATACAAATTCAAACACCGAAGCTCCCGACTATTATGCACCGTGCACAGCTAAGTTTGCCATATATGAACCTCAAGCAGGCGTTTTGTACTTTTTGCATGCGATTCTGAGTTAACTTGTCTAAAGCCGAGTGATATATTGGAGTACAGTATGAAAATTGAGAGAGAACAAAAATATCACAAAGATTTTTCTTGATGGTTTCACTGAATACATGTCTGTGAGGATACAATTTCTTCAAATTTAGATAAGCATTGCGGATGTAGCCATGAACCTGCTGTCGGTACCTATGTGTATTGTCCATAACCAGTCCCAGATTCCTCACACTTTCCACGATTGGTATCTTAGAATTATTCACTTCAATATTAAAAGTGCGAGAAATATTAGAACGAGTCTTCGCAGAACCGAAAAGGATTACTTTTGATTTATCCGGATTTATTGTGAGACAATGTTCTGTGGATACTGTATGGAGATAGCGCAAGTCTCTATTAATATTTGCAACAGCATTTTCTCAGTTATTTGGTTCAAAAGAATAATAAGTATATATTGAAAACAAAATCGGACCCAGAACAGATCCCTGAGGAACCACATGCATGACAGCGAGTGATACATATGAGCCTCCGTCAGTACAGACGTACTGCCTACGATTCCGAAGATAATGTTCAAAAAGTGATAATGATGCCCTAGCAAACCCAATGCTCTCCAAAATAGCCAACAACACACCATGATTCACTCTATCAAACGCCTTACTGTAGTCTAGCAGAACTAGACATGAAATCAATCCCCTATCAGTTAACCATAGAAGATCATCAGTTACTCTCAATAAAGCTGTCTCGCAACTGTACCCCGGTCGAAATCCCGACTGAACAGATGGTAAAACATCCAATGCATTTAAATATTCCTTCAGTTGTGACGATATTATTTTTTTCAGAATTTTTGAGAGAACTGGTAGGATGCTTATGGGCCTTAAATCATGGTACTCAGACGGATTCGTAACCTTAGGCAGCGCATGAACAACAGCACATTTCTATCTATCAGAAAATATGCCCTCTATTAAACAGGTATTAATTATATGAGTAACATAAGGTGATATAGTGGGATAATAGTACCGCAACATAGTAACGGATAGACCATCACACCCAGTAGCAGTGGACTTTATGGATGATATGATTTTGGAAATAACCACTTCTTCTACATGAGTGAAAAAAAATTGCGTCGCATATTTTCGATTTCTTTCATACAAGTCAATTAAGTCAGAACATTCTGTATTTAAAGGTGAAACCGAGTCAACAAAGAAATTATTTATCGAGTCACGATTACTCAGATGCTCCGGAATATTAGTAGAACTGCTCTTGGAAACTCCTAACGTACGTAGACTGTTCCAAAGACCTTTCGAATCAGCATTTCGCGAGATGAAATCAAAGTATGCTTTTTGTTCAAGCCCTGTGCGGGATTTAAACAGTTCTATTTGTGCGACAGGTGCCAGATGGTTCGGTTTGGTAATCAGAAGTCCTCCCCGTTGCCTATCCATAGGGGTGTGCCTCACGGGTCCATTCTGGGGCCATTGCTGTTTTTGATTTATACAAGTATGTTGTCCACCGTACTTATTGAGGAAAGGCAGGTTTCGCTGTGACGTGCTTAACATTGATATAAGGAGAAAAGATGCTATTACCTTAACTAAATACCATACTACATTTTTTAAGAGATCATTCACTTATGTAATCTACTCCATCTACAACTCCATACCAGAACATTTTAAGGCTATGGGTTTGAAGGCTTTCAGGCGTGCTGTTTATTCTTATTTGTTAGAACAACAAGGACGCTTACTGCAATTTGCCTCTCAATACCTTGTTTGTTATAAACAATATATATTTTGTTAAGTATGTTACATAATATGTATTATTTTGTTTTTCTTTTTAACATATTCAAGTGGTTTGCATAGCTATATGGTTTATAAATAAATTGTATAAATGTATTATTACCACATGTGGGGCATAGCCATATAATCTATGCTGTAGTCTGTACCAGCAGAATTTAATTAAATAATGACAATAATTATGCTGCATAAATGCATCTGCATAAATTTTCATGAATGCAAAGAATGCAATTATAAAAAAAACGACTTCAATAAGTTTTTAATCGCAATCCCCGTTAACATTCACACCATTTTCGTAGGTTCTGGCAGTGATCTTTCCTTTATTCATCAGCAACATTTCTTATTTAAATTCAATTAGGATAAGGTTAATAATAAATAGGTATTTAAATTTCATAAACATTTATATTCATATAATTATTCATTAAACATCAACACAGTAAAAAAAATCTATTCACAACACGTGGCTGTTAGGAATGTCTTTTTATTATTCCAACCATAAAAAAAATTATGTTCAAGAAATACACATTGCTTTTATCCTTTATGTGGATTCAAGAAAAAATATTATTTATGCTATCCTTAATCTTTTAATATTGTATTCATAGATTTAAAGAAATATTTGTTTTTCTGCGACGCTAAATTTTATTTCCACAGAGACATTCATTCGCACGTAATGCCTCCGAAGATCTAAAATTTCGCAAAAAACAAAATACCTTGAATATAACCTATAACCAATCCCCATATGCAAACATTCACACGTTGTACATACTACAGATTGGCTTTTGTCCATCAAGAATACTTGTATCGCTTGTATCTTTACGTATTCAAAATGCTGAAAATTTTATTAATTTATCCAATATAAATTGTAAATAGTGCACAGCAAACACTGCAAACAAATATTTTCACATAGTACTCCCAATGCCCTCCTACACCATTAAGAATTCTCCCATGATTTACAAAAGTTAATTTAATTTAGCAAAAATAATATTTTATTTAAGTATTAATGATGTCTAACGCTTTACTAGAAATGAATATTGACATATAGCATCTCTAGCGCACGGCGTACACCATCAATTATTTGAATCATAAATTTATTTCAAAGAAAACTTACTTATGTTCTTGTTATAAATCATCAAATTCTTGTTTGTTCTGTTCATGTCTACTATTTTGTAAATTTTAAATATGAAATAAACAATATAACAATGAATTAATAATAATATGAAAACTAAAATAAATACTGAAATTCAAAATAAACTTAGTACATTTAGCTAATTTGATCAAATGTAGTGTATTAAAACTCCTACGATCATTTGCATACGCGAATGAAATTTTTGCGTCCGTTAAATTCAAAAGATCGGCAGCTTCTTCCTTTCTCTCGCTCTTCGCGCTTTTTTATAACCTCGGTTTTCAAACAAAACACAACTACTCGCGTACAGCGCCACAACTTCAACACTATAAATTTTATGTTGGTGTTGCCCTGTTCATTTATGTTTTCTTCAAGTTTTTCTCAGGTTAAAAATATACCTATATTGCTTTTTGACAGTTCAAGAATGCACTAAATGTTTACACACACAAATTGTTTATTTATAAAGTCCATGCACATCTGCGATTCCTTGTCTTCAGTAGGTATATCTTCCTTTTATGTACGCCATCCCTCATTATGTTTGTAAATGAATTCATTGCCTCTTTCATTATTGTTTATGTACTTTCGTTTCCCATTGTTTAAAACTATCCGTATTTTCTTGTTGTAGGTATCTTTGTTGGAAATAATCGGAAATACATTGAACATAGATGGGATTCTTCTTTGATGACCGCACCATCAGGCACATACACCTTGACATTATCATCTTTGCTTTCCAACCATTTCATTTCGTCTTCAGTAGGTTGATCTGCACATAACTGTCAACAATGTTAACATTATTTCTTCTTTGTAGAATATTCAAATTAAACAAGATTTATCCTGTTATATTGAAGTCTTTACTTTATTAAAGCATTACAAGGATGTGTTTTTATCTATACTTTTAGTATATTGTTTCGAATAAAGAACACTTTTTTGTATATCCTTTTAAAAATGATATTAAATATAAGTATCAGGTACTATTTATTGTATTTTATCATGTAACCATAAATTGTCTGAGACATAAACATCTTTTTACAAATTTATATACTACGTCAATTCATTTTGAAAGACGTTTTCATGTCGAGCGTGTCGAATTTCAACTTTTCCGTACAATTTTACGGCATTTAAATGGCTCACTCTCTTCACTGTTCCATCTTTCAACATCACTCTCTCTGTTATTTATTTTTAGTACATTTTTAATTTTGAAAAGTGGTTCACTTTTCAATATATTTAATGCCACTCTTACACAATGCAAAAAGTTTGGTTCGGCCTTTGTATATTCAAACCACATCTTGTGCTCATCTTTTCTATAAATATAGAATACATGAATTTATTTTTGTGTTTATTTCTATTCCTCTTAATGTATATACATTTTAACTTAAATTACTATATACTTTTCATCATGATGTTGCGCCTTAAAGGTTATGCAACTCATTATTATCTTGACGACTATATTTACAACTAAAAATTTATTTTCTTATTCTAATGCTTAATTATTTAACTATTTTAAAAATACTTAAGCTATAATACTATATATACGGTTACTTGAATAAGACCTTCATTAATATATGAAGTAGTTAGGCAGAATATAGTATTAAGATAGGATAGGCAAGCATTATTCTTTCTTTTTTGGTTTCTTTTGGTTTTAAGGCTTTGGTGGAAGAACAGGGACTGGAGAACTTCTCCAGCCATCTGAACCACGCCTTAGGATTTCAACAGCATATTTTCTTTTGTTTTAATATATCTATGTATGTATCTTTATTTTGAAATAAAGGACATTATTATTATTATTAAATGGCAAAAGGAGTCAAATGTTACATTTTTGGAAAGATCGTTTCATTCTCTATCTAGCAGTGACAGATTTTTTTTTAATCGGCTGATTTAATCAAACTCTTAATAAAATATTTTTCAATATTCCATGACTAGTAATCTCTGTTTGACTTTTTTTTTGCATGACTTTTTTGCATATCTCAATATTGTCTGTCGGTTAGTTTCAATTTGGAAAGTAAAATTGGAACGTACTACTTTATTGCGTTTGATTTATTAAGTTCTAAGATGGGTTTAAAACAAAATGGAAAGTTTAACTGAAAAAGAAAGGATTGGAATCTTAATTGTACCCTGTTGTGGTGACAAAGGCCGTTCTTAGACGGAAGTCTGCTCTTTATTTAATAGTAAGTATCGTGATAAAAATATCATTCAATTAGCAGTTAGCAAAATAAAAACCAAGTTTTGGAATGAAGGGAATATTAGCGATCAGCCCAGGACTGGACGCCCGAAAATCGCCATTAACACTAGACTTGATATGCTACTTACCCTACAATCGAACATCCTGAGAATTTGCTCTGGACAACGGAATAAGTTAGAGATCATTGATAAAATATTTAAACATTGAAAAATGGCAACTGCGAAGTAAGTGAAGATGATCCAGATCACCGCTTAAAGTTCTGCGTCGTCCAAATTTACGATCTTGTCCAGTAGATCCATACTTCATTCGTCTGGTACGCAACTTATTGAACAAAACTTTTGCAAATCATTGGATTGGAAGACAAGGGCTCGTTCGCCGGCCTTAACACTTTGCGCGATATCTAAAAAGCAAAGTTTAGAGAACAAAACCCGATAACATCGACAATTCAAAGGCATTAGAGAAAGGAATTAGAGAGGAAGCTCGGCACACAGATGATTCGCAATGTACGAAACGAATTTAAAAACCGTTTGGCTATGTGTCAGGAAGTTGGTGCATCTCAGTTTGAGCATCTTATCCCCTAAGGTTATTTATTTGGGTTGTTTGTGTATGTTATTAGGGATCTATTTTTTGTGTTGATTCATACTTACAAAATTCAAACGAATTATAGCGTTGTGACATTGAAAGCTATTTTATTCTTGATTAAATTAACCGATTTACAAAAATCTTTCACTGCTAGATAGAGGATGAAATGATATTTCGAAAATGTAACATTTGACCCCCGTTGCGATTCAAAATTATCAAGTTGCCCCCAATTACGTCGCCACTGTTTTGGATAGGAAGGTGTAATTTATGCAAAATGAAGGGGAAAAAAAATAAAAATTGAACTATCCAAGAAAAATTGCCAGAAACTAGCGCTAAATTTTAATGAATTTTATTTCCTACTTTACATTCGCACTGTATGTATCTATCTGTGTATGACCAATTATGAAAGTAAAATTTAACAATTATTCATGCATGATAGTAGACATAGAAGGTCAATTTCGTTACTTCCGATACAGTTATCTTGCAAGGTCAATTTAAAAAGTGTGTGTATCTATATATTGAAGTAGCAAACTGGAAAATATACACAATACGTACATAATCACCGATTTCTAGGAGCCCTAGCTCACCTGCATTAAATAAATTGTGTAAATAACTTTGCAACATTTCATAAACTTTCGAACTCAGAAGTTTAAAAATCCGATGTATTTTTCCGCAATTTTGTTGTTTGTTAGTGTGAAGTCAATATGCATATTATGTTGTGTTATTAGTTATTAAAAATAGTGTAAATAATTACAGAATCATTTCAATGAATATTAAATAAAATTAATTATCCTGTTTGTTTATGATAATCACAGTTTGAAAGTAAATGTTGTTTCACAGAATAGTGATTCTTCAGTTTTGTAAATAAGGATGATAATAAAAGAATATGGAATCCAATACGCAAAAATAAAGTATGTAATACTTAATCACGTTTAATTATAAAGCAAATTGAAAACTAACTTTTAGGCTTGGACTTTTGTAAGATTTGTTGCATATTTCTGTATTTATACAAATCTATAGGACTGACGTAAGATAATTTTTAATTATCTAGGGCATAAATTTGATGAAATTTTTCGAACTCTCATGAGTTTGCCCAATTAATTTTCGGCGGGTTTTGATGATATACCTGTTTATGTTTATAAATTTGGTTGCTCTGTGTATAAGTCATCCTTTGGTTGATATCAGTAATGAATGCTTTGCCAGACAAATATTTCCCTCAAATCTTAAATGTGCAAAACTGGCACCTTCCTATAAGGGAGGTGATCCTCGATCCATAAATAATTACAGACCTATATCCTTGCTACCAGCAGTATCGAAGGTCTTTGAGAGAGTAATCTACACCAGAATATTTGAACACATTAATCGATATAATATTTTAAATAGTAGTCAATTTGGATTTAGGCCGAAAAAATCCACCGAAATGGCCATATACAATACGATATCCTTTATAACAGAGAAAGTTGACAGCAATGATAAGGTGGCAGGGCTTTATTTTGACTTGTCAAAGGCGTTCGATACTGTTGACCACAGCCTCTTATTAGAAAAGCTTAATGCATACCGAATCAGAGGGACTGCTCTCCACATTCTAATAAAAACAAACTATTTCAGGGAGTCTGTATTGCTGGCGGCGCCTTCGGATGCTGGACTATCGCAGAAGTGTTCACATGCAGCACACAAAATGCAGCACTGGTGTTCCGATAACAATCTCACCCTTAATGTGGACAAAACTGGTCCCAATACTTTTTCTAAAAATGCGGCCAAGTCAGACTCACTACTTGTTTGGCTTAATGGCAAATCCATACCATGAAAAACACAAAGTTTCTAGGTATCCATCTGGACCCCACTCTGAGTTGGGAGCATTATGTGAAGCAAAGCTAAGCAGTATATGTGGTGTTGTCCGTAGGCTTCGTGATGTTATTACCATGCAGACTATGAGACTTTTTTATTTCGGACAAATTCAATCTGTACTGGCTTATGGGATTTGCTTCTGGGGCTCTTCAAAGAAGGCCTCGTCAGTTTTTATTATTCAAAAGCGCATATTGAGATGCATTTTTCGGCTTCACCCGAGAGCTTCATGTAGGCCATATTTTATTGAGTTTGCAGTGCTTACAGTCCCTTGTCTCTTTATTCTAAATCACTAGTGATGTTCGTCAAAAGGAATCCTGACCTCTTTCCAGAGAATAGGCAACTTTACCCTGATAATATGACCATGAAAACTGGAGGGGGGGGGGGATGATTTGAGGGTACCACTACCCATGGCTCCACTTTCTACAAAAGGGATCCTTACTACAAGGCGGTTATGGCCTTTAATATGCTGCATGGGAAATCAGGCGGATTGGGTTTTTGACTGCTTTAAGAGGCATGTTAACATATGATAGGTGCTTTTACTCACTCTTTCAATTTCAATTATTAATGTATTAATTTCTTAACTTTTAACTGTGTGTATTGGTTTAATTAATTTAAAACCCGCTCAATTACTTTTCGTCTCTACATGTGCCTTTTTATGTATTTTATATTTATATTGTTTTAATAATTTGTATTTAAAAATACGGTTCAACACCATTTTCACCGACGTTGCTGTGTTGCTAATGTAATCTTGTGGCAATAAAGGATATTATTATTATTATTATTATAAATGCATGCAGTCCTAGACCTTTTTCGGCTAATAGTGGTTATATTTAATCTTATGACCGAATTGCGGCATTTTTCCATTCATCCTTTTAGTCAGTGGGTCTCAAAGGCTGTTCGAATCATGCATATAATGCGTTCCGTTTTACAATTATGTTTATTCATATAATATAAATCCAAACGTAAATTTGTTATATTGCATTATGCCAGCTTACAATAGTATTTTGGAATGCAAAAGTGGTTGAAAAGGAAATATTAGTTGCTCTACTTATTATAGCGATGCATATTAAAATACATTTTCCTTCTCATTAGGTACTTCATCACTTATAAAAAATATAAACATTTAAATATTTTACGTTTAAAATTTGCTTGTGAATGTTTTTTTCTCATTCGCTTCTTTCCTACTTTTATTATTAAAATGTTCTAAGGTTGTACCGAAAGCATCATATCTATTAATATTAGTTTTTTCATTTTCGTAGAATGATATATCTGTTGCATAGTTATCAGATACTGCAGCAGTTTGTTCTATTTAAATTCGTGTTTTCTCGAAATAAAGCTCCTTAGATTAAAAATATTAGAAATTTTGCAAATTCAAAAATTAATAACATTCTTTTTTAAATTTTTACTATATTATTAGCAATTATAACATGTATTCATTCAAAACATAACCTGTGAAACGCGTAGACTGTCTTACCTTTTTGTTAGGCAGATAATGCGTTTGCATTTACTTTATTAAACCCAAAATTTACTACTTTATTAAATTATAAATTCAGTAACATTAATATTAATAATTATTCTAAAGCAATAATATATATATAGGTATATACAAAAATAAAAAAAAAAACAGGTTTCATAAACTAATAAAACACATTTTTATTGTAAACTGCACAAAAATGGGACTAACATTAAAATTAGGAAATTTATCTACTTATTTATTTTAAATGTAATAAAAACACAGTCACATTTATATTAATATTCACTACGCGAGGAAATATGTCGCCAATGCCCTTTTCATTAGTACTTCAGGATTCGAAAGCCTTTCAATAATTTGGCGCATAGTAATGTTAGAAAAGTCATTTTCATTAATCGTAAATAGAATTTTTAACCCCTTTGTAAGATTTCTTTTGTCTCCTTTGAGTTGAATCAAAATAAACTTTTACTCTTTTCATATTATGAAGACTTTCACCGCTTTCAGGCAAACATAAGTAATAGGTATTTGCCTTAAAAACCGTCTTACTACCTTTTATTGATTTTTTTGGATTTGATTCTAGTTTATGGTAATAATTCCTAGATTTATTTTTCGTATATTTCGTTGTTTTGATTTTGGTTTTGTTTTCTCATGTGCATCCTTCACTCGATTTAAGATTTCGTTCGTAGTCAATACTGCCAATATATTTGTTGTCTTAATCCAAGAACAACTATTTTTTGAGATTTTTTGATATTTTCGGAAGGTTTGACTTTTAATGTAAAAATATTGGTCAGTGTAATTTTAAGTGCAATTGACAATGCTGCGGCGGTTCCGTTGCTGTTGAAGGTTGTGGAGCCACAGGCTGGGGATTGTTTACTATCTAG
Organism: Amphimallon solstitiale; assembly: GCA_963170755.1. Classification (NCBI taxonomy): domain Eukaryota; kingdom Metazoa; phylum Arthropoda; class Insecta; order Coleoptera; family Scarabaeidae; genus Amphimallon; species Amphimallon solstitiale. The sequence continues at coordinate 187,608,028 of OY720675.1, forward strand.
GAAGATCTTTATTTAGGTACGCCTCGACTGTAGGTTATCTTCAAGTGATTCCTTACTGTGCTTAAAGAGACTGTACCAAAAAATAGTCATTTCTGGGCATACATCTCCGTAAACCGATGACATCTCTTCCAGTATGGCATGAATAGACTTCTTTATTTCGTAAGGAACTTGATAACGACGCGTTCTCGATTTTCTCCATATTTCGCACAGTTTAAAAACTACTGGTGCAGTTGTGTTAAAACTGTCAATGAAAACTTTACAACACAAAAAAGCTCTATCACTACTATCCAGCTCATATTTTCGGAAAACTTAAAAACACTCCTTAGTATGTTAGCTCTTCTACTAGTGGTGAGTATTTTGTACTATCCAAACTGCAAGGCGATTTTGATATTAAACCTTTTTACTGCATTATTTATTTGTATTAAACATACTAGTTCATTTAGTTTGGCCAGACAATAACGATTAACGAGAGGCGACGGTATAATCGAATCTCCTGACGAATCGTGTCTCACTTCTGCCTTGTCGAATTTGACTGAAAAACAACCAAGTACATTACAACCAAAGACAGGAGACGTCAGGGAAAACTTATCTGAAAATATAATGATACTTGGTATTTAAGAAAGTCCATGCATATATGTTAAACCAAATAATCTGTCAATGACTTCTCTAGAAATGCTGCAATTTCTTTTATATTCTGTATTACTTTCGCTCACGAAGAGCCGAGCAATTATTCGTCATAATTATCCAATTTCAGCTGTATTGTTATTGTGTTGTTGAAATATCGTTATTGCACTATTCCATTAAATATAGAAAAAAAAAAGAAGAAAAAGTCCTCTAAGCTCGTGCCCTACACTGTAGATTTTTTGTTTAAACAATGCGCGCTGGAATATTTAACTAAATTTATCTTTTTAGTAAAATAATTCTGTGAGTGAATGTGTTACATCGCATATGAATTTTAAAAAATTGGTCGTACGAGAGTTATTTCAAATCCATCTCAAAGTACGTTAGTATCCTGAATAAATCTCTACAGAATAATTTGAGAAATATTTGCAAAAAAAACTGTTATTCGATAAACGAAAAATCGGGAAAAACGATCAACGCGAAGCGAAAGTATAGTTGATGTTTCGTATTTGAATGATAAATAACCAGCAAGTACACTATGAAAAGGTATGTATATTTACACTGAAAAAACGGCGAGTAATGCTGCTCCTATAATAATACATGGGTAACTGTTAATATTCACAAAATAAATTATTTTAGCAATTTTAAATTTTAATATAAATGCCTAGCTAAATATTTATTAATCATACATGTTAGTCATTTACTTAAAAAAACTTTGCTTTATATAATAATAAAAACATTTATTTTAAAAGCTCTATACATAGTTGTCAAAATGCCAGGAACGATATTCTTTATATTAAAATATACATAGTACTAAAAAATATTACTTAAACGTGTGAATGTCGGATTGAGCCGAACGCGCCCGGTCGGATCATCTAATTAGAATAGAATAGAATAGTTTATTGATCCACAAGTTATACATAGGTATGTTGGACAAGTCATGTTACAAAATATAAATAAGATAAAAAGTACAAATACAAATATAAAGAGCACTCAATATAAAGGCTAAATCTTATTGTTGCTGTTAATAAAGGTTTAGAACTTAAAGCCTAGCTACATGTATACATAGTATGTAAAATTATAGTCTAAAATTAAAATTTAAAAACTGTAGGGAGTAAAAAGCATTCACAGACAAAATTTGATGTAATTGATATTTAAAGTGTTTGGGCTGAAGATGCTTGATATTTGAAGATAATTTATTATATATTTTTAATGCGAGTACATGTGGAGGGTACTGGTGTAATTTCAATCTGGATTTAGGTATTGCAAAATCATCCCTAGATCTCGTACTGATACCATGCAAATCATGGTTTACAGTATAATTATGTTTATTGTTATGTACATGATTTGCCACGTCTTCTATTAAGATACATGGCAGAGGCAGGATATTCAGGCCAATGAAAGAAGGTTTGGCAGAGTGCGAGGGCGCTATACCACATATAGATCGTACAATCTTCTTTTGACATATGAAAATATTACCGGGCGTCACCGGCCAATACCGATGTACCCCAAAACCCAATACCGTACCTTAATCTGCTTGCAATGTAAGCACGGTACAAGTTCAACAGCTGCTGTTGAGTCAAAACTGCCTTTAAAGATCTAAACAACAACAAGAGTTCAGTTTGGCTAGTACCGTCTCACAATGGTGCCTCCAACTTAACATTTCATCCATCCAAATCCCCAAAAACTTGTAATTTTCACTTCTCTGCAGCTTGTTACCATTTAGATCCAGATTCAAATAAAACTCCTTATCTGCCTGAAATTGATAAGGATGGAATCTTATAAATGTGGTTTTGGAATTGTTAAGGATGAGCCTGTTTTTTACAAACCATTCATAAACAGTGTTCAATATATTGTTGCATTTTTTATAAGAATCTGGTCATCTGAAGCAGCAGGACCAGTGCAATATCGTCAGCATAAATTGTGATGAAATTGTCTCTAACAATTTGCGGAAGGTCATTAATAAAAAGCAGAAATAGCACTGATCCCAGTAGTGAACCCTGAGGCACACCTCCGTCACTCGTCATCATCTCAGAGGTATGGTTACTAATACTGTTAGAACTGAGATAGGTAATATTAACATATTGCCTCCTACCCACGAGGAAAGATTTGATCCAATAGAGAGCAACACCTCTAATCCTCAACATTTTTAACTTGTTTATCGGAAGACTGTGGTCCACCCAGTCGAAGGCCTTACTTAAATCAAGAAACATTGCAACAAGGTAAGTACCATCATCACAACTAATTTAGTTGTTTTTCAAATATGTGGGAATTTCCCTTGCTGGAGAGATATATTTATGAGGTATGATAAAACAGGTATAAATCAAAATCACGCCATATTTTAAATAATACAGTTTCGCTACTTGGTACTTACGGTGCGTTTACAACCCCTGTTTATATTTACCCCAACTGACGCCACATCATATTGCATATATTTTAAACATTTCAAAAATTCACTTATATTTTGATAAACTGATAAAAAATATGAATTAAATTTAGAATGATAGGATATACACACTTGCTTATTTTTATACATAAATAGCTGATTTTTGTCGCACAGTGGTCCGACAAAAACGTGGTTGTATTTCAAAAAGTTTAACGTTTTTGATAATGATGTAACTTATGTATTTTTTTGTACGCGTCATCATATGACTTTTCACCAAGAATTGCTTTTTATCTTTGTCAGAACCAGAGATATTAATTATCAAAAACTGCAAATTTAACAATATTTCTATAGAGTATATTTTAGTAGTCAAAACGTAAGTTGTGTTTGTTATTACCTGAGCCAAGTATCTTAGTCGATTTAAAAGTAATTAATACAGATGAAATTTCTTACTTTAAGGATTCAAATGGCATTATTACTTTCTAGGAAGCTGTTTTTATTTTCAGGTAACATCGGCTGCCTATAATCGTACAACAGCTATGTATAGATGAATTTTTAATGAGGGTTAACGTTTATTGCTAGTACTTGATAGTCCGTGAAATTTTCATGAAATGTAAGATTATAGTGTAGGTAATTAAAAAAGTTGTTATTTTACCTGCGGAACAGAACCTAATGTATAGAAATGTAGGATGAGTGCCAAATGTATCTAGTCTTTTATTAGAAGTTATAAAGTGCAGTCCTAAGTATAGTTTATTATTTTCTTGGTGTCCTCAGACAACTTTTTGATTTAGCATAATTGTTTCTTCAGTTAGTGTGTAATCACTTTTAATTAGTGTTTAGTTAGTGACTTTGGTGTTTAGTTAGTGTTTTTGGTGCATTTACGGCATTTTTTCTATTATGGCAATTACACAGCTGGATCTACATCAGAAAGTATCTGGCCAAGGTTTTTATGTGAAGAAAATTGGTGTTTTGAACTATCTCAGAGAGCATTTTCAAACAGATGGGGATAAAATTGCAACTAGTGCGCTCGAAATTTTACGAGATAAAAGTTTTTTCCTTCAATACCCTACAAAGTTTGGTCATTTTGCGTGTCTTAAATAATAGATATTCTATTAATATTGACAAGTTTGACGAATATTGTAAGGCCACTGCAGAATTATATGTATCTTTGTAGAATCGGTACTTCATGTTACCTACAGTACATAATATTTTTATTCATGGTGCTGTAATTATTAAGAAAGTTCTATTGCCTATCGGTGAACTTATCGGAAGAAGCACAATAGTGAAAAGATAAGGACGTAAGGAAGTACCGGGACAAATACACGCAAAAAATTAACCCCGTTAAAATCAATGAGGACTTATTCTATAGGCTCCTATTGAGCTCAGATCCTCTTCTGATTTCATATCAATCCAGAACATGACTCCGTTGCTTGACCTTTAGCTTGAACTTAAGGAGTACAACTATGACGACGAAAGCAAAATGTATAGCGAAGACGCAAGTGAAGACTCGGATGGATAGTCTTATATTTGTTTTGTCTCTGTCTTTTCTTGGCTATGTGTATGTCAGAAATTGTTTCTATAATATGTACTTGCAATAAAACAACTGACAACTGGCTAAAAAAAGTCAATCACCCCCTCCCCCTTACCTACCTCTAGCTCTTTATAACTAAATATTGGTAGTTACTTATTAATAAACAATTACTGATGTGTTACATATCAGAGGAAGTTACAATCGTTGAGATCGTAACATCTTTAAGTACTTATTTCATCCCTTAAGGCGTTGAAATTGAATGTGTCGTTATCCATTGTTTATAAATATTGTACGGCATAAAATAATTCAACAAGAATCAATTTTTAACCTACTTTTACAGCGTTATTAATTTCGATCACGAAATTGTTCATCTTGAACACTGTGTGACGTCACCTACATAAGTCTTTACAATGTAATAATAATATTTTTGATTCCATATATCACTTGGCATAAACCTTATAAAATCGTCTACGAAATATACACCATCTTCTTCGAGGGTGAGACGAAAAATATTTCTTAGCCAACTCCCAACAACTGAATTAGGTTTATTGTACCCCATTGTAATGCAGATATTGAATTATTCACAATCAGGACTATTTAAGATTAACCCGATGGCCCCTTGCTTTTACCGCAATTCAAGTAATTGCTTAAAATGGACCAAACAGACAAAATATCTTGTACCCCAATTTATGTAATGTACCCACTGGATAGGATAATCTTTTTTCAACGCAATTCGTTCACTTTACGTCGTAATGTGATCTACATTAATGTTTTGTGTTTTTCCAAATTCTAAACAAATTTGATTTCTGTTTTATGTGTAATCTATATGTTATTGATAAGTCACCTTCTATGAGAATAATTACCTACACCTATTGTAATCCACTCATATGTAACCGCTACTTTATAGATACATGATGAGCATATTTATTATTACTTCATCTATTAGAAGAAACTGAACTCCTGTATTATTGCTACTGGAAATTTTGTCAATGTAGAAGGTATTTACAGAAAATTTCCACTGATATGTGGTGTATTTCATTGCGGCTAAGACATTCAATTTAAATACGTTTTTATATTTATTAGAATTCTTTAATTGTAGTGTTTGTCTCTTTTACGCAAGCATGATAATATCAATAATTTAGTTAATCAAATTAGACAAATTTGTTGCTTTGTAATTTCCCTTTTGTAAACCAATTAATTATGATGTTAAGTAAAAGATTGTTTCGCTTCATGGTAGTGAATAAAAGTGCCATTTGAATAATAAATCACTCGGCATACAGTTTTTGTAAGGTAAAAATTAAAAAAAAGCGCCGGTGTTTGCAGTAACCGTAAACATATGTACATCTCATTTTGAAAATTCCTTTAACTATCCCAAATTTGGGGGGAACTGCCGACTACCGAAATCAAGAGGTTAGAAATTCAAGTTTTTCTCCGTTATTTTTGAAGCGATTTTATTTAAACAAAAACCAACAAATGTTTTAAGGTTTTTCTGAGGTACCTAAAGAATTAAATTGTATAAAATTATTAAAATATTTATAGATGGAGTCTAGAAAGTGACTCAAGTTTACCTTATGTTTTCTATATTATTTTTCCACAAATGGAAAAAAAACGTCCTTTAGGTACCTTCAATAAATCTTACTGTAAACGTACAGCCTTAATTCAACTTAATTTACAAAATAGTTATTGAGAAAAACTTGAATTACAAACGTAAGTTTTGCCCTATTTCTGACCACAGATATTCTAGATTTTCATTGTTCCTCTCATAATTAGTCAATCATAAGATATACTTAACTAAAAACACACGAATAAATTACTTTTTTTTTGTATTTGTTCCACAAAACAGAAAATTACAACTCTCGTCAAGAATCTTACTGACGGCGGCAGTTCACCCTTTTGCTTTTATATAGACGTAGGGGAGGCCGGGGCTGGTTGGACAGTGGTCTCTTCTAATTATTTTCGTAATTATACGGGGTAGGCGCCATAAATTCTCGGCCTGACAGGCTTATACAGGTTGAAACGTGTTCAAACTCCGTCACGTCATGCATGCACATACGCGAAGTGTACACTATAAATATGACGGTTCGCAGCCTACTGCTTTTAGTAACCAGTCAACCAACGTGACTAACGCACGAAAATGTTTACACGGCGTTTACGGTGATTCATCTCCTTCGTATTCAACTATAAAAAATTGGGCAAAATGTTTCCGTTTGGGACAAGGATCCCTGGAAGATGGTGATAGGTCAGGTCGACCAATTTAAGTGATATCGCCTCAACAAATTTCAATTATTGAACATTTAGTGTTAGAAGATCGCCGTTTGAAAGTGAAGGAGTTATCAGTGAAAACAAACATTTCCGAAACAAGTGTTCGCCGAATTCTCCATTACCATTTGGGTATGAATAGAATTAGTGCCAGAAGGGTACCGCCACTTCTTTCTGCTCTCCAACGTGAACGTCGAGTCGAATGTGCGCAGTCGTTTTTAAGCATATGTGGAGACAACCCAAAACAGATTTTGGAATCCATTGTCACAGGGGATGAAACAATGGTTCTGTTTTACGATACTCTATCGAAAAGGGTGTCCATGGAATGGCGGCGACCTGATGAACCTCGTCCCAGAAAGGCGAAAGTCGTTCAATCAACGAAAAAGGTGATGGCCACAATATTCTGGGATTGTGAGGGCATTTTGCTCATTCACTTTAAAGAGCGCAATAAAAGTGCGAACGGGCACATATTATGCGTTTTTATTGCATTAATTGAGGGACAGTATTCGTGCAAAACGTCGTGGAAAATTGACAAAAGGTGTGCGATTATTGCACGACAATGCTTCCGTCCATACTGCCGCCATTTCACAAGCTGCCATCCGCGTATGCGGATTTCAAGAATTGGAACATCCACCGTATAGTCCGGATATGGCTCCTTGTGATTTTTGTTTGTTTTCTAATTAAAAAAAATCTTAGGAGACGTATTTTTAAGGACGATAGTGAGTTGCAAGCAACTGTTATAGAACATTTTGACGGAAAAACGTCAGATTATTTTTACAAGGGTATCGAATTATCAATTAATCGTAATAATAAATGTGTAGAAGTTAGGGGAGGTTACATTGAAAAATAAAAATTCTTATATTGTTCCAAGTTTCTTTTTGGTATATCAAGCCGATAATTTATGGCGCCTACCTCGTACCTAAATAAGGATCGCAAACTATGAATGAGATGTTAAACATATGTACAGGCACATCAAGGCAATCATCGATATACCTAAAAGCTTCGCAACGTCAGAGTGAGCCTAACCATGCTCCATGTAGGTGTGAAAAATATCACGACTCTTCTTTACACGACCGTTTTTTTTTGGAATTTCACTGGCAAGTGCAAATACTTTATATTTAGAATGAATGATAAACAATGTTGATTATAAAAATATCATCATATTTTAAAAAAGTATTTCTTTGATGAGTTTGAAACAAAAATGATTTGTGAGGGTACAGTGAACGCTGATCTAAATGTATTTTTAAATGGAAGTTGGCGTACAGTAGTCACCCCAATTTCTGACTTTGGATCGTTTGCTTTTTAGAGAGGGCATGATGGGTCGCAACAGAAAAAGAAGGACAGATATTGGCAAAACTGATCCGAGCCTTATTAGAAGCACCTTAGATGGAGTCGTATCAATAAAAGGAGCCGCAATTAATTTTGATATTCCCAGAAAAACACTGAAAAGATCCATACAAAAATGTAAATATAGAGATATTACCTGTAATACTGTCATTCTTGCTGACGTACCTACAATGATGCATAATTATTCAACACGCAGAATATTTCCCAACGACGAGAATCAATGTTGGTTGAATATTTAGTAAAGTGCGCACAACTTCATCAGGCGGATTGACACCACAGTCTGCTCGAAAACTTGCATTTCAATTCGCAAAGCTTGTAAAAGATTACCTCAAAGTTGGGAGGCGGGGCGGATATCAATCTACAGAAGCAGGATGGTTTACGTTATTTATGAAAGAAAACATCGGCATTCGTATAAGAACACCGGAAGCACCATATTTAACCAGAGCAATGGGCTTTATGAAACCTGTGATTGCCAAGATTTTTAATAACTTTGAAAAAATTTTGAGGAATACGGAATCGGACCTCATGAAATTTATAACATGGACGAAACTGGCTTAAAGACCACGCAAAATCCTGTGAAAGTTATTGCACAGAAAAGATGCAAAACAAGTGGGACAAGTTATGTCAGCAGAGAGAAGCAAGACGATTACAGTAGCTTGTGCAGTAAATGCATTTGGCAGTACTATTCTTTACGATATTTCTATTTGTACATTTCAAACAGCATTTGATAAAAGACGCTCCAACAGGAACTGATTCCGCTAGCCCATCTGTGTGGATAAACCCTAATTTGCAGCGTTAATATTGATATGATCTCTTATAACATGGGTTAAATATATTTTAAGTTTTATTTGCAACTCTTAGTCAATACATTTATGTTTAAATTACTATTTTTGTTTTTGATAATGATGTGTCCAGTCAACCTCATGATTCTGCCCAGGGTACCCCGGCCTGGGATGGGTTGGTCACATTTTACTATATTCGCTAAATTCCTGCAACAAATTCTTTTAAATGGGATTTTCGATATTTTAAAGCATAGTATTAAGGAACATATGTAGAAGTATCCATCTCTTTGGGAACCGAAGCTCTTGCGTTAAGATACATAAGAGTTACGTTAAAAAAAACGAAAAAAGTGTCCAAGGTGCCCCAGTCTCCCTATTATTTCGTTTTAACCTAAATACCGATTATAGTGTCATATATCATTGCTTCAATTTTTATAGCTTTCACAATTCCTTATGCCAGATTATACTGCGAGATCAATAATTATATTGATAACAAATATACTAAAATATATTAATGACAGTATGACACTTAATGATATAACTTAAGGCAGACGTTTTACGTTCCATAGCAAACCTTTATCAATAGAATATTTGATTTCGCGGTATCTTCCAACAACGTGCTTTGAACAAAAAATATTTTATTAAATCATATTAATTCAGAATTTGTTGACAAAGTTGTCATTTTATTCATATACAATATATGTTCACACATACCTACTAAAGCTTGTAATTCAACATTTTGGGTAGTTAAGTGTAACATTTAATTGGTATGCTGAGTACTGTAACCAAAGGTTTAATCTTGCAACACGCTAATTTTCTTTATATACAGAATAATCTTCCTTGAAATATTTAGTAACCAGTTCACTTCTTCTGGCTTTGGGAATCTTCTTTCTGACATATTGGCCCAAGGAAGTTGCAGCGCCACTTAGTTAATGCCTAGTGCTCAAAGATAATATGAAAATGAACTTGCTTTTTTTCATTACGAAAACAAGTACACTTTTAGAAATGTTTATATTGTGCATATATTTAATCAGGTGAATGAAGTTTCTTCTGACTTCTACTTACCTGCACTAGGTACATCAGCAATGAAAGCGATAAATTACTAGCGTGCTTTTGGTGCTGTACTATGTTCAATCACGCTTTTCTTATTTTGAAGGTATGGTCAGATATAATCATTCTATTCTAATTCGGTACTTTGTTTGTCTATATGTTCGGCAAAAGTAACATTGCTGTTGTTTCGCAGGCTCTGTGGATTTTCTGGTGCATATTTCCAAACACTTTGTGTTCCCGTTGCGTTTTCATCTATTAGCTGTCTGTGTAATACACGATATTTTTCATTAATTTATCGCTCCTCATTTGAAATATTGGACTCGCGTTCTTTATTATTCTTATATAACTTATAGTTATAAGTGATAGAGACTTCTATTCTATAGCGATGCTAAATCTTAGAATGTACCTGAATTCAATGGATAGCTTTAGGTATTTGGCAAATACTTGGAGTTTGCTCTTGTCCAACCAGAGATCTATATGCCAATACATGTATCATCACAGCAGTGTATATGACGAAGATTATTGTTGGGGTTAGACTCTACACCGTTCCTACATTGTTTATTCATGTGCTGGTTAAAGGTCAGTTTTGTAATTTTTCAATTTAAACTTATAACTTTAAAAGAATATGAATTTATTTATTCTATTTGGTCATGGCAGTAGAACTGATGAAGTAAGACATCTCCAATTAACTAATATTAAAGTTTCTGAAAGAAATTACATGAATTAATTAAAAGCATTATACAAAATGATTTTGCTTATTAAAAGTTGAAATTAGGCTGATTAAATTCGTCTGCGTATGATCTCGACTAAACATAGATATCTCACATGTTTTCCCAGAACTTCAGTAAGTATTTTGTAGCCATACAGGCTGTATAAAGTATTTAAAATGTTAAATCGGTGCCTTTCTAGGGTTATTATAAATATGGTTCTAAATTATCGTGCATGAATATCATTAACATAATCAAAAAATATTAAAAGTTCAGTTTGGAAACAATAGACTAATGAATTGTCTCAAATAGACTTTTTAACACCTGTTGACTCTCGATATTAGTAAAATATTTTCTTTCTGTACGATAAGGACCCTTTGGTCCTTTTGTTGTCACACACAGACTTTCAGAGAATGAAGAATGTGAGAGAAGGGGGGGGTGTAGACGGAAATAGAGAAAAAGGAAAGTGAGAGCTGCTCAAATTTAATAGGAGTTGTGCCTTAATATGCATGACGATTTGTTCCCTCGCTGGTCAATTTCCTTTTGTTAGAAGCTCCGGAAATGCTTACCGACAAATCCAAAGAGAAAAAAATATCAAGCAGACCAGCGTTTCTGGATAGCTATCAACAAGATGAGAGACGATTTGTTTTCTCATATTGTTAAAAGCGACGCTACAAAGATATACTACACCAACGCAGAATCAAAAGTACAATCAGTGCTGCGGCACCATTCACCAAATCCGAAACAATTCGAGCAATCTCCTTACTCAAGTCGAAGAATGAGGGCTACCATTTTCCGGTACAAAAATTCCGTTATTTTCACTGATTTCATGGAAAAAGTTACTTCAAAACGCTCAGCAAAGTGTGACGTGTTATACAAAAATGAATGCGCTGCAAACTGTTATCCGGTCCTTCTTCACCACAACACGTGTCCTCACAGCGCCGCCTCTACCAAGGATAGTATTCAGGATTTTCCTGACTTCAAACCCAGCTATTCTTGCACTTAAAACAATAGATCGGAGTTGTGAAGGGGTTCAATTTGCAAGCGGAGAACCCTACGTAGAGGGGTTAAAGCAGTTAGTGTAACGTTAAGAAAGGGGCTTAGAAGTGAATAGTGATTATGCGTGGAAGAAATGGTTTGTAGGAAATTAAAACCGCCAATAAAAGTTGCTTCTAACGAATATATTTTATTTGACCCAACATTTACTTTTCGAATACATCTTGCATAATAATAATAATAACATTTTAATAATTTAAACAAAAGTATATTTCCATGTGGGGTTCACACCAATCTTGTGTAGCTTTGTTTTTAAAAACCTTACAGTCTATAACTCTATTGTTTTTACATTATTATATTTCAGTGCACACGGTTTTTTCGATTGAGGGTTAGTAACACGACAACCAGAAATGTGGTTGCATTGTTCATCTGTCCTTTTCCTTTAAAGCTGATATTTGTCTTTCTTTTATTACAATTGATGCAAACAACAAGAATAAAAAAATAATTTATTACTATACCGTTTTGTCCTTAGCGTTTAGACAAAATTTAATATAATTTTTCATTTCGGTATACATAGTCATTCTAAATATATGCGACAAATTTTATAGGCTGATTCCTAAGGTTATTATGATTATAAAAATTCATATGAATGTATATTTTAATCGGCATAGTTTTAGAGAATGTTTAATAGTAAATTTAAAATTTTGTTATAGTATAACTAACAATGTTTAATGTCACACCTGTTTCTGCGAAAACATTCTTTTTGAAGAGAATTTTTTTATTTGTTATTTCACTACTATTGTGTCAAAATTTGGTCAAGGTATTGTCAAAGTTTTCTAATACGAATTAAACAAATGCTGAATTGTGCGATAGGCAATTTGTTTATCGTCTTGTCAATGGTAATTCAAGTGCAGCTAGACGTCTTTATGAAGAACGATACCTGAACCTTGTCATCTCGCATCATTCGATATTCATAGTCATAGTGAAATGGGAAATTTTAAAAAAAACATACGGCCGATAGCGGGCACCCACATACAGTTAGGACTCCACAAGTGGAAGAAATGCCTTTGCCTTAAACATATTACATACAATGGGTATGCACTTTTGCCAGCAGATTTCCCGCAAAGATTGACTTTTTGTCAATAGATACAACAAAAAATCATTCTAAATCCTCAGTTTTTGGCTCAAGTATTCTCCACCGACGAGGCTAATTTCTCCAGAGATGTTATTATTTATTTTCATATTAATCATACATGGGCAGAAGAAAACCCACACTGAACCTTGGAAACCCGTCATCGACATCAATTCTCTGTTACTGTGTGAGCCGGAATTATTGGAAATCACTTGATAAGTCCATATTTTTTGCTGATGAGGTTAAATGGAGAAGTACACCGCCGATTTCTTGAAGAGGTGCTACTACTACTGTTGGAAGAAGTACCGTTGCAATTAAGATTGCAAATGTATTTTATGCACGATGGTGCTCCAGCACATTTTAGTTTAATTGCTCGTGAGTTTTTGAACGGTGCGTATTCAAATAGGTGAATAGAGAGAGGAGGTTAACAACCGTGGCCTTCGCGATCTCTAGTCTTAAATTCTCTAGATTTTTTCTCCTGGGGTCACCTTAAATCACTACTTTACGACTCCCAATAAATGTTGATGAGTTGAGATATCGTATTGTTGCAGCATTTGAGATAATTCGATACACCCCCGGTATTTTTGAACGCACTCACCAATCAATGCAACAGAGGGTAGAAACTTGGATTACTGATGAAGGCGGTCATTTCGAACAATTTTTAGAAGTTAATTTTGTTCTATTAATACATTTTATTGTATGAACTATTAAATTAGTACTATTAATCATCCTATAACTTTAAAATTATGTCCTTTTTTCCTAATTTTTGTGCTCATAATAACCCTAGGAATCAGAATTTAGAATGACCATGTATAATAATATTTAATATTACGATATCTGTATTTATTACTTCAGCCAACAATATTAATAATAACAATAATAGCTTAATGAAACTGTCAGTGTCATATACCAAGTTAAAGACATGATATTAACTTTTCCACCTCACATGTGTGTGTGCAAGTATAAATAAATATATATATGTAGATAGGTATAATAAGGTAATATTCAATATCAAACCATTTTTTTTTGTAATTATATATACGTAAGTTATATCGTCCGTGTGTATTGGGTTACGCTATTACTTATGCATATTTAAACTTATGGTTTTCGATTAATTTGTTGTCTTTGTTTCTGTTGAATGAACTTGGTTATTATATGTTTCCGAGGTAAGGATAATCGCTTCGATTTTCAAAATCAAGATTACAGATTTAGTTAAAAAACAAGTGTAGCGGCATGACTACTTTAGGCAGATATGGAAATTTAATTCTTTGACTGAATTGCGGACTATCTATTATTGTATAGTAAATACCATTTGCAAAATGTTAATACGCCGAGACAAACACGATGCTGTATAAAGGTCGTCTGTACTCCGCTAATTCTGTATGATTAAAACCTCAGAGTGAATTTCCGGAGTCATAATAATAGTTTCTCTTCATTAACTTTTTCTTGTTATTTTTAGTAACCGCAATATCCTTTTATGTTTTATTCTTTCTGGGTTCGGTATATACATATATATTGCTTTAGACGTATATGACATGAATACGAAAATGCTAAAATATGTTCGAATTACCTACTGGTACCACTTGCTGATTTGGTGAATGCGTGCTTTGAGCAAGGAATTGTGCCTGATAACATGCAAATTGTAAAAGTGACTCCTATTTACAAATCCGGTGGCCCCCATAATCCAAAGAATATATGTATATATATGTATATAAAATATATTACAATTCTTTGCCAATTATACAAATGTATTGAAAAATTGAAAATCTTCTTGGTATTAGTGGCATAAAATGAATTAAAAGTAATAACAATATGACAACTGGTTGTCAATTAGAAAACAATGACAAATATAAAATGTAAATCAAAATGTATAAATGAAAATGTAATCAATAAGCATAGGACAGTCGAGATTATTTCTATAATCACATTAAAAGGCTTGGGGTCTACCACAAACTGTTCAGTCAATCCAAATATACAAATAACAACGACGCAACTATGTAAAGAAAAATTAAGAGTAGAACTGTTGATAATATAACATTCATTTTATGCCACTACTACCAAGAAGATTTTCAATTTTTCAATATATATGTATATATATATTACATGTATATATATGTATGTAGCTTACTACCGCAATGGTAGAATTAGGGTTTAGGTAATTTTGTAAATAAAACACGTATTTTCGACTTTGTGACGTTTCGATCCTCCTTCAGGACCTTCAACAGACCTTTATTAGGTGTAAATAAAAGAAAGGAACATATTAAGTTTTACTCATTAAAAGAAAAAATTAATTAACAATGCTGAAAGTCTATGCATACTTACATTTGCCGATGGCCTATATATTTGTTCCATTACTTGCATCTCAATTTTATGACACTTTTAAATTTAACATTAATTTTATGACACTTTAAAATTTTACATTAACAAATAAAAAAATAAAAAATTATTACGGCACATTTAAAATTCAAGTTCTTAATAATTATGTTCTTAAAAATTAATATCTTGAATGAAATTTTGTATGTAAAGTTTAGAGTCCCTCCTATACTTCTTTCATACATCTCATGTATACTCGCGTATTTGTCCCTATCGGCAAGAAAAACTTTCCGTCCGAACACACAAACGAGCAAAAAAGGGAATATCATTTCATTTCTTACTGTTATTCTATGTATTTATGTACTCATATTGATAAATTATGTGTTTAACTTTATTACTTTGAAATACAATTATGAGGGAAACAACAAATCAAGAAATCACTGTGTTATGCCAATTTTAATTGTATTCTCCTCGCTAATTGTGGCAAGAACGCTCCATATACTATATTACTGAAATTTTGCGAGTCAGACTTACAATTTATACCGTGCGTTAGGGTTTTGATAGTCAGTGTTTCTAAGAAAGTTCTTCGTGTGTAGTTGGGTTCTTTAAAGATAATTCTTGTGATATTAAAATCCGCTGTATGGTTTGTGGTAGATATATGACGTGCCAAAGCACAACCCTGCGGCTTCACTCTGACGTCACTGATGTGTTGGGTGATTCTATTTTTTAATCTTTGTTTCGTTTGTCCCACATATATTTCATGGCAACTACATTCCACCGCGTACACCACATTGTTCCTCATTTGTGTGGGTATGTTGTACTTCAGATTGGTGTACACCTTCGAGTTCGAAAAGGCCGTTGTGTACGCTATAGAACATATGTTTTGAAAGAGCATTTTGATTTTGTATGTGAGGTTTGGAATGTACGGTAATTTTCCGTACTTTGGAGTACTGTTGCTTCTATCATTACCGTTTGAATCTTGTTCCCTTTTTTTTGTTAAATTTTTGTTATTAATGTCTGTGTTGTAAGAAGAGAATAGTAGTTTATTCACAACATTCTTTGGATAGTTGTTGTATACTAGTATTTCTTTCAGTTTGTGTAGGTCCTCCTGGAGATAATCAGGATGTGATATTTTACCAATTCTATGTTTAAGTGCTTTTAATAAGTTTATCTTGTATTTCTTAGGGCAATTCGAGTGGTAATTCAATAACATGTTTGAATTAGATGGTTTACGATACCATCTTAGTTTGAGGGTGTTGTTTGTCCTCGTAATCATAGTGTCTAGAAACGGGATTGAATTATTTTGCTCTACTTCAACCGTGAATTTTAGTTTATCATTGTATGAATTGGAAACGTCACAAAGCCGTAAATACGAGTTTTACTTACAAAATTACCTAAACCCTAATTCTACCATTGCCGTAGTAAGCTATACATAGTGATATACGTCATCAGTAAAAAACTGAATTTCGTCGAGCATTATATGTATATATATATATAATGTAGTTGTCATGACAAACAGTTTGTGAGTGTACCTGTTAACGTTGGTTTTTACCAGCAAACCTTTTATATTTCTGACGAAGTGCTTCGACGTTAATTTTTTATGTTTGGTAGCTCCTGAGGATGCCATAAATAAATGGCGAAATATTGAGCCGTTGGACAAATTGTTTTTTCTTTCTAAAACATAGACCGAATACCCGTAATTCTTTTTGTGTATATATATATATATATAATTGAAAAAGGTATTGGGGAATCCAGCAATCAAAAACAAGTTTTACAATGTCATGGAAATCTAATTCTCTTTAATCAATATTTCGCACATATAATTCATGTGCTTCCTCAGGATTAAGAAATGTGATTTCTCGCTATGGAGAAGATAAAACATCTATGAAATACAGGTTACAGTTGCTAAGAAACATCACAACAAAGTATCCAAAATGCGACGAGCATTATGTTTTTTAAAAAAATGAGAGGATTGAGCAAGCTGTATTGTGTCAAACAAGACAGCAAAGATTGGTATATATATATATATATATATATATATATATATATAATTAAATTTCTTGGACGATTTAGAGGTCAATACTAATTTCAAATTAATTTAAAATTAGTTTAATTGTTAATTAGGTAATTTTTAATCTTTAAAAATTACCCAGCGGTCCAGGAATCGAACCCGAAATCTCCTGATTACTAGTCAGGTGTGTTATCCACTACACTACCACGGGCTTTCGGTCTTGACTCCTTTAATTGTACTGATATACATATACACATACATATAGCAAGTAACAGATGGAAAGTATTGCTGGTATACCAGCGTATATAAGCACCGAAACGTCCATGTGCTGTATATGATAAATAATTCTAAATTATTCTTGACCTTATTCACATATTCATGTGCATATATATAATTAAATTTCTTGGACGATTTAGAGGTCAATACTAATTTCAAATTAATTTAAAATTAGTTTAATTGTTAATTAGGTAATTTTTAATCTTTAAAAATTACCCAGCGGTCCAGGAATCGAACCCGAAATCTCCTGATTACTAGTCAGGTGTGTTATCCACTACACTACCACGGGCTTTCGGTCTTGACTCCTTTAATTGTACTGATATACATATACACATACATATAGCAAGTAACAGATGGAAAGTATTGCTGGTATACCAGCGTATATAAGCACCGAAACGTCCATGTGCTGTATATGATAAATAATTCTAAATTATTCTTGACCTTATTCACATATTCATGTGCATATATATAATTAAATTTCTTGGACGATTTAGAGGTCAATACTAATTTCAAATTAATTTAAAATTAGTTTAATTGTTAATTAGGTAATTTTTAATCTTTAAAAATTACCCAGCGGTCCAGGAATCGAACCCGAAATCTCCTGATTACTAGTCAGGTGTGTTATCCACTACACTACCACGGGCTTTCGGTCTTGACTCCTTTAATTGTACTGATATACATATACACATACATATAGCAAGTAACAGATGGAAAGTATTGCTGGTATACCAGCGTATATAAGCACCGAAACGTCCATGTGCTGTATATGATAAATAATTCT
This sequence comes from Amphimallon solstitiale, assembly GCA_963170755.1. NCBI lineage: Eukaryota > Metazoa > Arthropoda > Insecta > Coleoptera > Scarabaeidae > Amphimallon > Amphimallon solstitiale. The sequence continues at coordinate 187,626,214 of OY720675.1, forward strand.
AGATTATTCTTGACCTTATTCACATATTCATGTGCATATATATAATTAAATTTCTTGGACGATTTAGAGGTCAATACTAATTTCAAATTAATTTAAAATTAGTTTAATTGTTAATTAGGTAATTTTTAATCTTTAAAAATTACCCAGCGGTCCAGGAATCGAACCCGAAATCTCCTGATTACTAGTCAGGTGTGTTATCCACTACACTACCACGGGCTTTCGGTCTTGACTCCTTTAATTGTACTGATATACATATACACATACATATAGCAAGTAACAGATGGAAAGTATTGCTGGTATACCAGCGTATATAAGCACCGAAACGTCCATGTGCTGTATATGATAAATAATTCTAAATTATTCTTGACCTTATTCACATATTCATGTGCATATATATAATTAAATTTCTTGGACGATTTAGAGGTCAATACTAATTTCAAATTAATTTAAAATTAGTTTAATTGTTAATTAGGTAATTTTTAATCTTTAAAAATTACCCAGCGGTCCAGGAATCGAACCCGAAATTTCCTGATTACTAGTCAGGTGTGTTATCCACTACACTACCACGGGCTTTCGGTCTTGACTCCTTTAATTGTACTGATATACATATACACATACATATAGCAAGTAACAGATGGAAAGTATTGCTGGTATACCAGCGTATATAAGCACCGAAACGTCCATGTGCTGTATATGATAAATAATTCTAAATTATTCTTGACCTTATTCACATATTCATGTGCATATATATAATTAAATTTCTTGGACGATTTAGAGGTCAATACTAATTTCAAATTAATTTAAAATTAGTTTAATTGTTAATTAGGTAATTTTTAATCTTTAAAAATTACCCAGCGGTCCAGGAATCGAACCCGAAATCTCCTGATTACTAGTCAGGTGTGTTATCCACTACACTACCACGGGCTTTCGGTCTTGACTCCTTTAATTGTACTGATATACATATACACATACATATAGCAAGTAACAGATGGAAAGTATTGCTGGTATACCAGCGTATATAAGCACCGAAACGTCCATGTGCTGTATATGATAAATAATTCTAGATTATTCTTGACCTTATTCACATATTCATGTGCATATATATAATTAAATTTCTTGGACGATTTAGAGGTCAATACTAATTTCAAATTAATTTAAAATTAGTTTAATTGTTAATTAGGTAATTTTTAATCTTTAAAAATTACCCAGCGGTCCAGGAATCGAACCCGAAATCTCCTGATTACTAGTCAGGTGTGTTATCCACTACACTACCACGGGCTTTCGGTCTTGACTCCTTTAATTGTACTGATATACATATACACATACATATAGCAAGTAACAGATGGAAAGTATTGCTGGTATACCAGCGTATATAAGCACCGAAACGTCCATGTGCTGTATATGATAAATAATTCTAAATTATTCTTGACCTTATTCACATATTCATGTGCATATATATAATTAAATTTCTTGGACGATTTAGAGGTCAATACTAATTTCAAATTAATTTAAAATTAGTTTAATTGTTAATTAGGTAATTTTTAATCTTTAAAAATTACCCAGCGGTCCAGGAATCGAACCCGAAATCTCCTGATTACTAGTCAGGTGTGTTATCCACTACACTACCACGGGCTTTCGGTCTTGACTCCTTTAATTGTACTGATATACATATACACATACATATAGCAAGTAACAGATGGAAAGTATTGCTGGTATACCAGCGTATATAAGCACCGAAACGTCCATGTGCTGTATATGATAAATAATTCTAAATTATTCTTGACCTTATTCACATATTCATGTGCATATATATAATTAAATTTCTTGGACGATTTAGAGGTCAATACTAATTTCAAATTAATTTAAAATTAGTTTAATTGTTAATTAGGTAATTTTTAATCTTTAAAAATTACCCAGCGGTCCAGGAATCGAACCCGAAATCTCCTGATTACTAGTCAGGTGTGTTATCCACTACACTACCACGGGCTTTCGGTCTTGACTCCTTTAATTGTACTGATATACATATACACATACATATAGCAAGTAACAGATGGAAAGTATTGCTGGTATACCAGCGTATATAAGCACCGAAACGTCCATGTGCTGTATATGATAAATAATTTTAAATTAATTTGAAATTAGTATTGACCTCTAAATCGTCCAAGAAATTTAATTATATATATGCACATGAATATGTGAATAAGGTCAAGAATAATTTAGAATTATTTATATATATATATATATAAATAAAAGGAATTATCGCGAATGGTGGTCTGTCTCCTGATGGTCTTCCGTATAGCATACATCTCCAACGTTATCCCACCTTATTCCTTGGCTACACCGTACCGATGACGACCAATGAGTCAGAAATACGTGTCTACGGTTGCTCTACAGCGGAATTTGCCAAATAATTTTCTCTTTCTTGTATATATATATATATATATATATATATATATATATATATATATATATATTGTAATGGGGGGGGGGGCGTAAGATATACTAATATCGTGAACTATCTAATTTATTAATGTGGGGAAAATTATTTCATTGAGCAAATGACACAACTATCAAAACCACACGTTGCGGTGACATGTAATAGGGGCCGCAGGGGCAAATATATACTGATTATTACTATTAAGTAAACTTGATAATTCTATTAATGTAAATTAAAAATTGATGAGACTGAAATTAATACAGTGGGCATTGTAAATTAACCTGGCTAGCTCAAATAGGTTTTATTCTGTAATTAAAAGTTTTATATGATAATAGGAATTCACAGGTATGAAAAATTAATATATCGCAATGCTTTAAGTGTGATATTCAAATTAATATTTCAAAATTTCGCGGCTTCCGGTTAACAAATCTATAGGTTTTCCTTCTGTAAATATTTTAATGGTGGGAGAAACCACGCGTTAGTTTAAGCGGAACCAGCAAGAATGTGATATGTGTGCAAATGGCTACTGTAAATGTGAATATCCGTTTATGTTTGTGAATTATAAAGTGGTGGGTGTTTTAATGTGAATCTAAATTATCTCTAGGGCGTTAAGGGATTCGACTTTACCTTTGTACTCCTGATCAGCTTTCATCTGTACTGCTCGAAGGTCTGGGAGTTCTAACCTGGAAAATTGCTTTGGGGCATAGCGCTTATGCTAATGCACGAATATGTGTGTACATCTACTTTATTGTGAAACAGAATTGATCGTTGGTGGAAACAAACACATCATTTATGAACAAATAAACTCCATTTTATTAAAATGGTAAAATACGATAATATAATACAACAATGACGGGATATCAATTAAACGAATGGTAAGCACAATAATTAATAATGTGGATATGGATCTATCCAATGAACTTCGTATCTTATAACAACAACACAACTATAGGTAAGGTTCTACATGTAAAATCATGTTTATGGCATATGTAAGCAATTCTATCCCTTATCGGTGTGAAAATATAATTCGTATAATCTATATGCAGGAAGAGAAATACTATTTTAAACGTGAACGTGTTGATGGATAAAAATATTCTTGAATGTAAGTAAATCCTGATATTTTACTAATGATAGCTTATTGTAATTGTAATAGCAAAATGACCTCATTGTTTCTGTACATGTACTTGAAGAGTTGAATTCAATTTAGAACCATGAATTAGATGAGATTGAAAGATGTTACATTCATTAAGTTTGACAATGGTTTTGCACTGATTGTTAAATCAACAGTAAATAGACTTTTGTACCTTAGAAAGTTAGTAATACATTGATTGTTAGGGCAGGTATCCTGGAATGTTGCGGTGGGCTCCAAGTGGCTTCGCAGATATCGTGCGGCTCCCCGGTAACGGCTTTGACAGGTGGGCGGCGAAGTCTTCCGTCGGTTATCCTTCTGCGGCTGGAATGTACCTCTAAGGTGTGGACTATCAGGTGACAGGTGAGTATGTTTCTTAATTATTTCCGACTTCGTTTTGTTGTTTGATATTGGTAGTAACCCCTTTAGGTTCGGTTTTATTGCGGTGTCGATGTTTTTGACTTCAAATAATATTAATTGTTAGAAATCTATCCTTTCAGCGTCAAACTAAACAAGTTCGACCTTGATCCTCTTCTCGGCGGGAACGGTTCGAATTGGTTGGTCTTCTTGCGTCAACTTGAAGGTCGCACGAAGATTGTTGTTGTATCACACTCGTAAATTAATTCGTCAATGAATGATCGATAACAGACCACTCATAACGACAAAAGACAAAATATGAAGAACGAATCATTGAATGAATGATTGATAATAGATAATAGATCCGGCGTTAGGCCGTGTGTGCTTTTTTATATGTTTTTGATGTTGTCATTGTTGTTTCTATGGCAACATATACAGTAATTATTTTCAAAGTCTTATTATGGACAAATTTACTTTGGTTTTCCAGTGAAATGATGTTTTTTAACAATTAAATTATCTCATCTTTCATTTAGTACATTAAAATTATTTTAATTAGTTTTCTTTTAGAAATTCACATTTTTTAAAGATTAAAGTTCTATTTTAGCGTTTCGACTGTCATATGTTCGATGACGTAATGGACGCTAATAAAAATAATTAAAATATCAAAATTTTGGATAAATATGCCATTTCAGTAGAACCTATCCTTCACAAAATATACATTTAACTCTCTATTTATATACAAAATTAGTGGGGTTAGTTTTTGAATTGCTATTTAGAAATGGTCTTTTAATTTATTGATGATTTATTGCTATTACATGAATCTATGACCTTTTCTTTATATTTTAATACCTTTTTTTTTCATCTACATGGCTTGCAATTCGTATTTTTAAAAGTTTTTGAAACCCATGTTCACAACTGTCAAACCATCCAATGTACTCATTTAATGATTTGAATTCAAATTATAAATATGTCGCTGAGGATTATTACAACGTAAATAAACCTTGATAAACTTTGTCTCTGTTTAGTTTGATTTAAAATTAACCTTAATTATGTATGTAAAATTTCTGAAATTAATTATGATTCGTTCAATATGGCGAATCATAATTCAGCTCTAAAATTATGCTTAGATTAATTATGTGAATATAACAGACTTAATACTTAGTACAATAATTGTAAATTGACAATTGGTTCATGAGGTAAATGTTTCTGGTACTCAACATTAGTTCACTTTGGGTTGTCAATATGCAATTTTAATTAGAAATTAGCCATGTACGTGCTATACTTTTATATTACTCGAAATGATGGTTTCGTAGAATTCGAACTTGCCTTAAGTCATGCCCTGTAATTATTTTGTGACTTTTGTTCATAAAAGTCCATATTTTAAAATGGTAGTAATTTCTATTAGCATAGTATGTTTGGTAATTGTTAAAAATTGAAATCAAAATAGACCATTCGTAATGGTTATCTAATTCATTTTAATTATTTATTTGCCTAAATAAATTGTTTTTGTCATTGTTGTATTTTAAAAATATACCTATTATGAATGTAAAGATTATACTAATTTGTGTAATAAGCTAATTATACTTGCGTAAGCTAATTAAGTATTTAATTCTAGTTTTATATATCTATAAGGGGGGTATCAGTTGGAGTTCCTGAAAAGAGTAATAATGGGTTTGGTTTTTTTAATTGAGGGAGTATTTTGCTTTCTAGCTTTAAATCTCTAATTGGGGTGTCAGAATATACTAATTTTATTAGCATTTTTTTACCCATACTCCTTAATACGAGGGTTGTGTGCTAAGCATCACCAATGTATGCCTGGTTGCATGTAGTGAGGGGGTTATTGGGTAAATTATCATTTATATTTGTATTTGACTGGTCTTGGCTCATATTCAAGACCAGTTCAATATATATTAGTCTTATATATAAGTCTTATTTTCATTAACATGGTAAATGCATCGCTAAAGAAAAGTATTTGATAGTTTTGTCGCATACCAGTTAAAAAAATTAACCCATTACAGACAGGTATGTTCTTAATATCTAATATCTACTTCAAACAGGAAATTATTACAATATCTCAACGAAATAAACAAATAGATTTTAGACGCAAAAGACAACTATTAATGTGAATGTTAGTATGTTTCCAATAATTAGGTATTCAAATAAAGTAATAAAACGCTGTGAAAATAAGGAAGCACTAAATCACAATAACCTTCCAGAAATTCGTATTTATTTTTCGGCTTTTACGTCAGAAGAGTACGTCTTGAGGAAAGGGACGTGTAAACACTTAATCAAGGAATGTATATAATAAGGAATAATATATTAACTAAAAAATTGTTATGAAGCTATACTATGAGCTTCACAACAACTTTCTAGTTAATAAATTCCTTATAATATAAATAAATATGTTTTGATGCTCATAGTACATCATGTGACCTTGCCTTTCATCAATTAATTTTGTTTATAATATTATGCCATATTACTCTATTAGATATTCTTACAAAGCCATTTAGAAATTAAACGTGAACCATTATGCCATTAGCAGGACCCGTACCACGTTTTGTCCTATTTTGGACTATTTCAGGGAAATACAGGATGACGTTTACGAGATTTATGATCAGTGTATTATACACCACTGGAATGATGAGCTAGCGTATAAAGAGCTATGTGAAGCACGTGAGTTATGAATTACCGAATTAAGAGATTTCATGAAATCTATCTAGTGAAATATCCAAACCTGTTAATAAGGGTTGCCTTTTACCAGGGAACATCCTGAAGTATATTAAAGAATAAATACAATGTGTGTTCTTTTTAAGATTGGAAGAATATTTTTTAATTAAAATTCGATCGGAATAATGAAATATCTTGCTGTTGCTTAATAAAGTCTTAATAACTAATATGTATTATTTCATGGTAGCACGTTGTTTCATTTCAAATACATGATGACACTGGCAAACAGAATATTTGGTTCAAAGATTACTATGATGCAAATAATTGCAAATTAAAATTGATAATTATATTACTCTATATCGGAAATACGCGCTTATTCTCTTGTCCTTGCATAATGTTAAGAAAATTAACCAACTATAATATAAATTACAATTTATTAGAATTTTATTGTGCAATATTTACTCATTAGAATATAACTAAGATTAATTATGTTTAGAATAAAATATATTTGTTATAATAAAATTACATTAATGTACTGCTAATAATATGCAGATTTTAATATGTATAACAAGTAATGATTGTATATAAGACAATTATGATTCTTATCTTGCATTTTACATTATTCTTATGTTGATTAGATTGTACAATTACCCGATCAATTATAGAATAGAGTACGGACTAATATATTTGATTCGTTTATCGATTGCATATTGTTTAATTGCATTATTACATGCACATAGAAATATACAATAAAATTATATTACAGTGTAGTAATAAACTAACTAATAAATTAATATTAATTTGTTGGAAGAAATCCCGAAGGGGTATAGCGATTTTAATTACAGGGAATTTTGAATATATTTTCAGTTTCTTATGTAACTTTGATTTTGTTATGGCGTCATCGATATTTTTTTGTACCAATAGCAAATGAAACTGAGTGTGTTGCGATATGTAGAAGTGTGTTGCAAAGTTCATTTTTAAGACTTCTACTATTTTTCAATTATACACTGTCTCACAAAAATGATCAACAAATCTGTAATTGAAATATATATGTACGCTGATGATTCTCAGATTTATATTTCGTTCGTAGTCGAAGAGTGGGTTTCAGCTTGATATTAGCGAAATCCCATTAAGAAGACATCCATTTTGTTCTGAAGTCCTAAATGGTGTGGAAACCTATCTAATCAACAAATTTAAGAAAATGAAGTGTGGCCAGTACACGGCTTTCTTATACATATTGCTGCGAACCTTGCGTTTAAATAAAATTTATATAATTTATTTATTTATTTGTTAAATAAATAAATAAAATTGAAGTTTGTGCTAGCTCTATAGGCAAAATAGCATAATTCATTATCTCTCGTGGGTTCTACTGTGATTTACTTCTTTCCTTACTTGTTTCACTTTCGTTATTATTGTGATGTTGTGTGGGATAGGGTTATAAATAATTATGACACCAGATTACTCATGTGAAAAATGTATTATATACTTATTGATTACAATAGGTAAAATTTATTTTTTTTGACTGTATATTATTTATTTTATTTATTTATTTACAATTCTTACAAGTAACAGTTTTCACAATAATATCGTGTTCGTTCATTTAAATATGTATTCAATCAATACAGGGTTTCTCCGCTTTCACTCTTTTCTTACGAAGGCCTGTATATTTGGGCCAAATTATATTGACTTGATAATGAACGTACTGACTAATCGGCTTTATGCAAACATTCACACGTACTACATAAAGCTTGGATCAATCACCACCCCAGATACATTCCTAATGCATCACAAACTAATTGTCTAAACCTCTATTCTCACGGAGACTTTAGATTCTTAGTGCGAAGCGTTTAGGCGTTCCTGTTTATAAAAGTTTGAATATTGTTTAAAGCAGTACTTACTAAGGTCTTTCTTAATGAACACTGGTCCGTTGTGCAAGTATTCGCACACAGTACACTATTAAGACTAATGTTCTTAATTTTTAATTAAAAATTGTGTCCCTATATTTACGTTCTATTATTTAAATAACTAAGTATTAAAAGAAATGGAGTGATTAGAGAGAACCTGTATATTTTTGATTGAATTTAATAGTTATAACAATATTATTTACTACTCACTGCGTAGATTCATATAATTCCTCGAATTCTTGTTGAAATTGGTTTTCCATTTTTGTGGATTCTTCTCTCATTGGAATCTTCTATAAATTAAATGATGACGCTCACTTTTTGCAAATATGGCGACCAGAAAACAATTGGAAATTATTCCTATAGAAGCGTATAGGCTTCTTGTTTGTTTGTGAATTGTTAGATAATTCTTTTATATTTGTTCTGCGGTAATAATGGTAAGCGTGTAACGACCCCACTTAACCATTATTTGCTCAACACGTAGATGTATTATTTACGTCAAGAGACGCTATTACTTTGTTGTGAGTTAGAAGTTTTTAATGTCACAGGAACCAGCTAACAACTAACTAATTTTCTGTTCCGACGCACTTTTTATAGTTGAAAATAAATGCCACTCGCTATTTGATTGTTTTGCGGACTTTTATTTTTGAATTGTTCGTTGTAGCGCCTCCAGCGGATATCTCGACATTTATGCCTTGTCTCTTCTTCCTCTTGTCGTATTTTAGGTTGGTATTTATTTTAGTATGTTCGATCTTGACATTTGATGTCTTCTATATTCACCAACGACAGTATTTGTTGTTGTTCCATATATTTATATCTAATGTGCAGTAAGTATATTGATATTTATTTTAATGTTTTTTTTACGTTATTTTATTCGTTTATTGCTATCGTAAACATTCATTGTACTTATAAATATATTCATTGCTACTTTCGTTGTTTCGTAGGTACATTCTTCGACCAAGCGCTAACCTTACTCGTATTTTTGTTCTGGTGCTTTTAATCTGAAAGAATGGAAAGAAATTGGATATTGTTTCGATCGCCAGTCCCTCCGTCTGCGGCTTCTCCGTCTGCTCCGTTCTCTCCTTGAACCATCTCACCGTTCGTGGAGAGTTTTGTATGTCTAATATGCTGTAATAAATCATTGCTTTTTTATATTAATGCTGCTTATTCCTTTGGTTACAGATGTTCGTTTGTATGTGCACTAAGTTTGGAACCATGAAGAGGATTGCAATTACTCGCATTACAACGAGAATTGATACCTTTGTTGCATATATTAAAAATATTATACGATTTTTTGTGATGTTCTTAATGATATACTTTATCTTAATATCCTTTTCAACGCAAGTGTATGTATTTTATTTTTAAGTTACTTGAGTGCATTAAGCCTCTTCATATACATTACGAGCATATCTTATTTTATTCTCTGAATATAGTTTAATTGCTTTTAAATGATTGACTCTTATAATTGTTCCGTTAGTTAACATCACTCTTTCACGGTTGTTGGTCTTAAGAGTCTTTCCATTTTTAAATGTAGGTTCTTTGCATAATATACTCAGAGCTCTTTTTGTTCCTAACTTGTAGTCAGGTTCTTTATTTTCAAATTTAAATGTTATCTCGGGTTTTTCACTTCTGAAAATAAATATTCATTTGTGTCATTGACTGTTATTGTTGAGGTTTTTCCTCACTTATTTCTAAATGATATGTATATATATATATAATCTTAATTAAAATACTTATATTCTATGTGCATACCTGTGTTATCGTATGATCGAATAAATATTTATTTTAAAATAAATATTTCTTAAACTATAAGTTAGTTTTCTTATTGCTAATATTGATTTAAATACACGAGTATATCTTAGTGTCAACGTTAATTATATCTACTTCTAACATTTTATGATTATATACAATATTGTTTTAATTTCTAAAGTAAAGTTCACGGCAATATGTGCTTTCCGAAATGTGTATATAAAATTGGTTCGCAAGTAAGTTTCACATTTTGTATCTTCTTAACAAAATAAAGCTCTAATGAGTAAAGGTGTTACTTCCTGTTTTTATAGAGAAATTACCGCAAATCCAGTTAAAAGTAGTTTTATTTTCTTAATAAATCTTTATAAAATGTAAGAATGTATAATTTGAGAAATATTTGCAAAACACTACATTTTGATAAGAGTAAAAGTTTACTTCCAGTCCGGATTTTAATTTCTTTTATACATAACTTGTTCCAAATCAAGCTTTAAATATTTTTGCACTTACTTATAATAAATCTGTATAAAACGCATAATTTGCGAGATATTCACAAAAAGCTAGTATTCGATAAAAGTAAAAATGTTACTTTTTAATTTTTTTTATATATATAAAATTGTTCCAACTCGAGCTCTAAATGCTTTTGTATTTTAGAGAATATATAATTTGCGAGATATTTGCAAAAAGACTGTTTTTCGATGAGACCAAGAGAAGACCTACTTCTGGTAGTAATTTCGGTAAACTTTTTTAATGAAATCTTTTCTAAAATAGTTTTGTTTTCCTTTGTGTTCTCTATAAATTTGTCTAAACTTCGTAGTTGATAAGATATTACTAAATCTGTAAATCTGTTCTTTTTCGAAGTAAACTACTACTTCCGGTCTACCGAAATCTTCAGGAAGAAGGCTGTACTCGTAATTATAAAATTTGGTGTTGATAGCTTTAGCCGTTTGGACGCTATCCTGGTGAAACACACAGAGATAGACATTGACACACACACACACACAGAGAGAGAGAGAGAGAGAGAGAGGGGGAGAGGGAGAGGGAGCGAGAGAGAGAGAGAGAGCGCGAGAAGTTGTTTGAAAACCACTTTTTCGGTATCAAAATTTCGACATCTACAAAAATCTCGAGGTCCAATATTTTCGTCATCCCAATACAACCTACGTATAAGAAAGTAATAATAACACTAGCATAACATATGGAATATGTACAGAAACACATGCCATTTTAGCTAGGATCCTTTACTATGTCAAAGCCTAATGCATTGGTTATTTACATTCTCTGTGCGACCATACGCCACTAATTTGATATGGCGAGAATCAGTATGGTTCATTTTTTACTTTCTTATACGTAATATAGGGAAGTATTTTTTCTGAGGATATATGATCAAATATCGCATAAACTCAAAGATGTCTGTTGGCTAAACTTGAAGAGTTAACTCTAAGTCACCACCTTACCTGTAGTAGAATCACTTTCAGGACGAACGTTCATAATATGAAGCTTTGAAAAGTGCACCCTACAACCTCTCCTAATCACAGAATAGCATTTTGGGTGCTTTACTTAATATTTACAAATTATATAAAAGTAGTCATTGAAGAAGATAAAATACGATCTCAAAAATAAATAAGTGAAATACAGACTAAATGGACTTGGAAGGGCTATCAAAGAGAAATAATATTATTACTTTTGGCTTACGAGGTTCCAGTGGAAACATATTGGAACTTGTTGTAAATTTACTGCAAACTCTATTAAAGATTGAAATAGAAAAACGAGACACAGGCGACATGTATTTTGTTGTGAAGCAACATAATAAGTTTACTTAGGTATGTACATTTGATTGAAATAAACAGACAATAAACGACGCAACTATGTACGTGTTAAGATGTGTTTGTAGCTACTTAAGCCTTTTGATGGGATTACGTAGGTAATACCGATTGTCCTATGCTTATTTGCTTACATTTTCATTCATACATGATTGGTTTTACATTTTTTATTGTTATAATCTCATGCTCTACTCGTAACTTTTGTTGTGTTGTCCTATGCTTGTTTATTTGCATTTCATTCATACATATTTGATTTACATTCTATATTTGTCAATTTTTCTAAATGACAACCAGTTGTCATATTGTTATTACTTTCATTCATATTATGCCACTAGTATCAAGAAGATATTTAATTTTTCAATACATTTGTATATTTTGGCTGTTTCTTGGCCGTATACTATATTTAACATTCAAAGAAACCACTTTGGAATTCCTTTTTTAAAGATTTCTTGGTGTAGCGGCTTCAAAATTAAAATTACTAAACTTAATCTAATTAAAACAAAAATTTGACGTTTCGACTTTATTCAGTCTTTTTCAAAATTATAAAATGTTTAAAACGGAAATACATATTATGTTGTCCAACCACAACTGTAAAACAAAGACAAAACAAATAACTATAGATCCTTCTTGAAACAGATTATTTTATTATAAATTATAATAAAATAATCTGTTGATATTTACCCATATTTAATACAATTTAGATAATATCCTAAGTTTATTGTATTAAGCTATTTGAAAATTCCGAGCTAAACAGAAGTTAAATCCTTACCTAGAAATAGGTAAGCAATTTGTTTAATGATGTAATTTATTTTATTACTGCATGTAACCATAATTGAAATGTTATTTTATGTTAAACTAACTTTAAAATAACTGGAACTTTATCATAATACTTAAAAAATGACGCAACTCTTTGTTAGCACAAAATACTTTAAATTTTGTAAAAAAATATTTTACAAATTAATAATTTTTTTAGATCCCTCTTGCATTAACATGGATACTAATACTCCAGGAATTAACATAGCATCCGCTTTACGTACACTTTGCAACGGTGCTGATGATGTGAATTATATGAATGATGATTGTAGTAATAAAGGTACAATAAATCTAACTTATAGCAGTGAAACTTTCTGTAGTAGGGAAATGTCCATTAAGAGAGATTTCACTATCATCTTTTCTGCTAATTCTATAATAGCATTATGTTTTTAGAAAATTTTGCCTCTATGCAAAATAAGAGTAGCACTACTGATGGTGATCTTCTTTCTACGATACAAATCAACATTGAAGGGACAGAAGAAAGTACCTTAGCTTTAGATTCTGACGACTCTCCGTGCTATAAAACATACAAACCGGGTGGAGAAGTAACTGAATCATCTGAAGGCGATACTGAACATTCTGTTAAAGTAAAAAACGAAAATCAAATTCTCAGCTTTGGAAAAAGAATATTCAGAAAAACAAAGTCTCAGCTGAAGAAGAACGTCAAGCTAAGGAAAAATTAATAAAAAAGAAAGAATTGCAACCACCATGTAATGATAGTTGCTACCTCAAATGCCTTCAAAAGATATCTGAAGAATATAGAAAAACTATAATTTCCGAGTATTGGGATCGTAATAAACATATGAATGTAAAAAGACAATTCGTTGCAGCAGTGGTACATTGTGTACCTGTGTGTCGTGTACGAGAATCTACTGGAGGAAGATCCGGCAGAAGAGAATTCACTAGATTTTATTCATTGGATGTAGACAATGTACGACACCAAGTGTGTCAAAAGTTCTTTTTATCTACTCTGTGTATTTCTGAAACTTTTGTTTCAACAACTTTACGTAAAAAAAATATGGTGGTATAACCAGCACAGACCAAAGGGGAAAGCACAATGCTGTAAATAAGAGATTCCGGAATTTACTAAACAGGATATTCGAGATCATATTAATAAACTTCCAATAGTGGAGTCTCACTATTCTAGAGAGCGCTCCACTAAAAAATATTTAGGAAACAATCTCACTATCAGTCATATGTACGGATCTGAGTGTACAGAAAAGAATGTGCCTGAAGAAAATATTGCTAAATCTTGGTTTATTCGGAAATATTCAACACCGAATTTAACCTGTCTTTCAAACTACCGTATAATGCCACTTGTAATGAGTGTGATAGACTTATGTTGGCTAAAACTCAAGCTTTAGAAGGAATTCAAATCATTGAAAATGAATATCAACAATATCTTCGAGAAGCAACTAAGCGTTATCAACTTAGAAAAGCTGACAAAGAGCAGGCGCTTAATAGTGAAGGAAGAATAAAATTGTTGACTGTAGATTTACAAAAGTGTCTCCCAACACCTTTACTTACAAACAAATACAGTTTCTATAAATTGAAACAGAGGACCTATAACTATACTATTTCCGATGTTGCAGCAAATGTCACAACTTGTATAATGTGGGATGAATCTAAGAGTGAACGTGGAGCCAATGAAATGGCTTCTGGTATTTTGAAATGGTCTACAGGCTTAAGCGATACATTATCTGAGATTACTGTATGGTCGGACAACTGTCCTTCACAGAACAGAAATATAATAATGGTTTTGGCGTACTTTTGGATGATACTCGAGCATCCAAACCTTAAAATTATTAACCATAAATTTCTGCTTTGTGGTCACACTCTTATGGAGGTAGACAGTGATCATTCACTTATTGAGAGAGAACGAAAACGATGCCACTTTTTTAAAATAATGACGCCAAGGGATTGGCAGCAGTTAGCTAGGCTTTGTTGTCGATCAAAGTCTTTTAATGTTGTAAACATGGAAGCGGCTGATTTCAAAACCTCCAAGATGCTGTACGACAACAATAATGCGCCATTTGTGCCACGAAAAAAGACTGTGGACAATTCAGATTTTCGTATGTCCGAAGTAGTCCATCTACAAATACGTCGAGATGAATTGGGATTGCTTTTTTTAAAAACTAATTTTGATTCAGATACCTTTTAATGCATTGATCTTAAAATAAGCTCCAGGCGTGCAGCTTTTTCAACTAACCTACCTCTATTGCATGACCAGCCTAAGCCTATATCAACTAAAAAGTACAATCATCTTCAAAGTCTGTTAGGATGAGTGCCAAGCCAATATCGTAGTTTCTATCAGAACTTAGCGCACGATAACCATGCAAGTGACGATATGTAACAAAAAATCATCCTAAATGATGAAGTGTTAAACTTGGGTTTATAACTTTATTTCGTTTGTTAGTTACTTATGTGGAAATGTATTTTTTAACAAATAAAGATATTTTCACTTACTATTATTTTTGTATCAACTCCTTACTTAGCTTGCTTCCAGAAATGGATGTGAACGATGAAATAAAAGAATTGTTTACGGGCTAAACTATATTAACTCCAGTTTTTTTGGAAAAAAATAAAAATAATAGGTCTAAAAAAGGTCTGAATTGTAAGAGGTATGGATCTAATTTGAACGACCTCTTATACACATTTATGGAGAAAAAAAGAAGATCGCTATTTACATTTAACCATTTTAGTAAATTTAAAATCGCTCTCCTGTACAATTTGTGTAATAGGAGTTAATACAGTTTAGCTCTGAGATACAGATATATAAATTAAAATTCAGATAGGAAGTAATACTCTTATCGATAAATAGCTTTTACGAATATTTCTCAAAGTATGTACCTAAAGTAAGACTTATTTATTTCTTCTACAGTTAATTTTGAACGAAATTTGATTGAAAACATTTTCTAAATACGGACCTACGTATCAGAAAGGCATATGGTGCCCACACCAATTTATGTCTCATTAAATACTTGCTAAGAAGTAGTAGTCAGTTATTATCTACGTAATGGGGCGATGTCGTTTAATTATTTATGTTAGTGAGATTTTTACCTTCAAACCAACAATATATCATGAACATTTGGCGGTTGAAATTCTTAACATTATTTCCATTGTTCATTACCTAAGTACGTTCTTATGAATCGCCCAAATCTGTTGTCCGTACACAAGCTTCATTGTAACGAAAGTTTAATAAAACATATTCATTTTAACATGTAGAAAATTAAGCAACAAATGCGTTATTTTAGCATACTTATTGTAACGTTTGTTATTATTCTAGTTGTTGAATGTATAAAGTGGAAACGTATCTTCCTGGCTTGTTTCGCAATAAATAATACTTTACGAAAAAACACAGAAGCAAAAAAAAGTTGGAATATCTCTAGATCTACGAGATTGAGTTGATCTCCGTCCACAGTAATGTGACATATTTTTATGAAGTTGTAGTAGGGGTAAAAGCCACAAAGCCTATGATGAATGGCCACCCTTAATGGTGTGTGGGAGTCAAATCTCCGTACATTCTGGACACATTTTACGTTTTACGTGAAGTGAACGACGAGTGTTGATTAATGATCGTCGAACTCGTGTGCTTTATGCAAAAACGTAAATTGTGAGTGTATTTCTGTTTTTAATATCAATAAAACGCGCAGTGCCCATCGATTAAATGGGAAAATAGAGAAGAGAGCCTATAAAATATAACGACATATACGAGGTAAGCTTAAAAAGTTTCAGTACTAACCAAGATAGCTATATATATACATATAGCTATTCTTTGGTTAGTATATATAGTAATTTACGTTGAAATTCTTAGTTTTAGCGAAAATTACGTCTGAATACGCGAACAGTATAGATTTGAGCAATACGTGTTTTGCAAAATATAAAATGCAAAACACAATTAATATTTTTCCTATTGCTGACAATCGGATGGAATTTTGAAGTTTTAAAAAGAAAGTAATTTTAAAATGTATATTTTTAAGAAAAACCTGTGTAATATCAATATACAAATTAAAATAAAAAAATAACTTAAAATGTTTTGAAGAAGACTCGAAAAAGAGAGAGTCGTAACGTTAACTAAATAAAATATTTTACAATATAAAAAGTGTTTTTACATCCACATGTAATTGCCGCTAAAACTAAGAATTTCGATATAAATAACAATATTACACGGCATTCATTTTTATTAGAACACGTTGTTTGTACCAATATGGTATAAATTATTTTTTATGTCTAGTACGATCAAAAAATACACCAAAACTATGGAATCCACTAACACGCCTTTAAATTTCTTCGAAGAAACTTCTTTCATTTTTTCAAATGATCTTTTCTGGTTTTTTGCAGCATTTTCCCTTTGATCTTTAATGCTCTATTCTTTTTGGCATAAATTGCATAGAATTTTCGATTCATATCTTTCTTCTCTTACTGTTTTCCCACATTTACAAATGTCACATAATGGGCTCCAGTAGATTCCATTCCACAAACAACTCAACATGCTTTACTGTCGCTGACATCTGCTTTCCCTTCTGATGCAAATAACACTACAAATGCTTTAACTGTTGAAGCAAGAGTTGAACTGGAGTTGTTACTGGTTCATGTTGTCTTGTTGTCGATAAAGATATTGATTCAAACTCTGGTAGATCCTCTAAATTTAAAGCCTTTTTGGTGAATAAATCAACTGCCGGTATATCGTCTGATATAGAAGTGTTATTGTTGGTTGATTTGACTATTGATAGATCATTTGAAGTTGGAGCATTCTAATCAATTAATACAGATGCTGGTAAATCTTTTGAAGTTGAAGCGTCGTTGTTGTTCTCTAAGGAATCTGCTGGTAAGTCTTCTGGTGTTAAATTAATGTCATGGTCCTGCTGATTAAGAAGTACATCCAAGTTTTCTTCAGAAACAAGTTTTTCAAGCAACTCTTTCGAAATATGACTAGACACGGCAGCCCGAGAGGAGCGGTGACGTAAAGGGGAGAGGTAAGTGCGAGTCCTGACTAGTTTATTACATCTTTTCACTAAGACAGTTAAGGGATTTGATCAAATCACTTACTTTCTTTAGGGAAATAACCCCACAGAGTTGTTATTTTAACATCTTCTGTGAATTGATCATCTACCTTAAGGATTTGATCAAATCTCCATTTTCATCGTCTCCCTGCGACATATACATCAGTATATGTAAGAGCATAGATCAGGTAAGGGGTATAGTTGTGAAAAATTCAAGGTCATCATATCTGCACAATAATTACACCTCCTACTTTTCAATAAGTACAGTAAAACCTGTCAACAACGGCCACCAAAACAGGAAGCAATATTGGTCTTTTACAAAGGTGGCTGTAATTGTCAGGTTTTTCATCTTCCAAATGCAATACATAATTGGTTTTCAAGATTTTTTCTTTATTTTATTAGTACGGAGAGAATTTTAAAAATCTAACCCCACGTAAGTGAAAGACCCTAACTGTGATTGGTCAATATTGCCATAACGACCTGCCTTAAAGTGGTAACTCTGTCTCAATAATACCTATTCCCCCACTAGTTTATTATCTCTCCTGTTCTATTCTTTCCTCGTAGGAAAGACCACATTAATGTAAACTTGTAGAAATTAAAGCGATCTCTATTTGATCAAACATAAACATGCACGTATGGCGCCGGCAATTTGCTGTCGAGACGTGTTCGGGACTGAGATCGCATTCGTGGCACAAATACGAAATAATATTGAGTATTTCCATGGAACAAATACATAAGGTAAGCTAGGGGGCGGATATGAAAGGTTGATGACTCTTCGCCCATGGGCGCACTATTGAAATGTTGTATTTTTAAAGACGTTTTAATTTTATTTATTTAATTGGATAACAAGTGGCTGGTGATCTATAAAATACAAAATACATTATTATTTACTGTGACTTACATATATACCTTTATACGTAACACGTATATGTATATATGCATGTGTTTGAGATTCACACATACATTAAGTGCCATTGCCGATAATCGAACGCACAGACACCGGTGTTTCGACCTATGAGGTCTCATCAGTGTACGTGGAGATTGTCGACAATAGCTTCAAGACTTAAATCGCTGCCTATGTCATTTTCGCATGTTAAATGCAGTGAGAGTATCACAGCGACATCCAACACCCATCTCCCACCCATGTATCTCAAACACATGCATATATACATATACGTTTTACGTATAAAGGTATATATGTAAGTCACAGTAATTATTTACTGCTTGATGTTAGTTTTAACATCCATGTGTTCACACTTTTCATTTTCGTACATTATTATTTGTTCATTTTGTTGTTCAAGTCGAGTAAAGCAGTATTAATATTTACTAGCAATACGTACTCTTCTGTAAGACTTGTCCTCTTTCAATTAAGTACATCCTTGTAGATAGAAAACGTGCTTTCTACATCGCAACTGGTTATAGGTGCGTACTGGAAATATTCTTTTATTTGAGCGTATTTAGCAGTTAGATTTTGTGTCATTGGCCCCATACACAATTGCCGCAATGTTATTAAATCTGGATTTCTATTAAGAACTCCGTCTAACTTTTGCCGAAGGCCACATCCGAAGTCACTTGGAATACTTTTGAAATTATTAATAGCCACATCTAATGTGGTTAATCCATCTTTTAGTTTGAGATTTCCATTTTCAAAATATGTGATTAGTTTAGTCAATTTTCCAGTGTTCCTGAAGGAATAACAACTGATTTTTTAAATTTGGGATTTGTGTTACTTCCTTACACTCAGAAATACTTCGAGCATGGTCATTTAAGTATATAACAAAATTTTGTTAACTATCGACATTCTCTGCATAAAAACTAGTAGCTTCCAACCATGTTGCCCATCTAGTTATTACTGGCGAGGGAGGCAGTGACAAAGATGGAAGTTTTTCCCTCTAAAGAGGTACTCTCGATGGTGCTTTTCTGAAAACTTTTTTGAAAGCGGATACAAGTCTATCAACTCCCTGATAGGTGTCTCTGATATATTCACAGATTCTGTGGAGAGCATGGCATGTGCTACACAAGTAATATGCAGCATAATAAGGATATGTTTCCTTTAATAGTCTGCCTGTTTTTAACATATATGCGGCACTTTCACTAACAAATAAAAGTATTTTTACCCTGTACCTGTCGTCCGAATGAAGCATTTTGTGCAAATTCTCGTCAATGGTTTTAGCAACTGTTTCCGCATCCAACTGTATTTATAACTTTAGATGCTATTACATATGCGTTATATGGAATAGTTGGATGTAGTACACCAGCTACAACATTTACTACACAGTGTCCTAATATATCGACAGTTTCATCGACGCTTATCCACAGGTACTGATTTGAAAGATGTCTTCTAATGCATTCTACTGTTTTCGTGAAGCACTTAGAAACAACATATTTGCGTAAGGAGGATTCATCAGGAACATTTCGACCAGTATATTTTTGGAGAAATGTTTTGAAAGTGGGATTGTCGAGTTTATTTAATGGGATATTAGCCGCCATGAAAACGTCACGGAGTTCTTCGTTACAATTGTCAGCTTTTAACGGGTTCAGTTTCTGTGTATGTTTTAGTGAAGCTATGTTACGTTGTACGTGCGCTTTTTGGGCATTTTGTAACGATATTCTACAGACTTTGCAATAAATTTCAGAATTAGTGACAATGGAGGAAATACAACCAGTATGACCCTTAATCAAACTCGCCATCGTTTCACGATGCCATTCTCGACGTTCTTCTATATCATAAATGATAAATGATAACTAAAAATGTATGCGTATGTTATTGAAACTTAACGAAATCCAGTGCACACTTACTTTAAGATAAGTGGGAGAACTATATTCAATGAAACGGTATTAAACAGGAAGTATTACAAAAATTACGAAGTATGTAATTAACTGTCAAAACAATGAAAAAACGAAACTAACATAAGTATGAATAGGTATATACATATACATATAACTTTATTTATCTTACGAAATATAAGGTAAATTAATAAATTTTAAAAACTTCTTACGCTTCTAAGGGGTTGAAGCAAAGAGGTCGTGTTAGGTGGTAAAAAAAGCACTTCAGCATTTTTATCTTCTGTGCCTAGTGACACAGGATGCCCAGGAGCATTGTCTAGTATCAGCAGCACTTTAAATGGTAATTCTTCCTTTTCCAAATATCTTTTCACTTCCGCAATAAAGCACTGATGAAACCATTGTGTAAATAGAACAGCCGTAATCCACGCCTTTCGATTTGATTGCCAAAACACAGACAGGCAAGCTTTATCTTTGTATTTAAGAGCACGTGCATTCTGTGATCGGTAAACAAGTCCGGGTTTAATCATATGACCAGCTGCATTTGTACAAAATATTAAGGTAAGTCTATCCTTAATTGCTTTAAAGCCTGGTGCACTCTTTGCAGTCTTATGAATATAAGTCCGTTGAGGCATTTTTTTCCACATAAGACCAGTCTCATCGCAGTTAAAAACTTGCTGATAATTCTTTTCTGCAATAATTTGTTTAAAATTTTCTGGAAACAGGGCAGCAGCTACATGATCAGCCGACGCAGATTCCCCTGTCATTTCTATATTTTTTAGATTAAACCGAGTTTTAATTCTATGCAGCCACCCCCTACTTGCTGTGAATGATTTTCCTTCCTCTTCAGTATAATCTAAGTAACACTTTATTACGTATTGTGGTTGCAACTTTTGCAGTTTGGGGTGCACTAGAAAAACTAGCTCGAATCTTATCTTTGTTTTTTAACACTTCTCGTATCGAAGATTCGTTTTTATTGTATATTTTAGAAACAGTTGCAATAGATTTTTTTTCTATTTCAATCATATTAATGATTTTTATTTTTTCACTAATAGTGAGCATTTCACGTTTTCTTTTTGGTTTAGAAGCCATTTTAAAATGATTTTCAAATTTACTTGCTTTATTTAAAAACTATTGCAAGCGCTGTCTTGTCCGACAATTCGACTAGTACTAAACTCATAGTTAACAGGAGCGTTTATATGTACAAGTAAAAGCGAGTGGCACCTTAAGCACGTTCCAACTTGTTTAACTTATCATAAGAGAGCGCCGAATTCAGGGGATGACTCATATATACGACGATATATCGACAAATGCTCTTATAACTTTTATATTTATTGATATAACGCGTTTTCTGCTCATCATAGGTAAATCGCAGATGACTGAAACCGCGGATACGGAGTCAGCGGATAACGGGGTACTACTGTATATGAGAATGAAAAGAGATACATTTGATTGTATTTTAAAAGGCTTTGGAGATAGAGTAAATAAAACACAAGTCTGATTAACTTTTCTTTGCCCATGAGAGCCGGTTTAGTGCTACGTACACTGGTCGATGTTCAAAAAATACTAACCTCACTTTTTACCCTGGCACCGTGTAGTAGGCCTTAGGTCCAATCTATGCACGGAGCATTGGTCGGCGCTCCGATGTTACCACACAGATCTAATATTGTGAGTTTATTATTTTTGGTGTGTGGTCTACGGTGCAATACTACGATCAGAGTGTTGGTCGGCGCTTCGTTGTGTCCGTACACTTAGTGTACGCGCTCCGTGCATAGATTGGAGCTAAGGCCTGGTACACGGTGCCAGGCTAAAAACTGAGGTTAGTATTTTTTGAACATCGACCAGTGCACGTAGCACTAAACCGGCGCTCATAGCCAAAGAAAAGTTAATCGGACTTGTGTTTTGTTTACTTTATCTACAAATTCTTTTAAAATACAATCAAATGTTTCTATTTTCATTCTCATATAGCCAAAAACTGGCCATAAGCGCGATGGTCCGAGCCTCGATATAACAACCAGTGCCGATGGTCTCCGTTGTGATTGATTGAAAAATATTGAGAACATAATTTGGGACACCTTTGATTTTAAGATTTTTCAAAATTTAGACCTAAAATACTACTTTTACTCTTAGGAAAAAAAGAATCTGGCGCAAATACATATCTCGCAATTTATTCATTCTATATAAATTGCGTTAGTAAGTGAAAAAGTATAATTTGGAACAATTTTTGTATAACTACATCTTCAAAATACGGACTACTTTTTAAAAACCATTTTCTTATAATTTTTTTTCAAATTATGCACTTTGTAAAAAAATTGAGAATATGAAAGTACTTACGTGTCATTGGAAAAACATTTATATATTTTTTATTAACATTCGAATCGGGAGAATCACTTTCACTCTGATCGATAAACAATTTCTTTGAAATGTGTCTTTAATTATGGAAATAAACTATACAGTATACAAACGTGTTTAAAATAAATTTGGAATAACTTTTGAATATACTTTTCAACAATGGTATCGTAAATATGTATATAGACGTATATCGTAAATATATAGATATTCCTGAAGGAATCAAATCTGGAACTACTCTCCTAATGTTATTTTTTTTCAAGACCTATTTCTCCCAGAATACTTTGGGTTAATAATAATAAACACACTATTGTTTAATTTTCTGGAGCGACATTCAAGTTTATTTATACAGTTTGTTTCCTTTCGTTTTATAAAAAAAAAATCCTTCATAGTTCATTGACTTGCTTTTTATTATTCGATGTAAACCAGAAATCGCAACGTTTTTTTCTCCTGTCTTTGGATTATTCAAAATTAACCTTGAAATCTATTTGAAAGATATTTCGTTGAGTGCAAATATTACAGCAAATGAGTATGAATAATTTATGTGTTACAAAACTGCAAGTAAACAAATGTGAATTATAATCTGTAAGATTAGGTCACGGATTAAGTACTTCTCTTTTTTTTCATATCTATTAAAATTTATTACCGCGGTAATATATTACGCAAAATAATTTGCGTATTTTTTTTGTGGAAAATATTACGTTAATAATAGTAATGCACAATTAATAGAAGAATTAGTAGGATTTGTGATAGAATAACGTTCTCGTATTTCGAGTTTAATTGGTTTCGATTATTTTACATGTTTATTGTTGTCGAACGCGCTTCGATTGAGAGTTTAGGGTTTGTCCATTGTTCCGGCTATGTTCATGACACATAATTGACCCAGCTCTGATTCCGGGATTGATATAAAGTACCTATAGATTAACGCGATAGTAGAAGTTGCGTAATTTAGGCGATTTATATGACCTTCGTATCCAATTTCTTTTTATTTTGAATGGACGCTGTTACTTCCAATGCAACTATAATATATTGCTACTTAATACATGTATGAATATAGTACGTATGTATATAATGTTCTCTTAAAATTATGTGACATTTAGTACATATATATTTACACTTCAGAAAATTCACCATAATACAATTTATTTTAATATTATATCCTTGGCGACGAAATAACTTTACTTGTTTTTTATTTCATGTAATATAACAATAACAAAATATAGAACGATTGTGATTACCACCAAAAAAATAATATAGTTATTAATTTTACTTCATAAACGACCTTATTTTGCCCTTTTGAATTTATTCTTCGTGCTTCTGTTTAACACAATTCATTCGTCCATAATTTTACAATAATAGAATAAATGTAGATAACATATAGAATGAATTGCTAATGTAAATAGGTATATAGATCTGAAAAATTTACTAACTCATTATTGTTTTATTAAGATCTTAGTCTAGAGTAGGTTTTGTTAATTTAATCAAATACAAAATAGGAATTTTCTGTTAAAAAATTGCCGAGAGTGGAAACTGAATGTGAATTGAAACGAAAACTTCTATTATGTGATAATATTATAATTATAATATTTCACTTCTCAACGGACATTGGGGTTTCCAAAACGATATTCCATTCTTCTTGTTTCTTGCTTGAGTCGTTATTTTTTTCCATTTCTTCTTCTTATCTTGCTAAATCTTCTCCGGATGTCCTGAAACTGTCTTCTGCTCTTTTTGCCAATAGAGATCCAAGTTAGAGCATGTTTTGCTTCGTCCAAATTTTCTTCTCTCAACAAAGGTTTTACATATTGCAATTTTCTTTTAGTTAGGTATCTTAAACCTGAGAGAGTCATAGGGCAAAGAATTTTCTTCAGTAGTTTCCGATGATGATTACCTTTGTAAAAATAATTAATATCGGTGTATAACCACACATTTTATAGTGTTCCAAAGACTGTGCCCTTTTCTTAAATTTTGTCTAGTATATCTACCTTACGTATTCTATCTTATGTATAGGGTTGTTATAAAGTAAGGGATATACTTTAACTTATTATAACTTTTTAACAAATTAAGTTCATATCAAAAACTAAACGAAATTTAATTGTTTAAATAATGGGATTTTGTATGCCCAAACCCAGTTACCGCAAATGTTCAATATGTCCTCCATTTTGATCTTGTAAAATCAGCAACCGTTCCTCTAAATTGTACACTGCATTTCTTAACATTTCTGGTTGAATTGCACCAATTTGCTCCGTAATATTGTCTTTTAATTCTTGTAGCGTTGTTGGTCTTCTTCTAAACACTAAATTTTTTAAATGACCCCACAGCCAGTAGTCCGCTGGGTTAAGATCAGGTGATCTTGGTGGCCATGAATTTGCAAAATGTCTGCTTAAAACGCGATCTTGAAAAACGTTTGTTAAAAATTCTTTAGCTGGCCGGAAAATGTGCGGAGGTGCTCCATCCTGCATAAAAATCATGTTTTCAATTCTGTGGTGCTCGTCTTGTAGCTGTGGAATAACATAATCTCTTAACATTTGCAAGTATCGTTCACCGTTAACAGTTACAGATACGGCTTGTCCATTCTGTAGCTCTTCGAAGAAATACGGACCAATGATAAAATCAGCTGTAAAACCGCACCAAACGGTGACTTTCTTGTCATGAAGACCTTCTTTAACAATTACTTGTGGATCTTCTGCAGACCAGATTCTACAGTTTTGAGTATTGACTCCACCATTCAGCGAAAAATTTGCCTCATCTGTCCATAAAATACGGGATAACCATTCGGGTTCAATTTCCATCTGAGCCAATAATCGCAAAGAAAAATCGTACCTACTAGCCAAATCTGCCTCCTTTAATTCAAACAGCATTTTGAGTTTATATGGATACATTTTTAGAATTTTGCGTAAAATTTTCT
This sequence comes from Amphimallon solstitiale, assembly GCA_963170755.1. NCBI lineage: Eukaryota > Metazoa > Arthropoda > Insecta > Coleoptera > Scarabaeidae > Amphimallon > Amphimallon solstitiale. Next base: position 187,652,125 of record OY720675.1, read on the forward strand.
AGACCGTGGTGTACGGCATTTGCAATCGCTTGGATATCGCATTTACACTGCTGATTGCTAGTGGATTACCTCTGGCTATGTCCTGATTTTCATGAAGAACCTCTGCAACTTGGACATCCCTAATGCTTGGTCTTCCTGATCTCGGAAGGTCAATTACCGAACCTGTTCTTTCAAATTTTTGTATCAAATTGCGGTACGCTTTCATACGACAGGGCCCCGCTCTCAAACCCATTCTTGTGCGAAACCTTCGTAATCCAGCTGTGTAATTTCTGCCGCATTCATAATAACACTGAACTAAACCAATTCTTGTTCGTAGGTCCATGCTATTACAGTTTTAGTCGTTAAAACTTTACGTTTACTTGAGTTTTAATTTGAAAATAAACTCCAAATTGAATCGGTGAGTTCGAAAACCGTACAAGTCCAAAATTGGACATTTTAAAGTAAGATGGCCATTTTGTGTAACAAATGAAGCCTCATCGACTGAGCTTAAAAACCGTACTCGTAACTTAACCGTTACCGGTGTGTGGCATATTTCTACGAATAATGAGTCAAAGAACCGTACATGTCCGTGACTTGTACGGTTTTTCATCTCAGTACAACCACCAAACGCCATCGGCAGTCTGTTGTTTGTTGTAAGCACAGCGTTCGTTTCGTGTGTGTTTGAATTCTTAATTTTCGTAATTTTACAACCATTTTAAATAAAAAGTATGCCATCCAGTGATAGTGAAGAAGCACAGAATAACAGTGGTGGTAGCAGGAAGAGGAAAAAGAATGAAGATAGTTGGCAAGGAAACAAAATAAAAATAGCACGTATGCAAGGTCAGGCATATGTTTCTAGCAAGGGGAGCCATGTTGAAGCAAAGACTGTTGGCCCTCCATGCAGGTAAATAACTTACTTTTTTTGTTTAAATATAAAAGTAACATATCGATACCCCAATTCAATAACGTAACAATTCAAAAAAAGTTGTTTTTGAGTTAAACCCACCAGCTAATTCGGAATTTCATGTTCTTTCCAGAGCAATAGTGTAACAACTTCTAGCTTGATTCAGTGCGGAGAGGTGGCGTTACATGTATTTGTAACAGTTGAGATATTCAAAATTTCTTAAATTCAACACCGTAATAACTCACTTGTTACGCTATTGAACTACAAGATCTTTTGATTTCTACTGCAGGTTGCAACTTATTACTTGTTGTTTGAGAGTGTGCAAAGTGGTTAATGTGTAATTAAAATGGAACCAAAAAGAAATTTTGAATCCAGGGCTCAGTATATGGCAAGACTAGCTTGCAGTCAATATGAGGAACAAAAAGTAAGTGCGATTTTCGAATATAATTAATATTATTGGTTAGACATAACCTTAAAATATTTAAAAAGTTTAACATAGTTTCTGCTTGTGTTTAGTTTCATAATAGTATGGAGAATCAAAACACCAATGATGTGGAGATGAACAATACTTTCTTAGAAAAAAATCCATCTGCAGAAAATTCAACGGAGCAAACGAATTCCGAAACTGACAATCAAGATGAGCAAGAAAATGTTATTTTATGTGATAATATTATAAGTAGTGATGCCGAGACAGTAAGCTACTCAATTTTGTATTGTGTGACAAATAAATTTTTATGTTTTCTTATTATTTTAGATTGTTACTAGCGGTCATAATGAGATGGACAGCCGATTCAACATTGATAGCGATGATTCGGTGGCGGATTTAAATTACGTTCCAGAAAATGATGCAAGTAGTGATGAATCGACAGACAATGAAGACCTAATAGTACCTGAAGCAACGCCGGTTGAAAGTGAAAACGTTAATAATCTTACTCGAAAGAGAAAGAGAGTTCCAGAAACTTGGGCAAAAAATGCGCGGAAGATTAATAGAAATTTGGGACAAAGGTATATTTCGGCTAAAGGGAAAGAAATTGAGGCGAAAAGAATGAAACCTCCTTGTTTGGAAACGTGTAGACTTAAGTGTGCGTCAAAATTTTCAATTGAGGAAAGAAAACAAATTTATAATTCATACTGGAAACTTGGAGATATTAATCTCCAGAGAAACTTTTTGAACAGTTGCATGTGTGCCAACATTACACCCGCATATCGAAATCCTAAACCGGGAAGCAGCCGCTCCCAAAATGTGAAATACACATTCAAGAAAGGATCAGAGCAAGTTCAAGTCTGCAAAATGTTTTTCAAAAACACTTTATCAATTAATAATAGAACAATATTTACCACAATGCAGAAGAAAGATCAACACGGATTTATAGAAACTGATAAAAGAGGCAAACATGACAATCAGAGAAAAGTGGATGAAGAGATTATGAAAGATATTAGACAGCACATAGCATCTTTTCCAAGAGTAAGCTCACATTACTGCCGTGCGAGAACGAACAAGGAATATTTGGATGGCAGTCTTAACATGACACTAATGTACAAACTTTATATAGAGCAGTGTGAACAAAAGGGCAAAAGTTTTGGCAAATATTCAATGTACGCTAAAGTCATAAACACAGAAACAAATATCGCTTTTTACATCCCTAAAAAAGACCAGTGTGCACTATGCGAGAGTTACAAAAATGGCACTGAAGATGATAATCAAAATATCAAGCTAAAATATGAAAACCACATTAAGGAGAAAGAACTAAGCCGGGTGGAAAAAACCAAAGACCTTCAAAGCGAAAATACAGGAGTATATTGTTTTGATCTGCAAGCAGTTCTTCCTTGTCCTTCTGGAGATGTTAGCACATTTTTCTACAAACGACGACTTGCAACGTATAATTTTACAATCTTCGATATTGGAAAAAAATTAGGATATTGTTATACATGGCATGAAGGACTCGCAAGACGCGGCGCCAATGAAATTTGTAGCTGTGTGTACAATTTTCTTTTTAATGAAAGTACAAATACCGAAAATATCATTTTCTATTCCGACAACTGCGTTGGACAAAACAAGAACAAGTTTATTTGCAGTATGTACCTTTATTGCATTCGAAATTTTGAAAATCTGAAATCTATCACTCACAAGTTCTTAGTCGTTGGACACACGCAAAATGAAGGAGACTCAATGCATGCGACCATTGAAAAAGAAAAAAAACGCGTGTTAAAAAATGGTCCCATTTACGTCCCCTCACAATGGACCATGATTTTAAGAAGTGCAAAAAAAAATAGAACTCCGTATAAAGTTCATGAAATGGATACAAGCGACTTTTTTGACTTCAAGAAGTTGTCTGCTGAAATGGGTAGAAACTACACATTAAACAAAAATAGAGAAAGAGTAAATTGGAACAACATTAGGATTTTGAAAGTAACAAAGGATAATCCAAATTCAATTTTTTATAAATATTCTTACGAAGAAAACGAATTTCAAGAAATTATTGTGCAGCCAAACTTGCGATTTGCTAGAACGAAAGAATTGCAAGTCGCTTATAAAAGACCGCCACCAATTGCACCAGCAAAGAAAAAGAATTTATTAGAACTTTGCAAAGAAAATGCGATAAAACCGGTCTACTGGCCATTTTATGAAAACTTGAATGCAGATGCCAATGTTAACTCTGAAAGTAGTAGCGATTCCAATTAAATAAAAAATAGATACGTAATTTTTTTGAAATGAGAGAATCAATTAAATTGTTTTTTGTTGACAGAATTATGTATTTTCTTTATTATATCTTTTCATAATAATCAATAAATACTTTGAATGCAAAATTTGCATTTCTGCATTTACAAATTTTCAGAAAAATTAGTTAATTGCTAAAAATACTTTCAAAATTTGTAAGTACTTTTGGTACATTTCTGTGAAAATTATAAAACTTATGTTATTATTTAGTTCAACAACGTAACAACTCATTCTAATTTGAAAAATATTAAATTAATAAGATTTTTAAAAAATGCATAAAATAACAATTCTATGAGAAGCTCTTGTAGAAACTCTGAGAAAGCTAGATTGAAACATGACCACATTTTAGACGATTATCAAATTTGAGAAAATTCTTCAGTCCGCCTTATAACAGTTCAAGCGTTTTGGAGTTGTTACAGTGTTGAACTGGGGTATCGATATATATTTTTAAGATGTAAACAAAAATGCATGCAGCACTTTACTGAGGAAGAAAAGAAACTTATAATATCTAACTTATACAAGGATAGGCCAAAAACGAACAAGATACTTATTTGCAGGGACTTATGGTAGTAAAACCCATTCAGAGACATCGAGTAAGAGGTGCTGCAAGTAAAGAACAAAGAAAATCGAATTTTTCTTACTATGTTTTGATACAATCAAATCGAATTTCTGTTTGCAAGCAGGCATTTATGAGTCTGCATGCCATATCACATTGGCAAGTTCAACGATTAAACAACCTACTTCTAGCAGGAAAATCTCCAAAGGATCTAAGGGGCAGGCATAATAATAGACCCCGTACAATTTGCGATGAGTGGACTGGGAAAATTAAAGAGCACATTGAGTCATTTCCAGTTAAAGTTTCCCATTACTCCTCTAAAGATATTCATTATTTAGATGCAACTTTAAACGTAAAGAAAATGCATGATCTTTTTCTAGTGAAATATCCAGAATTACAAAAGTTGGTGAAATACGAATTCTATCTAAAATATTATAAAGAAAACTACAATCTTAGGTTTGGAAGACCACAGGTTGATGTCTGCTCGGAGTGTGAGAGACTTGGGGCTCGGCTTAAAGACGGTAACCTAAACGATAATGCAAAGAGGGCAGCTGCAGCAGAACTCATGATTCATAAAAGACGTGCGAAAAAGTTTTATAATAAAATTAAACAAGTGCAAACTCTGTGTAATGAACGGCCAGAAGTAATGGGTCTATCTTTCGACTATATACAAAATATGCCCCTTCCACATATTCCCGTCCAGGAAATATTTTATCTTAGACAGCTTTGGGTATACGCATTTCAAATACATAACCTTACAGAAAATACTGGTCATTTTTATACTTATCACGAAGGCCAAGCTCGAAAAGGGCCTAATGAGGTATGCTCATTCCTTTATGACTACATAGTGAATCACATTCCACCTGAAATAACTGAGCTACACTTGTTTTGCGATGGATGTGCGGGGCAGAACCGTAACCAAACCATGGTCCGATTTTTATTAGCATTGCAGGCGACCAAGCGATTTAACAAGATATATCACTACTTCCCAATCAGAGGACATTCATTTTTGCCCTGTGACAGGGATTTTGGTTGTGTAAAAAGAGTCATTAGAAAACACGATCGAATTTACCTCCCAGAAGAATATGAAGAGATGATAATATCTGCAAGAAAAAAACGACCGTTTACTGTGAAGCAAATCCGATATAATGACATTATTGATTTTAAAAACTGGTGGCCTGCTCATTACAAAAAAACTTGTTCCAAGTTCATTCGTGGTGCTACTCCTAGAAAAGAAACTTTTGCTGTGTCAAACTACAGGCAATACCTCTATGAAAGTTCTACTCCGGGATATGTGACAACATGGGACTATATAGACGGTTTCATTTTCAATACTTTTAAATTATTAAAAGATCATAAGGAAAGTCCCCCTCTGCCCAATAGTGTCGCATACACAGAACCAGTTCCTATCAATGAAAAAAAAATCGCCGATATTAAAAAGGTTATGTCATATTTCAATGGTGAACAGTTGGAATTTTACTACCATGTAACATCGTGGAAAACTACAAATGCCGAAAACGACGATTAGATGTTATGTTAATCAAACTAGCAGTTTAGTTTTTCCTATTTTTGTATGATTATTAAATAATAAATTGTTCAATGTTCACTAATTACTTTTTTATTGAGTTGAGTTCGAAAACCATACAAGTCCATTAGCTTTTTTTAGTTGTAAGTGGTACGCCATTTTGTTTTTTGGAAAAATTATTGCAACAAATAAACCCCAAACGACCTAATCTAAAACTTCCTTGTGTATGCTAATGCTCTGAAATAATTAGTTTTAAAGTTAATAGGTTTTTTTTGATTTTCTCAAAACTACGTTTTTGGACATGTACGGTTTTCGAACTCACCGATTCAATTGAATGATTAACTTTTAACACTTGTGTCAACAACTGTCATGACAACGCTTTTGTTTTCCATAGATACAACAAATCCCATTCCTTAGGCAACTAGATTTCGTTTACTTTTTGTTGTTAGCTTGATTTGTTAAAAAGTTATAATAAGTTAAAGTATATCCCTTACTTTATGATAACCCCATATATCCCATTGCTGACCATATTTTTTGCCTTGGCAATTTCAGTGTAGATCAATTTGATTTAAATAATCCTTTGCGTGCCAGGCAACATTCTGTACACATCTGGATCTCATTTTTGTGTGTAATTCCGACTTAGTAACATAGGCTGGTACTATTTCGGCTGCCGTGATATGAGATCACAGATTGGTTTATTGTGAATTGTTGATTATATTCATCAAACCAGTTCCTAAATTAATTCAATACAGAAATACATGTTTTTAATCAATGGATCTTTGATTTTGGATTCGAAAAATGCTTCTATTAAATTTTCGGGCAATATATTAAACAGTCTCAAACTCATAAAACTCGGTGATGCCGATGTTAGATGATACCTCGCCGATGGAATGGAGTAGTTATTCCGATTACGTGTATAGTGAAAGTGGACGTCACAATGGCTCTCAAACCTATTACCTTTCACAAAGACATAATTTAGCAGTGCATAAACAAAAATTCTATGCAAAATAGTTCATACAGTCCTTGATAGGATGATTCTTCTACGGATGTTATACTGATGTGTAAATACATTATACCAGTAAGACTACTCTCTAAAGTGACTCCAGCAGGATTCTTGTGTTCAAAATCACTCAGACGTCGGATGGTTCTTGTCTTTGCAATTACTATCGCGTGTACTGCCGTCTCCAGAAGAAAAATTCAGTAAGAAAAGACGAGAAAACTTCATTCTTGGCCCAAAATATAAAAGATCCCACACGATAGACTTCAATAAGACCAAACTGTAAGCTGACATCAAACATACGAAAACCAGAACACTCGAACAATCTGACTTCACGAGATGATATCCAGAGGTTACCAACATAATGGAAACCAGCATTAAAAAAAGGTGTGAACAAGAAACATCAAACTAATATACCTACATCACAATCACGGGTCCAATGACACGGAACAATGCACACACTTATCCAAGGGTAACCAACTCCAAACAAGTATATAACCACCATCCGAACCCCGACAACGTCAGTTTACAAATATCAAAAAGCAGAAGCAGACAGTTATCGCAGACCTGAAGATAACAAGTGTGATTTTGCCGAAACCGGTCTTTTCAAAGACCAAGCAATGGAAACGCGGAAGAAAACCCGAAATCAAGTGACAACATTACATACTGGAATTAATTATTATATTTTGGAGATATACAGAAATATATAGATAGTAGACTTTTTGTTTTCGTGTCCAAAATCATAATGAAACAAATTTTAATTATTACAAAATTAGAACTTCTTAAAATTACGTTCATGTAACCAAAATATTGGGATACCTATCAGTTGTCTGTAGGACTTCACATTAGGAAATTCCAATTTAGTTCACAATTTAAAAAAAAACTATTTTAAACAAACATTACATTTTGTAACCACAAACCGTGAAATAAAATGAAGGATTTTTATAGAAACAAGCAACTTATATTATCTTTTATTAAAATCTCTAAGGACCAATGATTTCGTAGATTATGACGTTCAAGGTAACATTATTACTATGTGATTTCATTCTTGTTTATAATATTTACTAATTCGGATCATTATTTACAAAGAATTAACATAAAAAAATTATAAAGCTATATACTTTAATTTACAATTTTCTTATTTTATCCTTTAATATAGTTGGGAAATACATACATTTTTACCTAAAGTTTTAAATGATATTAATCAGTATAAAATATATCGGGTGTTTCGGAATTGCACGGCACTATTGTAGGTACTTGTTCTCCAACATAAAATAAAGAAAAAAGTCCATATAAACATATGTGTCAAATTAATTTATTACAAAAATATTGGAGCATAAATATATTTATTTAACAATACAACATCCAGAAGAACTGTTTAAAGTGGCTACCGTTTTGTTGAATGCAGTATTCAGCACGACAAATTCATTCTTCCTTGGCATTTCGTATAGCATCAGGATAATCCATGATAGTTGCTCAGGCTTCCACGATGCGATTACTAAACTATCGATCTAACGGCGTTAAATCGGGAGATCGGGATTCATCAGAGTTTAGTAATAGCATCGTGGAAGCCGCAGCAACTATCAAGAATCATCCTGATGCTATACGATGTGCTAAAGAAGCAAGAATTTGTCGTGCTGAATGCTGCATTCAACAAAACGGTGGCCACTTTAAACAGTTCTTTTGGAGGTTGTACTGTTAAATAAATATCTTCATGCTCCAATATCTTAGTAATAAATTAATATGAGACATATGTTTATATGGACTTTTTTGTTTATTATATACTGGAGAACAAGTACCTACAACAGTGCCGTTCAATTCCGAAACACCCGATATATCCAAACAAGTGCTTATAAAAAAAAAAAAGTAATAGGTGCAATTAAACATTACATTTTGTCCAATGCTTCTAATAGATATTATAATTTTATAAATGTATATATACACAAATACAGATAACCAAACCAAAATTATCTTTAAATATTCTATTACAAATATGTGCTCATTACATTTATTTTTAACTATACTTGTAATTAAAACACTTTCTATTATTCATCAATATGCTATTTTATCAATTTCACCCTGAGCTGAAATTTAACCCACTACCGTGAAATCTCCAGCCAGATGCTCCATCAGCTGAGCTCGAAGATTCTCGAGCAGATATACATTAACAACTGGTTTGGTGGCAGATATGGATTAAGCCCTTAAGGTTTCAGACGACAGTATGTAAGTGGAAATAAGTTTGTTAAATTTAAGTAAGGCGTGACACCATTAATTATTAGATATTATTGGACAAACTGGGCTACATGGCATACCACAAAAACTAATAAGATTCTACTTCATGAATAAAATAAAAGGAACGGAAACAAATAGTGAGATTGCTAATACATCAGATATAAAATTCTAACTACCTCAAGTCGATCTTATTAGTTATAAATGTAAATATGAATGACCTTCCTGATAATATTTCAGACACCGAATTGTGTTTATGTGCTAATGCTATTAGTGTGAACCAGAAAACAAAAGCTTCAAGCAAAATCCACTGCTGCTATCTAAAAAGCAAAAATTTAGTTTGGGCAAACAGCTAAAACCGAATCCAAATAAAGTGCAAAACTTGAGATTTAGAACAACATCAGAAGAAAAGACAAATTCTTGGGTTTGATAATAGATTCGTAATTACACAGAAAGCCTAGCTAGCAAACCGACATCTATTGTATACACTGTCAAAAAATTAAAACATGTAGCCACGTAGGAAAAAGCAAGAACTGCAATTTTTTTCATATTTTCATTGCTCCTTGAGAAACAAATTCATTACTCACATTCCGAAATTGCTTACTATCAAACAAAACCTGTGTCGACGATATATTTGCCATAACTTGGTCGTTATGGCTAACGACAAATATCTTTTGTTAAAAATTATATCAGGTGGTAAAAATTCATGCAGCAGGTTCACGAGAAATCTCCATCGCAAAAAAGTCAAGAACGCAGAATTCATCAGAAAAGCTGATTGTGACGTTGGTTTTGAATGTGAAAGGAATCGTACCGTTTGAATATATCAGAAAAGACTACAAAAATGAGAAATCTATAACGAAACAATAAAAAGTTAAACACTAGCATACAGCAACATAGATTCCATAACTGTGATAAAAAATTGCTCTCTTATTACAAATGCAGAGTTCACGAAGTGCTGTTTTGTAGAAATCGAACTTCCATCCCGAAGTTCATGTTTAACAGAGAGTGACTCATCTGGTTCTTAAATTAAAATAGGTCTGGATGGGACGCCGCTTTTCTTCGAGGAATTTTCTGATAATGTATCAAAAGAATTCTGTTCTGAAGGCATAAAGCATCGCTTTATTGTAAAAACTTTGGAATAAAAATGTGACCATTAACAGATCATATGTTGAATTTTTCAAACTCTTTTCTTTTATAATTAGCTATACATTTTCTTTCTTAACTTGTTCTAGGTATATTGGAAGTCTTTTTTATTGTTAGTAAATTGAGTATTTTATGTATCTTCCTTTCTGGAAGCATTGTTACATGTTCATAGTTAATTAATTTTGATAGCTAAATAACAAAAAAATATTAATGTCAAAAACTGACCTGTTATTTTCAGTGTTGTGATTTAATTAGTGGCTTGTAAAGTTTGTTTACATTAATTTAAAGAAGTGTCCACTTCTACGTAAATTTTACCGTTCTAAATATATATGTATAAACACATTATTCGAGTCATTCACTAGTCTTTTGTGAAGGAATGAAAAATTAAATCCCCGAAAATAGACAATTATTATTGTATATTATTGTGAAATTGTTATGAACAAATTGCTTAGCACTGTTATGTAACAGTAGCGTACTGGTAATTCCATTGCAGCTATATTTTCAACAAATAAAGGTTATTATCTATTTTATCGATGCAGTTACTAGTTTAATATAATTAATGATAAATTCTTAAAACACTTTTTTCGTTAACTTATATTAGAATATTTGTAATATATAAAATGGGGTAAAAAAATTCTCAATGCATTCGTATTATAACACCAGATATTTAATCAAATCGAAGCAATCAACGATGGTATATAGATAAGAAGCTATGCTAACGAATTGTTTATGATGAAATCATATATTATAATGATCATATTACAATAAAATGATCACATTTAATTAAAATAAAAACCAAACAGGAGAAAAAGTCGAAGCTGAAATGCATAACATTAATTCACTTTGAAATAATATGTTATAAAATTGTATCAAGGATATTTTATTTTATATAAATATGCCTTTATACAGGCCATTAAAGCCCACAGCTTTGTGATTTGTTTCCACTCTTCCCTATTCTGGGCTTTGGATTTCCAATTTTGCACATTCTTTTGCCTTCCTGGCTTTCTTTTGAAACTAGGCATCTTCCAGGCCATTCTTTACGACATTCGCTTATCTGCCAACTACTGTCCACTTCTACGTAAATTTTACCGTTCTAAATATATATGTATAAACACATTATTCGAGTCATTCACTAGTCTTTTGTGAAGGAATGAAAAATTAAATCCCCGAAAATAGACAATTATTATTGTATATTATTGTGAAATTGTTATGAACAAATTGCTTAGCACTGTTATGTAACAGTAGCGTACTGGTAATTTCATTGCAGCTATATTTTCAACAAATAAAGGTTATTATCTATTTTATCGATGCAGTTACTAGTTTAATATAATTAATGATAAATTCTTAAAACACTTTTTTCGTTAACTTATATAAGAATATTTGTTATATGTAAAATGGGATAAAAACATTCTCAATGCATTCGTATTATAACACCAGATATTTAATCAAATCGAAGCAATCAACGATGGTATATAGATAAGAAGCTATGCTAACGAATTGTTTATGATAAAATCATATATTATAATGATCATATTACAATAAAATTATCACATTTAATTAAAATAAAAACTAAACACGAGAAAAAGTCGAAGCTGAAATGCATAACATTAATTCACCTTGAAATAATATGTTATAAAATTGTATCAAGGATATTTTATTTTATATAAATATGCGTTTATACAGGCCATTAAGGCCCACAGTTTTGTGATTTATTTCCACTCTTCCCTATTCTGGGCTTTGGATTTCCAATTTTGCACATTCTTTTGCATTCCTGGCTTTCTTTTGAAACTAGGCATCTTCCAGACCATTCTTTACGACATTCGCTTAACTGCCATTCTTTCAATGTGACCTAGCCACTGCAGTCACCTTGCTTTTATATGCATTTAAATTGTTGGTTCCCATACAAATCATAGACTTCTTTGTTAGCTCTTCTTGCGTACGCAGCCGTAATTTTTCTTCCTCCTAATATTCTTCTTCATATTTTCTGCTCCCATCTCCTCAAACATTCTTGTGATCTTTTGTTGAGAATTCATCTTACGCAGCCATATGTTGCAGTTGGTCGCAGCACTGCCCATAGAGCCGAAATTTAGCGTTTCTTGGCACGTGCTTTGATTTCAATAAGTAGTTCAGATATCCCGCGCTTTTATTTGCTTTTATTAATCTTGCCTCAATTTCTTTATCCTCTTCACATTTACAAGTAATTCTGGTACTCAAATATACAAATTCGATAACTTCTTCAAATTCCATTTCTTCCGGCCTATTGGCTACTTTTGTAGTAAGTGTTTATTCGATGTTCTCCTACTCTAATTATTTTGCTTTTCACTTGGTTACTTGCAGTCCTATTTTAAACGCACCTTCCACATTTTCTTTGTTATTTCTTGCAGTCCTTTCATATTTCTAGCTATTATGGCAAAATCGTCCGTGTATGCCATGATCTGGTAGGTCTTATAATAATAATAATAACTATTTTTTGTTTATTTCCTACCTTAAGATTCGCTTCAAGACTAGGACAGAATACATCATAACACCATTGAAATATAGACATAAATTCAACAAAACAATCGTTCGCGCTTGTGTCACTGATTTTAGACCAATCATGCTGCGCCAGATGAAATCGAAACTGTCCCAGTGCCTCTGAGGATGTACATTATATCCTCTATTCTTTTCATGTTGGCGTCTCTAATTATATTTTCTAGGGCCATATAAAACAGCAGCGAGGAGGGAGAATCTCCTTGCCTCAGCCCTGTTCTGACATTGAAGTCTTTCGTTGTTTGGCGTTTTAGTCTCACATTAGTAGTTGTTTTTGTCAATGCAGAAGTCTTGCTATGTCTGGGGCACTTCGAATTCTTTCAAAGTTTTTATTAGTTTACCTCTTTTTATTGAATAGTATGCTCTTTTAAGTCGATTAACAGTACTACTACTGGAATTTCGTATTAGTAGCAAGTCGTTTGTAATTCCTTCAACGTAAATATTTGATCAGTCGCAACTCGGGCATTTCTGAAACCTGCCTGATATTCTCCTAGCGATGATTCAGCTATCAGTTCTATTTTATTTTTGACAAGAGTGGCTACCACTTTATAGGCTATGGCTAATATGCATATTGCATCCCCTCTCGTCACCTTTTTTAGAATGGGAATTATGGTAGCACTTGCCCATTTTTCTGGCATTTGTTCTTCTCACCATATACTCAATTTTATGTCATACAGTCTATTACTTAATTCTTGTCCCCCATACCTTAGATTCTCTGCCGTTATACCGTTGCTTCGTAGGCTCTTGTCTTTTATTTTAAATGGTTATAAAATGTATAAAATATGTGATAACTATAATTTAAAGTAAAACACAAAGTTAATGAAATCGTTAATTTGAGAATTGAATTCACAAATTTAAAAGCTGCATTAAGTCAACCAGTATATTGTGTTATGTAACTCAATGTACAATAAATTGATTACATATAAAATATCTAAGTATAAAAATATCTAGGAGGTAATTATCGATTACGAAATAGTATTGGTCGACGGAGAATAATTTTTTTCATGAGGTGAAGGCACATAAAAATTGATTTTTATTAAGACAGTAAAATAAAAGTGCAAGAAAATACCTTCCATATAATTCTAGTTCCCCAATTTCAGTGTCGACTGAATAATTTTGAGAAATATTTATAAATTTTTGTATTGATATAATTTTCATTTATTTTCCTATATAAAGAAATATATTTATTATTTACAAAAAGAAAGTTTAATTTTTAAAATCTGATTTAAATTTTTGTTCTAGATATCTTATAATACCGTTCATAATAATTAACAACATTACAAGTTAAAGAAAGAATTATTTGAATATACTAGAAGCCAAACTATAAAAGACTTACTAAAGAATAGATTTTCCTTAATTTATGACATTTGTATACAGTGTGTAAATAAAGTAAGGAATAATATTCATATTTTGTTTATTATCGCTGTTTGGGAGAAAAGCTCGGACAGGTCCATTTTAGTTTGTTCCTCTGGCTTTTATGGATATAATTTTTTTTCTTTGGTTTACTACTCTGGGACCTATGACGTCATCGACTTCTTTTTCAAATGGAATCTCCTTATTTTTTTGCTAGAAATAAAAAGTATATTTTTTTCTGAATTCAGCAATACCCCATATGTGGTATTTAAAATTAAATTGGAAGAATTTTAACTCCGACTTTATCATTGCCAAGAAACCAATGGGTGGAAATTTGTACATTTATTAATGTAAAATTTTTTAATCTTCCCAAGAATAAATTATTACTATTCGCTCTTTTGATTGTCAAGTTTAATTACTGTTGTCATTTTAATACCTATGATCCTCCGTATCTCTAAAACTACTTATTTTAAATACCACATATGTGGTATTGCTGAATTCAGAAATAAATGTGCTTTTTATTTCTAACAAAAAAATAAGGAGGTTCCATTTGAAAAAGAAGTCGATGACGTCATAGGTCCCAGAGTGGTAAACCAAAAAAAAAGAAATTGACATCCATAAAATCCGGAGCAAGAAAATAAAATTGACCTGTCCGTGCTTTTCTCCCAAACAGCGATAATAAACAAAATATGAATATTATTCCTTACTTTATTTACACACTGTATAGGTAAGGTTAATTCTCATTGAGATGAATAAGATAACGTTTATTTTCCCAATTTAATTAAGTTTTTGTATTAAAATTGAATTCTTATAACGATTATTTAAAGTGTTTCTTAAGCATAATTTAACTAGTAACCAATTATTTAGTTTTTTGTATTTCCGATCATTATAAAACTTTATGATTTACTAATATTTTTTATGTTGAAAAAAAAAAACAAACCTATTCTCGTTAGTGTTATGTAACTTGTTTATTTCGAGACATGGTCTACAGAACTAGTAGTGTCTTCTAGTTATATGTTAAAAATTCACAATATGACAAAAAGAAAACTAATCTACCACATTAAAATTTTCTGATTAGAGTACTGTTATATGATGTTGATTATGTAAAACAATCTATCGTATTCAATGTATTTCATGTAGTATATACATGCTTGTTGTTTCTTGTTGATTATTCTTAATTTATGAACATATGCTATAAGCCCGTTTTAAGAATTATTTAAGGTATACCAAGACTGCCTAATAAATTCTGGCTGCAGGAAATATTTTTACGTCATTAATATAATAGCTTAAAATTCCTGGGGCAATCATTAATATTTATTAATAAATTTATTGCTTTACCCATAAATGTTTGCCTTTATGTAATTCTGTACTAGGCATTAATTGTGGCAGATATATATCGTAGATATTACTAAACAATTTTGAATGAGTTTTTGAGTTTAAATGTCTGTCATTGACTCTTATTATGAATATTTCAAGAAACAATCTTCTATTATAGTTTTGTTATTTGAAGATGATTCTCGCATCATTAAAATCTGCTTGTGTTTTGTAGTAGCTATATGGCTCTTCAAAGAGCAAGGTTTTGGTTTTATTTTGCTCACTCATATGTTTTTTAATCTCTGTTTGGTTTGTCTAAAATAATAAGTGACATTCATACACGCATTATTATTCATTTTAACTGGAATTTTATTTTTTAGTGTGCTATACATATTCTCATTAGAAAATGCCGCTAAAATAAAAAAGGTATTTTGAAATTTGTCAAAATTCATTTGATTGAATTCAAAGCAACAATCGCAGACTATACAGATGACAGACTATCAAATATGTTTTGACCTTTTGCTTTGGAGTATGAAAATATATTATGCACATATAAACAAAATAAATTTGACATACACATTAACATGAGGATTAATTGTCTTAAAAGTGTATTCTAGCTAAGAGGAATCTTCTAAGAAAACCACTAACCATTAACCAAAATTTTCACTATTTTGATGATTTAGGAAAGAGGAATGAGAAGTATTAGACAAATGTAATAGTTTTAGAAATAATAATAAAAGAATATTTTTTAATATTACTAAAATATTAATAATTCTTTATGGCGGCAAATTCAAACTATGTATATTCATTTTGCTAATTCCATGAATGTTTAATAATTGATCTTTAAAACTCTTTTTCTTAATTTTTCTTCAAATACAACGTACGGAACATTTTGTGCCGCTGGAAACACAATAAAAAGTATTCATGATGTTAATATTAAAAAATTTAATTTATCATTTAATATCGATGATGTCAAAACATGAAAAACAAATGGGTAAACAAATATTTTTTATTGTAGGGCTTCTTATGACATTTTAGACTCGCTACGCCCTTAATCTATAGCTTATTTCCGGGAGCGTCCGATGCAATATGAGGCTAGTACCAAAACTCGTTTTGACAAATTTTATATCACACACCCCCATACTATAATGTATAGACTGAATTTTTATAGGCTCATAAATTAAACTTTTCCAATGAAAGAAGGTAAAGAAAGAAAGGTACATAAAGAGTTTGTGCAGTTTTTGATAAAGCAACCCGAATTTCTTTTTCGATATTTATTTAGTCCAACAAATTTTATAGTCTAATTATTCAACATTCAAAGAAACTAATAAATATAAAATATAATAATCCAGACAGAATGGATCAAAAATTGCCTTTACTCTACAAAAGGTGGGGTAGAAATGATTTTGAGTATGTTGTTTAAGTCAGGGTTTATCGTGGATTAAGGGGTCGTAAATCTGTTTCACCACAATGACTTCTCAATGGTGACAAAAATATGAGGTTCAAACTTGCAGAAAAATATAAATTAACATCTAAAATTAATAAAAAATATTTTTTATCTTTAGTTTTTATTATCAGAAAAGTGCTGTTTATATTAACTGACGTAAACTTTTATATATTTCCGAGAGAACAATAAACTATATAATGTGGGTCAGTGCTCTAGAATCTATTCTTTTCGACTATTCTCAGTATTACTAAAAGATAAATAAACAACTATCTTGCTTAATCAAATAATATGACAGCAGTGACGTTGATCAATGAAACTACAAGGTTAGTCCCAAGTGTGCAAGTAGTGGATAGATATTTCATAATCGAATTTTACGGGATTTTTATAAGTATACATATAGCTTGTTCAGTTTTTAAATTGTGCAGAATACGAGAAAACAAATTCTAAAATTTTGCTTGTGGAGGTTATTGTTAGTGATCATTGTGTTGCAATAGGATTTATTTTTATATCTACAGAAGTTGCGCAAAATCAATGAAATGGATAAATGTGTTGACAGAAAAGAATTGCAAAACGCAATTGTAATAATTGACAGTTCGGTATTTATATATTTGACTTCAATTAAATACCAGATTTCTATGTTTAGTCTCAATAGAGAGTTATTTTATAAAACGTGAAATGGGTATAATGTTATATGCGGTGAGTCATTTTCTAAACGTTTTTGTTTATACAAATTTATTTATCAATTAATTACGAATTGATTGCTGTTTCAATAGTTACAATTTTGAAATTAATCTCATTATAAACACTCAACATGTACTTGCCTATTATTATTTATTAGTAAAGCTTAAACTGTACGTTCAAGCAGAACAAATTACTATATGTAGATAAATAAATACATACACTAATTTTTTAGTACTCCTGTTAGATATTGCCTATACGAAATATGAAAGATAGAGAGTTTATTCATTTGTCAATGGAATAAATTATTTATATTATATATATTACCACAATTTAATAATAATAATATGTGATTGTTTTCGGTCTGCTTCCGAAAAATGCTTCTTTAAATTGAATTTCTATTTTATCATAATAATTATTGAATTTGATATAGCTATATTTATATTACACTTTAACCTTAATGCAAATGAATATAAGAAATATCGCTTTCTTAGTTCAGTCCAAGCTAGCGACAAACTACCTTACCGTAACAAATTTTGAATTTTAACCACACAAGATAAGGTATCTGGGAATTTCAACAATTATATCACATTTGTTATACCCAGTTTCGATTATTTATTTTTATGAGTGAAATTATCATTTAAGAAAAAAATGATAATATAGTTAGAAGTGAGGTGATAAGTTTATTGTTTTTATTGAAATGAGAATAGTTTGCATTAGAGATATTTTTGGTTTGTAAATTTACTTAGTGTAAGAAAACATCTTTCTCTCTATTCAGCACATCTGTTTCTATGTTTTAGTATTGTTACTCCTAGAATTCCTATTAAGTAAATTATTTCCTTTTTTCTATTTACACAAAATTAGTTAGGCTGTTTTTGTTGGTTTGCAATGGCGCTGCAGATATTTAAATAAATCAATAACTGAGTTCCCGGATCTGAAAGTTTTCGAGTTCTCATATATTCGGAACAGAAAGAAGTATTCTCGTATCCGGGTTGAGATTACAGATATAGGATTTGTTAGCTAATTATAATCTTGCAAAATCAAATCCTGTTATTGAGATATCGAATTCGAAAACTGTTATTCCGATCGGGAGAGTGTTATTGATATATCCGAACTGGATCATGTTATTTTGGAATTGAATTCGGCTCTTTTTGTTTTGATATAGGATCTGTATACATTATCGATTCTGATTTGTAACAATATCAAACTTAGCTTTAAAGTTCGTCATGTTTCCAAACGCGTAATGGGTTTAAAAATGACTAATAACAAATAAATTTTAACGAAAATGAAAAGTGTGAACACATGGATGTTAAAACTAACATCAAGCAGTAAATAATTACTGTGACTTACATATATACCTTTATACGTAAAACGTATATGCATATATGCATGTGTTTGAGATACACACATACATTAAGTGCTATTGTCGACAATCGAACGCACAGACACCGGTGTTTCGACCTATGAGGTCTCATCAGTGTGCGTGGAGACAGGGTTGCGATCGGATTTTTTTTTATTTCCCTAGATTTCTAGTCAAAATGTCCCTAGATTTCCCCGAAGTGTATAATATTGTTTTTTTGTTTCTACAAACACTATTAAAAACTCAATTTTTAACACATCATACTTCAATTAAAAATGAAATATCTTAACAAGTGTTAAAAGTAATTAACTTTTAACACTAGCGTTAAAAGTAAAGTGACAAGTCGTTTATCACAATGACGTTTTGATAAAGATATGACAGAGAACTCGAAATATTATTCAAACGATGTTGATTCAAGTGAATAGTGCCTACCTAATCGATGAAAGTTATCAGTTATATGAAACAAATACATCTTATTTGCTAAAAATGGAAAATACACGTAGGTATTTTGCTGAAGGATTATGAAACCGATAACGTGTATGAATTTGAAGTATCGTTGATTGAAAATAGTAGTACTTGTCTTATTTGAAGTGGATCATTGTCGTCGCCTTCCACAAATACAAAATTTTAGATAGGTATAATTATGTTTTTTAAATACCAGAATAATGTCTTCTACATCCAAGCTAGTAGCAATGGCTCTAACAGCACACTTAAGTGGCTTTATAACATTTAAACCAGAGAGGAAATATTTGTATAACTTATAAAAAAAAAACAATAAAGCTGTAATTTTGAAGTATATGGTGATATAGGGAAATACCCGTGTTATTTAACAATGTTCCACGCAAGCAAACTCATATCTTTGCTGAGAAAAGAATACATAAAAACACACCTAAGTAAAGGTAAAATTTTATTTTGAAACAGCATACAAAATACAAAAACAAGTACATGAGAAAAGTTCATCAAAGTAGGTAATATAATGTGTTAGGTAAATTAAAAAATAATTTCTCTTTGAAGTTACCTAATACTAATTAAGTACATATTTTATTTACATCGAATAGTTTGTATTAGATTAACTGTGGTTTAAGTTTAAAACTTTTTAAAATGAATTGTGATACAATATAGGTAGCTTAAATACAGACGGTTGTATTAAATTTTCCCTAGATTTTGACCTATTTATATTAAAATTCCCTTTTTCCCTAAACGAACATAAAATTCCGTAGATCTAGGGAAATTTCCCTAAATATCGCAACCCTGCGTGGAGATTCTCGACAATAGCTTCAAGACTTAAATCGCTGCTTATGTCATTTTAGCGTGTTAAATGCAGTGAGAGTATCACAGCGACATCTAACACCCAAAAGATGACACAGAACAAAACGATGGGTTCTGACGGCATGTTCTGCTATACAGAGGCCTGTATGTTAATAGTGTATCTCATGTAATAGAGCCTTGAGCCTAGAATGCAACTAACGGAATGGAACAACAAACAATCACAGCTCAAGAGAATACACTTTGGAGTACCTCAGGGTTCCATACTGGGCCCTCTACTATTTATTATATATATCAATGATCTACCGTCTAGTGTGGTTGGAGCAGACCTGTGTCTTTACGCGAACGACACTTCTGTTGTTGTGCAGGGGCAAACCAATCAGGAAACTAAACTAAGATCGGAAAACGCAGTGCAAGTGGTGAGTGATTGGTTCACCGCCAACAAGTTAAAGTTAAATATAAATAAAACTCAAAACGTTGTCTTCAGTACCAGAAATACGAACCAAAATACTTCTGCAAGGTTTGTAGGTGTCACTATTGACTCGCATTTGAGATGGCATCAGCACATAGATGGTTTGGCTCGCACTTTGTCCTCAGCACTGTATGCCATCAAAAGATTAAAATATATTGCAACTCATGTGGCAGCAAGGCTGGCTTACTTCGCGAACTTTCATTCGCATTTGTGCTGCGGGATACTATTCTGGGGAACATCTGCGGAGGCTCGGAGGATCTTTGTGATACAAAAAAAAGCCATCAGAATGCTGTGTGGCTTGAAGGTGAATGAAACATGTAGAACACAATTTAGGGAGGAAGGAATATTGACATTAACATCTATCTACATACTGTAACGAAATGTGTTTGAGATACACACATACATTAAGTGCTATTGTCGACAATCGAACGCACAGACACTGGTCGACAATAGCACTTAATGTATGTGTGTATCTCAAACACATGCATATATGCATATACGTTTTACGTATAAAGGTATATATGTAAGTCACAGTAATTATTTACTGCTTGATGTTAGTTTTAACATCCATGTGTTCACACTTTTCATTTTCGTTTTGATCGGTGACGCCACCTAAGGCTCTATTACATGAGATACACTATTAACATACAGGCCTCTGTATAGCAGAACATGCCGTCAGACGCCATCGCTTTGTTCTGTGTCATCTTTTGGGTGTTAGATGTCGCTGTGATACTCTCACTGCATTTAACACGCTAAAATGACATAAGCAGCGATTTAAGTCTTGAAGCTATTGTCGAGAATCTCCACGCACACCGATGAGACCTCATAGGTCGAAACACCGGTGTCTGTGCGTTCGATTGTCGACAATAGCACTTAATGTATGTGTGTATCTCAAACACATGTATATATGCATATACGTTTTACGTATAAAGGTATATATGTAAGTCGCAGTAAATAAATTTTACTTCGTTGATTCATTATTTCGTCCAGAAGAACAATAAGTGAAGTGCCATATTTAATAATATAAAGAAACGTAAGAAATGAATGTATAAGACATCTTGATCTAGGGACCTTGCTGACAGACACAGTAATTACAAGATGTGAAAATTGAGCCAATTTGTAACTTTTATCGATAGTTCCACAATTCATTGCAGACAACAACCAACTGCACTACATTGTATTAGTATATGCGAAGGTGACAAATATAGAAATTAATATTGTGAAATGAAATGGAAACTACTAAGTGTGAGTGGCTGTTGTAAACACGCGTTTCAAAGTCTCAGTTATCTGCGGTATAGTTTGGCATAAGTGCTTGTTGAAATAAGAATATGTGTAATATAAATTTTAATCTTAAGAATCACCAACGTAAAAAACCTATTCATGGTATCTGTTCTAAAACGAATTCTCTTAAATAGATTATGTCACCCAATCATAATCGTCTAATAGAGACAGAGGCTTAGCAATGATCTCATGCTTTTCAGACATCTTTGTCTTTCTGAATATGAGCTGTAATAAAACTGTCTATGTTAGTATAGTGCAAGTTTCTCACTTAACAATTGCCAATATAATTTTTAATAAGTCGTTCATATTTCAAAAACTAATTAATTTAGACAAACTGACTGCAGTGATTCTGAGCTAAGTGTTATGATTTATAATACTGTACGTAAAACCTGTCTAGTGTTAATTGTAGAGGGTGTTATAACGCTATTATTTCTTCTTTCCACTTTCTTTTACCATTCTGCTGCCTGCTTCTACGTTAAGCCATAATGTTTAAGTAATATTGGCATGTTATGATCTCAAGTTATGCAAAGTCTACCTTTCTTTCTTTCTTCTTTAAGTTTTCTTTTGCTTCCTACACTTTGCTAACTTACCTTTCTGCATTTTGATTTTTCATATGTCTACACCATCGCATTATAAAATAATTTTCTAGCACTTTCTACAACCATAATTTCTTTTACGTAGGATTTCATCTTTTCCATTATGGCATATTTGTTGTGCTTTTGAACTATTTCAATTCTGAAACTTATATTTTTTTATACAGCTTCTCAATCAATGCCCATGATTCACAGCCATGAAGTAGTGCAAACAAGTATATAGCTTTCAGACTGCTTTTTTTTTGGTTGATAAAGCCTTTTTTGATGTTGTGATACAGTTTTCTCGTTGCTGCAATTTTGTTGTTATTATCCATATACATCCTACCGCTACTATATATAACTGCCCTAATCATTTAAAACTTTCTATGTGCTCGACCATCAAGTCATTTTCAGTATATACATATATCTCCTCTATATCTGTTACTAGTATTGTCGGTTTCCTTTTCTTGTGTAGCTTTCGTATTTTTCAGCGCTTTGTTTATTTGTAACCCCAAAATTTGTTGTATAGATTTTTTCTCCCTTCGCTCTTGTACTACCACCCCTTCTACTGCATTATTCTATTTTCTTTAGATATTTTCTTCTTCTTTTATTTTGTTCTATAGTGCTTCTTTTCAGCTTTCTATAAGTTTCTTGTCCTGTTTCCATTTTTCTTATTTTTTAAGTTGAAGTTTGACTTCCTTTAGTTCCTCTAGTTGATCTTTGATTTCCTCTGTGTTTTTCTGCATCTCTCATTATTTGCTTAACCTTCCTTTTTAATTCCTACATTTTGTTTTCTGAGCTCTCAGAGCTATTAGATGTTCTTTTCTTTTAATATCTTTGGCGTTCCATTTCTCAGCTTACGCTCCACTTTCTTACTTCTTTCAAGCACGTCCCATTCTCCTCTGCTACTTTAATCTTTTTTACTGTGTCCTCAGTACCTTTTTCTCTCTTCTTTTCCAAATGTATTCGCTTTAATCCCTATTTTAATTTTGTCTAGTTCGTTTCTTATCTTCCGGTTATTTGTGAGTCTCCAGTGTTGCTTGACAAGATCCTCCTGTACTTTCAAGTCATTGCTTTCATTCAGCAGACACAACAGTTGCGCAACTGTTCAGTGATCATGTTCAGTAGACGAGCGCTCACTCTGAACATGTTCAGGAGCGGTCGCCATTTTTGTGAGCGGAAAAATTCTATGCTCACTTGATGAGCGTATTCTGTACGCATGCGCCATTGATTCAATCCAAGACCAACCTAATACATACTTCTGAAGAAAGTTACTAGAAAAGTAAGATACAGCAAATTAAAGGTATTGTGCAGTAATATATGTATTATAATATTGGAGTTCACTCAGTATTTTATTCGGGGTTGGAAAAATCAGCCCTTCCACTAAAAACTACGTCA
Organism: Amphimallon solstitiale; assembly: GCA_963170755.1. NCBI lineage: Eukaryota > Metazoa > Arthropoda > Insecta > Coleoptera > Scarabaeidae > Amphimallon > Amphimallon solstitiale. Next base: position 187,675,847 of record OY720675.1, read on the forward strand.
AACCTTAATGCAGAAAAACAATTTATTATTATTGTTTATTTGGTTTAATATCTATAATTTTAACAAATGGCAGCAATGAAAAGTACCAGATGACAGACGATGACATAAAGGGTGCATAAAGGTGAGCGGTCCTGTCCAGCGAACACACAACTGTTGTGAAGTGAACGGTTGGAGCGGGATCAGTTCCCGATCCGCCTGCTGAATGAAAGCATTGATTAAGGCTAGAGAGGATTAGCCGTCTCCTATACGAGTACCAGTTCTGGTCAACGCTTAACAGATTACTTGCAATACTTCTCGCAACCACTTTCTTTCTGTGTACTATTCTACACGTTATTCTTTCTTGGCTAATATTTCGATTTACATTAACATAACATTTAAGTTTACACATAATTCAAAATAATTGTTCATTTACTGACCTTTATTTATGTTGTATTCGATTACTTTCTCCTACATCTCACATTTACTAATCCACTGATCCCCTTCTTATTACAGAAACGTTGACGTTTCAGTATCTGAGTAAACGTCATGTATGGCTAGAGGTCAGCACTGTATTGATACATCAGCAAATTTGCTTGTGGTTAATTAATTGAGCAGGCCTTCAAGAATGGACAGAAAAAATAAAAGAAAAATGGAGTTAAGAAACAAGATATAGTGAAGTAATATTTAGTCTATACCGTGAGAACAAGTGGATAATGTTGTTATTGAGCCTTACTGATTATAGGTGTCAAGTTTTGTCATTATAATTATTATTAGTCAAGTAATTTATTAATTAATACATAACGTATATAACTGATATTCTAGAAATGGTTTATTGAGAATAACAAGTATTAAAGTGTATTAGGTATAGGTAAATAAATTTTATTATTATATGTATATAAATTCTTGTAAATGTAAAGAAACATTCTCTATTAATAAATGTATTTATTTGCAAATCTCACATGCTTTTTTTTTGTTTTACCTGCCCTACAACACAAAAGAATACATAAATTAAATAGTTGATGTGTCGCTAACTAGAAGAGTCACAATAATAAAAATAGTTATAAGGAACTTAACAAGAACCAGCTCGTATGAATCTATAATTGGATATTGTTTGTCTTGTGTAAATATTGAAAAGTATAAATAATTACATATTTTTATTTTTATACATATATGTAAATTCACTGTCACAAATAGATTGTATTTAGCAGAGTCGCAAAAGCAATAGCAATACGTATTTTAAAATTTATACATAAATATTAGATAATAGGATATTATTTAAGATGTTATGCAGGTTTTCCACTAGACGTACAGTCGAGTTTTTGTTTTGTTCGTGTTTTTCGATACACTAATAACAGAAAATAAAACTGGGACAAATTCGAAACTCTGTTTCCACTAAGCAGACAAGATTTTGTTGGAGTTTCGTTTTGGTTTTTAGTGCTTTTCCACCAAACAAGCTAGTGTATTTTTCGGTAATTAAAGTTTGAATTTTAAGCATGCGAAAATCGAAATTGCTTCAGGAGATGATGATTTGCTTATCCTGGCTGGTGGTTCGTTTGTTCTGCATTGTATGAAAAAGAAGTAATTGGGCACATAGCTTGACATTTATATATGTCAATATTGAATTTATCTTTATTTTAGAAGTAATTAAGGTATTTTTTAACTTGTTTGTTTTAGGAGAAGGAAGCGACGTCGACAACATAGGTATTGGGCTAGATCTTTGTTCTCAAGAAGAGCAAATTATGGTGCTTTTATTATTTATGTTTTAATTTTACTTAAACTGTTCAACGTACACACATACTAAACTTAAAAAGAAGCTGAAAACTAGCTGTTTCCACTAGACAGTCAGATTTCCTAAACACTCAGAAACTCTTTGATCTTACAGCTTTCGAGCGGGACTCGAAAAACAAGACTGCAACTGTCGCAGAAAGGCCGAGTCTTCAAAAAGTTTGTAGAAAGTTGCAGTTTTGTTTTTTTTCGACACGAGTTTGTCTTGTGTTTTTATTTTGTCCGTTTGGTGGAAAACCGGCATTAGATATCTTGTAGAAGAAACATTTAACTGGGAAAATTTTGGGCATGATACCTATCAAATACTCAAAATATTAATTAATTAATATAAAGAAATAAAACACTTGTTTAAGTTTCACTAAAACAGAATTTAATTCTCTTACATATGTTTCGACTTCTCAGTCATTATCAAAGAGCTGGACTTAAGTTAAACTAAAAATTTTACCATTCATCTTATATACGTATGTGTGGGCTAATGATTTTATTACAGTATCTATAATGTGGGTGTTTACAAAGTCTAGTTGTGTATTTGTGTTTCTATTGGTTGTTATAGCTTTCTTTATATCAAGAATTTCTAGTATGACGAGCTTTCTTCCATTACTGTTGTTATGTAATAATTTATAGTTATTAGTATCGAAAACATGTATGTGATCGATGCAATGTTCAGCAAATTCTGTGTTTTTGTTATTGTTAGAATTGCTTTTTTATGCTCACTAATACACTATTGTATGAACCTGCCTGTCTGGGTAAAGTCTTATAGACTATATATTTGTAAGACCTCCGTTACATAAAATTGTCAATATTCTCAAACTTGTAATGCATTACAATTGTCAGATCATGATAAGTATAAATAAATAGTGTAGTGCATACTAATACTAACAACACTCCTAACAAATAACAAAGAAGACAGAAAAAAACACAAAATAATAAAATCAAATAATAAATCAAATAAGATCATTTGTATATTGAAGAGGAATGACTAGTGTCTAAGGAATTCTTCTATTGTGTAGTATTTTCCATTAATCAAGTGGTTCTTCACTTTTCTCTTAAACAAGCTGATTGGAAGGCCCTTAAAGCTCGGCGGCAGGTTATTGTATAATTTCGACCCCCAGTAGAAGATGGATTGCTGCGCGGAACACACCCTATGATGTGGGATTCTCAGCCAGTCCCTCTCACGCGTTGAATACCCATGATTGTACCCATTCGTGGTAAAGGCCTCCTTATTGTTGTGTACATACACCACTGTTGAAGGTATTGTAACGTTTTCGGGTTCCAATAAACAACTCGTGCAATTATTTATTTAAAACAGTCTGTATATTTATGTACTTAAAATTATATAACAATATAAAAATATATAAACTAACTTATCACACTTAAACTACTATTAATAAATTAAAATTAACACTTGTATTTATTTACTACTAATATGTCCGTATTTATGTAACCCTTCTATTTATATCAGACGGCACTACTTATTTATTTCTTTGGCTACCACGCACTCGAGACTGAACCCCGCAATGAATCCCGTAATGAATGAATCCATCGGTGACCCAGTCGCCTTACATACACATGCATGAAATGTTCTCGAAAAGTACCAGTAAATTCGGCAATATACCAGTGGAAATCTGGACTCTTCCTTGCTTACGTCGTACATCTGTGAGATGACTCACTGCATTTACGATATTTACCAGCCGAGAGAGAGATGATTTATAATGATGTGTAAATAAGAGCGTTTTTATACGTTGCCCGGTCTGCCTCTTTTTTTGCGTGTGACAATTTCGTTTTTATCGCGCCGAGAGATCTGATTCTTTTATTTAATGTAAACACATTTCGTTACATTGCCCCCTTCTTAAAACTGCGTTTCGTCCCGAAACACACTATTCCATGTTCTTGTCGCTGGCGGATGACGGAATCTACATTGGGACCCACGGGTGCACCCAGCCGTCTTGTGGCAATGGCCATCCACCGTCCCAGGCTGCACAACGGGCTGATTGGGCCGACAGCCGCACACGACCATTTCCATACCAGCACGCCGAAACACCACCTCGAGCATGTTTCCTGCGATTTTCCATACCAAACGGTCTAATCCGCAGCCCAGCCTCGGAATTGCCAGCCTCCCCACATTCTGCTCGTGTGCACGTCCTCGTAGATCGACAAGGGATTCCCATAAGCTGGCTCTCGAGGTTTTCTGGCAATTTGTCACACATCCGCCACTTCACCGCTGTCACGTCCATGGTATGGGGCAATTGGTTGAAACACACCATCTCTGGCTCACTATGGGGTGTTAGTCTCATGCGATAAACGCCGTCATCTATTTGCTCTAGTATTTCGCATGGACCCTCCCAGTATTGTTGGAGCTTTGGGGACAGGCCTCGGCGACGTTGAGGATTATATAACCAACAAGGTCCTCTTCTCGGTAACCATCTCTCTCGACTTGCACGTCGTGACGATTCTTCGTCCTGTCGCTGGCATCCTGAGTGTGATGGCATACTCGCTAGTAGGCATCCTCCAACCTTCGCCTGGGTCCGCTGACGCAGTCTTCTCCTTTTGGGTTCTCCACAACACACTTGAGTAGATCATCCTCTACCTTCAGAGAGTCCCATTGAGCCCAGTAGGATTCCAGTCCCTGTGAACGAGGAGCCACTTCTTGCCAAGCCGGTCCGCGACCAATTCCCTTCCAAACCATCAATGAACCAAGGTCTTCATCAGCTTCTCGACCGATCCGCAAATTGTCAGGATGCCACTGATCGTCAACCACGGCAATTTTGTATGTGTTGGCCGATTTTTCTTCTAGTTGGTTGTTATGCCTGCAATCTTCTGGACGTGGTCTGCTTGCAACAGCATCAGCGTTTTGGTGTTGCACAGATGCAATTTGCGCTATTGGTTTTGAGGCTCTACGATACTGGGTTGACGATTGCCTCTTCTCATCGACCCGTTTCATTTTTCGCTTCTCCGCTATGGTTTTCTTGGGCTTCTTCCCGCATTCACTATGCGCATGGCCCATTTCCATTTCCATTTCCGTTTCCATTTCCATTTCCAATTCCAGCATCGGAGCGTTCTTCTCTCAGGTTGCACCTGATTCACCAATCGTCGGACTACCTGTTCCAAGTGTGCATGCTCATACTTCATCTCAAGACGCTTGATTAGTTGAGGATAGTCTTGACACTCTTCTGGGAGTAAGGTCTGCAGAATGTCACTGGCCTGTCCTCTTAACGACACGATCAGACCAGTATCTTTCTTCGGGGACGTCTACCCATTTGCTCCTGCAGCGGCTTCGAATTATTTCCGGTACGTCATCCATGACGTCTTTCCATCGAAGGTGGGAGGTTTCACCTTTGCCTTAGCTGTTCGGCAGATCTCCAAGCTTCCGCTTGAGATGTCATGGCGACCGCAGTCGTTCATCGCTGGCAACTGAAGCTGAACCCCAAACTCGTCCCCCATTCCGAACACGCGCTCCTCAACTTTCTGTTCTACGGCTTCGATGGCCTCAGAAAATTCCTGTCTCCCATTCGATGAATTCTTTTGAACGTCTTCCTTAAAAGTAGTCTCAAGTTGTTTTGAATTACTTGCAATTTCATTTCTTAAAGCTTTTGAATTATTTGCAATTTCCTTATTTAAAGCTTTCAAATTATTTCCAATTTCTTTTAGAGTCTCAGATTGTTTTGCAACTTCATCTCTTAGAGTCTTCATACTAGTCTTGAATTGTTTTGCAACTTCATCCCTTAAAGTCTCGAATTGTTTATCAATTTCTTCCGCTATTAAGCTTAGATCAGCCTGTACGTGAAACAAATATTTCTCGGGATCCTCACCTTCATTTATTAAAAGGTCACGAAGCCGATCCTGGAGAATTGTTTTTCTTTCAGGCGTATCTGCGTCCCTTTCTTCCAATTCTGCCCTTAACTCGGAGACCTTTAGTTCTTCCAAACGTTTGGTAGCCATTTATTTATTTATTTATTTATTTGCAGTTATGTTTATCCCACACTGACACCAATTGTAACGTTTTCTGGTTCCAATAAACAACTCGTGCAATTATTTATTTAAAACAGTCTGTATATTTATGTACTTAAAATTATATAACAATATAAAAATATATAAACTAACTTATCACACTTAAACTACTATTAATAAATTAAAATTAACACTTGTATTTATTTACTACTAATATGTCCGTATTTATGTAACCCTTCTATTTATATCAGACGGCACTACTTATTTATTTCTTTGGCTACCACGCACTCGAGACTGAACCCCGCAATGAATCCCGTAATGAATGAATCCATCGGTGATCCAGTCGCCTTATGTACACATGCATGAAATGTTCTCGAAAAGTACCAGTAAATTCGGCAATATACCAGTGGAAATCTGGACTCTTCCTTGCTTACGTCGTACATCTGTGAGATGACTCACTGCATTTACGATATTTACCAGCCGAGAGAGAGATGATTTATAATGATGTGTAAATAAGAGCGTTTTTATACGTTGCCCGGTCTGCCTCTTTTTTTGCGTGTGACAATTTCGTTTTTATCGCGCCGAGAGATCTGATTCTTTTATTTATCCAATTGAATTGGAGGGAATTATAATTCCCTCCAGTTCAAGTTAATCATGGAGCATAAAAATGTAGGTCTTTCATAGTTTAATACACAGACTACCAAACTTCCTGCTAAATAATGAAAATTTCAAACAAGAATTGGATACAATAAAAACAATAGCTAAAAACAATGGTTATGACACACAACTCATAGACAAAATGATCGAAACGAATGAACACATAATTTTGAGACAAAATTTTTACAACACACAACCATTAAGATCTAATAATAAACAGTATCATGCCATGAACTACATACCGGGGGTTAGCAGCGGAGTTTCTAAAGAACTAAATAAGCTAGGTTTGAATACCATAAAAACTAACAAAGTTAGTTTTTGTAAATTATTAGTTAATAAATTGGTATGATGGGCCATGTGTGGGTGGATAGTTAAGAGATGAAATTGAAACTAGGTCCAAGTTCCCACAGATTCTTTATTTAAATTAAGGCGACCGGTTTCGTGAGTTTAAAAATACTATACTCACTTCTTGGCCTGATGATGTGAGTATAGTATTTTTAAATTCACGAAACCGGTCGCCTTAATTTAAATAAAGACTCTGTGGGACCTTGGACCCTGTTTCAATTTCATCCACTATTAGTTAATAACAAAGACAAAACACAGTTATGTGACAAATTAGATGTTTACGAAGTAGGTTGCAGTGATTATGGCGCTATATACATCGGCCAGACAGGCAGGTCCATACAAGAGCGCATTAGTGAGCATAATAAACCAATCCTTAACAATAACAAAAATACAAGATTTGCTAAACATTGCATCGATCACATACATGTTTTCGATACTAATAACTATAAATTATTATATAACAACAGTAAAGGAAGAAAGCTTGACATGCTAGAAATTCTTGAAATAAGGAAAGCTATAACCACCAATAGAAACGTCACAAATACACAATTCGACTTTATAAATACCCCCATTATAGACACTGTAATAAAATCATTAGCCCACACATATATAAGATGAATGGTAAATTTTTTTAGTCTAGTTTAAGTCCAACTCTTTGATAATGACTGAAAAGTCGAAACATATGTAAGAGGATTAAATTCTGTGTTAGTGAAATGTAAACAAGTGTTTCATTTTTTTTTAATTATTTATATATGTTTCACAAAGAGGCAACCGTCAACTCCAGAAATTTTGTCAAAATATTTTATTGATATGCAGCAGGTAAAAATCTGTAATTTTATGTGACTTTTTTGAAGGAGTACCTTTTGTATATATGGCGAAATATTTTCTTCAGAATATTGATTCGGATTTGGCTCTCTCGGAAAATTCATCTAATCAGCAGTCCAGAATCTCAAATCTCAGATCTCGATATGGATCCGTTGATGTACGATTAACCGTAATGTACTATTTTAAACGTTACAGATGTCACAAATCAGCATTTCAAACTCACGAACAAAGTATAATATTTACATCTCTTGTAAACATGTAAGGTTAAAGCTTAATATTCTGCCTTCACATATATAACAGATCACTTTGCTTCAAGCAAAACTAGTAAACGTTGTCTTCAATTACTAAAGTAACAATAACTACTTCAGGCGTCGTAAACATTTAAATATCAACTTCTCAAGGCCATTTCGATTATTATTAGATTAGAATTCAGCCAATATCATGCAAATATTAGATATCATTGCCGATTTAGGACACATAACTTAGTAAAACCGTTTTAATCAACGTTAGTTAGTCGATTTTAATAAATCGTAGGAAGATATATGATTTTGGAACCATATCGGGGTAATTTAATACATATTATCAGTTCATATTTTTATACTATCTGCAAATGTTTACGTTTAGTGGCAATAAAGATGTTTGTGTAACCTATACAGCTATCTGCTTATCGTTCAAACCCATAGAATATTTGTAAGTGTAATAAATAAATATCTTGTGTGCAAGAAATAGAAAGATATTGTGTAAATTCTGCTGTAGAGCAACCGTAGGTACGTGCTTTTGACCCACTGGTCATCATCAGTACGGTGTAGCCTATTTCTTGTTTTTTTATGTATCCGCGATAATTCCTCATCTGATTATCTTTCCTGGGTTCGGATGGTACGCAGACTGACAATGTCTTCCTCATCGCGATGTTGGTTGTTGTCCTCAAAACCGAGAATCTTCTATCTGAAGCTATAAATGGCGGTCTATCACCTGAAGGTCTTCCGTGTATACTTACATCTCCAAGGGTATTCCACCTTATTTATTGGCTACACCGTACTGATGATGACTAATGAGTCAGAAACATGTGTTTACGGTTGCTCTACAGCGGAATTTTCCCAATATATTTCTATTGCTTGTTTTTATGTATTCGCGATAATTTCTTTTTTGATTATCTTTTCAGGGTTCGGATGGCACGCAGGCTGACAATGTTTTTCTCGTGGCGATGTTGGTTATTGTCCTCAAAACCGAGGATCTTCTAACTACACCTTATTTCTTGGCTACACCATACTGATGATGACCAATGAGTAGAAACACGTGTCTACAGTTGCTCTACAGCGGAATTTACCCAATATATTTCTATTTCTTGTTTATCTCTCTCTCTCTCTCTATCTCCCTTTCTCTTTCTCCCTCTCTCTCTCTGACTCTAATTATATATGGGATTTATATATATGTCTGCTTCTGCTTCTTGTTACTAATAACAGACCTGAAGATTACATATATGTATACATTCTTCTGGAGCTGCCAGTAAAAACATCAAATTATTCATAGCCAATTCTCGTTTATTTAAGAAATGTATAAATAAAACTAGCATGTCATCATGACGTACAACTTTCATTGATAAAAAAGAAAACTAATAAGAAAATGACAATTAGGAAAGCAAGCTACTACCATTTGTTTAGTTTTCACCTGAAGATTCTTGATTTATCAAAGACGACATCGAACTTCACCACATGGCAGAAAATGCCAACCCTATGTGTTGAACGACAAAAGACTGACAAAATATAGAAAGATAAAACGCGAAATTACGTAGCTAAAAGTGCATTTGCATTATCTCCTCCAGATTCGGCCCAGGGCCCGTCGTAGAAGAAGGAACTCAGGAGGATACCAATCTCGACCTACAGGTATTGCAGACTCTTGTATTCTTTTCCTTGCTCTTGTTATTTCCTATTTTATTCGCTTTGATTTTAATAATACTTATCTGTTCGCTTTGTGCTAATTAATGATTTTTTTGGTCTGGCTTGTAGGTATTTGTGTACGGTTACTGGTTTTATGAAAATAGATTTATGGACCCGGAAAATACATTCATAAGATGTTTTGCTAGAATGATGTTAATAACAATCCAAAATATACATTCAACTTTTTAAACAGAAACAATATTCATGAAAAAGCAAAAAGTAACAGGAAAAGGATTACTGTTACTGCTCAAGAACGCTACTCTTGTTTCGTTGAGTGCTTGTGGATTTCTTTGTTAATTTTAAAATTCTGCGCCTGTTTTAATCACATTGTCGCTTACTTTATGTATCTGATGAAGGTGGTTTAGTTTTACCATACGTGATATGTTCAGTAATTGTGTTGTTTGATACAATTCTGCTGTTGCCGTTCTTTTGTGCGGATAGTATACTTGTATACGAATTATATTCTATTGACGTTTAATTACGTTTGTAGTTCTCTTTATGCTTTTGCACAAAGTATTAATAAAATAATTAATAAGTGATGTAAAAACATATTGAACAATAAAATATTGCTAATAATAACTATTCTTAAAGTGTTTGTGAAAAATATTGCTTATTAACAACATGTGAAGTGGAATTGTAGGTTTTATTTTTTTATTCTTGTTATCGCGGTGGTGATTTTATTTATTAAGGTTTGTACATCGAGATCTTATTTTAAATTTTTTGCAACATAAGAGTGAAGTTTATTGTTTGAGTTACAGTATTTATTGTTACTTTCTTATACGTAGTATAAGGAAGTATTGTCCACGTTTTGAAGTCCCCTGATACCAAAAAAGTGGTTGGTGAAAAATCTCTCTCTCTCTCTCTCTCTCTCTCTCTCTCTCTCTCTCTCTCTCTCTGTGACTACGATAGCGGTCAAACCTCTGTAGATATCAATTCCAAATATTTACGTGTATAATCTTCCTCTTGAGATCTGATTAGTTTTTCAGTAAAATCGGTAGACCGGAAGTAGTAGTTTACTACAGCGAAAAAATCGAATTTTGCCAATATTTCGTCAACTAATACGTTTAAACAAATTTATAAAAAAGTCATATATACTTAAAATTAAAATTGAAACAATTTTATTTAAACATTTTTCGAAATTCCTACCGGTAGTAGGTCTTTTACTCCTATCGAAACTCAGTTTTTGCCAATATTCTGCAAGTCATGCTTTTTAGAGAGGCACGTTACGAGTATAAAAGTATTTTGAATAATAATAAAAAAAATTCAAAATTCGGACCGGAAGTAGCACTTTCACTCTTACCGAATATCGATTTTTTGCAAATATGTCTAAAATTATGTATTTTATATATATTTATCAAGAGTACAAAAGTATGTACAGCTGGATTTGCAATATTCTTTGTATACATGAAATTTTAAAATTCGGACAGGAAGTAACACTTTTACTCTTAGCGAGTAGTACTTTTTTTTCGAATATCTTGCAAAATATGCATTCTATAGAGATTTATTAAGACAATGGAAGTACTTAGAATAGGATCTTGAATAACTTTTGCATAAAAAAGTTCTTAAAATTACATAGTTTGTGAAGCGCTCATATGTATAAGAAAGTCGTATGGTGGCCACACCTCATTTTTTTTAATATACTTTAATAATATTTTCTGTCTTTTTCTCCTTAATAGGAATGAAGTTATTGTGGCATCAGTTCTATTCCTTTGATATCTGTTCAACTTTTGTTGCATTTTCTATTCACTTGTTATACTGAATATATTACAGTAAATACATCTTCACCAGAAGCTTCTGAAGCAACCTGATTCGCAATGTGAAATACATACTTATATTTGAAAAGGCGAGTGAATGAAAGTGTTATGTCACAAACCAGCAGTTTCGAGGTAATTGATTTCCAAAAGAAACTTTTGTTGATTTTTAATTAACATTATATTCCAAGCAGTTTATAGACTGCTATGTTTAAACCATGTTCTAAATAACAAAGTAACAAAAAAGAATTTTTTTTTAGTTTGTTCTACTTTTAGTGGCTTGTTTGTATGAAGCACCTTTTCCAGTAAACAAGGTCTAAAATGAAAACGTGATTTGTATGAAAGAAGGCGGCGGCAAGTGTTGAAAAAATGTTTGTTCAATAGAATAGAATATAAATTTCTGTTAAAGTAATATTAATTCGTTTTTTGTTTAATCATTTTAGATTCTTCTTACTTAAATGATGAACAAAGACCTTATTTTTCTATTCAACAGGTTTGTATTTTTCTGTGCCACTTTTAGTTCAGATTGTAGTTTGTCTATATCACCAAAATGATTTGTCATATCAGTTACGATTCTTCTTGGACGCTTGCCGGATAACGTTATGGTGTTATCATGCAAAAAAATTGGTCCTTGTTTCTTTAAAGCCTTTCTATCCTTCCAAAGTCTTGATCAGAATCTAAGCTTGAATGTCCCACATCTGGAAATTTGTGGTCTATTGTAGCTAACATTCATTTGAGTATGAAATACTGATATAGGCAAATTGTTTGAAAATTCTTGTTTGTCCTGTGCAAGAATCGGCCCAAAAAATTAAATGCTTCTTGCCTCTGATAAGTTCTTCATGGTTTTCCACAAATTTGGACTACGTACGTGTAACTTCTGGAGAACCTGTTTTTGCCATATCTTCTGTCCATGTAAAAAATAATCTTTTACCCACTTTTTGAAATAGAATGAAATCCCAAATTGTAGAACCATATCTGTCGGAGGTAAAAGGCCTTGCCTGTGATTAACCTTGGTAACGGCATGGTCTGCTTTAAATTGCCTGTTATGTAGAGAATACTCCATGATTTTTAACTGCGCTTTTTTCTGTCATGTCGTTGAAGCTGAAATGTTGAGTCACTGCGTAGCAATCCAAAAGAATAATTGAAAAAAGTTGAAAACATTTTGGTGTACAAATTTTCTTTTATTTTATTCTTATCTTCTTCACATTTTTCAAGATAAAGGCTGTGCATTTTGGTAATATTTAATGTTGACAATAAAAACAACTTGTGTGGATTTGTATGAAGGAATAATGTGATTCTTTAGCCGGAAATGATCGAAGCTCTTTCACAAAATCTACTACTTTCTCTTCAATTCTATGAGGTGGACTGGTAAGTTTACCTGAAGAATCAGGAGACGGTACTATCTTTACTTGTTTTTGTATTTACTCAACTTCTTTTATGACCAATGCCATATAGAGAGTAAAACGCAAAGCTGGTAGGAACTAGAATTACCAGTAATTTTAAATTTGTATAAGGCGGTTTTGTTTGATTGTACACCAGCACGTTGGCGCTGCATTGGGCACAATTATATTCTTTTAAAAAGTAGTGCATTTTTAGCATTCACATCGTACCTATAGTACCTAGAATGAATACCCTTGTCGGCATCAAAGTTTTGGTCGCACTTTAATTTGCACTTTTCAATACATAATATTTTCTTTATATGAAATATATTCATCCCCTCTTTCGCGTGCGAGAGCAGATTTATTCTTTTTCAACTACTTGCATCTCTTTTTCTTTTTCTGAATTGTTTTGCAAATTCCAAAATATTTTCTTCCATTTCTTCACTTGCTGCAGTAACGTGAGTTAGAACAATGGTAATGCCTTCCAGATCATCTGTGTTTTTGGGTTTGTTTTCTTTCTCAAAGTTCTATGCTTGTGGTTTTAAATTCTTCACTTGATAGGTTTAATTTTCAGCTTCAAAAATCATCTTTTGAGGAAATATTTTCATCAAATTCCTTGTCTAAAATAGGAATACATAAACATTATATATACATAGAACGAATAAATTAACCGTAGCATGTACAAAATATTTAAGATTAATCATTATCAATTTTAAAAGGCAAACTTAATTATTTCAAAACGGTTCAGGCTTAAGTTTGGAAGTTTCATTATCAGAAGATTCGAAAAATCCGTGATTATTTTGTTCCAGAACGACGCCTTTATTATATTATCTCTCTGTAATACGCTTAGAACAATCTGGCCTCTGGACAACATTTTCGTCAATTGACTTTTGTACAAACATTTTAAACAACTACTGCTATTATAACAAAACGTTTCCTTGTGAGGTTAGCTTGTGAAAACTTCCATGACATTCCAATGAATGACGGTGTCAAGTTAAGATATCGCTCTCGTTTACTGAAAATAAGACTTCAGAGTGTACACATGTTTCCTTCAAATGCTATTTTTATGAATATTCTTCGGTATGGTCTAAATGAAAGATATAGGTTAAAACAAAACATTCTCACCATCTTCCAACAAAAATTTTAAAAATGCCGACAATGTTACGAAACACCTTCATTAACTAGTCTATTCATTTAGTATGCAAAACTCTCTTAAGCCTGTTTTACATTTTGTCAATTAATTCATGAATTAATTGACACAACAAATCAATGTTATGACTTGCACTTTTTCTGGACTCATCTGAAATGTTCAGAATCGGTTTGCTAAAATACCAAAAGTATTCTCGACTACTCTCCGAGCTCTACTTAATCTATAATTAAATATACGTTGTTGATCAGTCATGTTTCGGAGGGGGTATGGTTTTAAAATATTTTCTGATAATAGGAAAGATGCATCTGCTACAGATATATATGGAACCGGTTTATTTTTATTTGGTAGGCATTTATACGGAGGAATATTCAGTGTATTTCGTGTAAGAGCAGAAGCAAGTAAACTTTGAATACACCACCTTCAGAAACTTGTCGATTCACCCCGACATCTATGTAAATAAAGTTATATTTGGCATCAACATCTCCAAAAAGAATTATACATGTTTCTCGTCCATTGCACTGATAACATTTGCTAAATGCCATGTTGCTTCAAATTCTTGGCACCTACAACATATATTGCTTTGATTGTATTTTTAATGAAAGAAGCAATTAATGTACCTTTAAATAAACATCTTTCAATGCTGAATATATGGCTTGACAAACAACTGGAACAAACAGTGAAATTGTTGATTCAGAAACTCGGAAAGAATACATCAGGTTTCGCTATGTTTCACCTGTGGTCAAAAAACGTAAGGTAATAATAAGTTTGTCCTTTTCAGAAACTGAGTCTTGGAGAAGGTGTTATTTTTCCTAATGGTTCTTTCTAACATTTGTAAAAGTTTCTCAAAACAATTTTCGGACATTTTAAAAAAAAATGAATTGTCCAGGATTTCCTGCAATTCTAGCTTCACTATATTTAAATTTCCTTGTTGTTTATTTCTTAACCACGGTCTCATCCACCATCTGCGACTTCCTTGTACCTCCAGACCTCTAATCAATTGTGGCCGCAGCAATAATCGTTGTTAAAGCGGTCGTTTTTCTTATTTTCTCACGATTTCTTTTTGCCATATTCATCGTATTATTTACCTAACGTATAACCTCAAATTCAATAGTCAGAGTCGTGAGGTAAAACAATTTAATAGACTTAAAATTTACTGTTAAGGTTGGTCATCATTAAGTGTAAAATGATTCAACTTCATGAATTTATTCTTACATAAATTCCCGGTAACTGACAAATGTAAAACAGGCTGTATTCAAAATTCTTCAATAGTGTTTGAAGCAGAAGGCGAAACTACTACACTCTCAGAAGCAACGAATTTGTCGACCTTAACACCCAGATATCATGGAGTCATTTGATGATTATTTTTATGGCGTTCACACTGAGTTTGATGAACAATCTGGCGAT
The DNA here is from genome assembly GCA_963170755.1 of Amphimallon solstitiale. Taxonomy (NCBI): domain Eukaryota; kingdom Metazoa; phylum Arthropoda; class Insecta; order Coleoptera; family Scarabaeidae; genus Amphimallon; species Amphimallon solstitiale. Next base: position 187,691,007 of record OY720675.1, read on the forward strand.
AGTCTCTACTATAAAAATCTTTAAAATCAGTCACTGGATTATCACTTAATCAAAGCTAAAGTTTAGGCAACGTTTAAAAATTATTGTCTAATATTCGCCCCCGACCACATATGGAAAGAAACCGATTGTAGAACCTGTCTACCATAAAGATGATTTTAAAACCTATAGACCTATAATTGCTCTCAAATGTTTATGCAGTAATTTAGGTGATGCACAAATGTATAATTTTAGACACATATGTTATAATAAGTACATAATTTTGAAAATAGATTGATAAATGGCAGATGCACATCAAGGGTTATGTTTTACTTACTTAATTAAAGAGTTTACTGAAGTATTAAATAAAAAAAAAGAAATGGGTGTGCTTAAGACCACATGGCAGAAGTGAAAACTTCATTCATTTACATTTACATTTTCCATTTTCCATTTTTGTTCTATATTACATTTAAAAAATATATATTTATTATTATTGTGTATACATTATTCTAGTACATTTCGCTCGGTCTGATCAAGTTTTCACTTCAAAAATTCATACGTACGCATGTATATATACAAATAGACGATATGATAATTCTCATACGAGTACCGGCCTCACACCCGGGCGGCTCGGTATCGCATCTGCATGCGGACAAAAATTTCTCAGAAAATAAAAATACAATATTTCGCATATTTATTCTAAATTTCAATTTAATTGAAATTAAATACCGCTAGTTAGCGTTATAATACAAAGCCGAGCGTGAAACGGTTGCCGAGCGAGTATAGCAGAGACCGGCGGAGACGCGTTAACTATATCTCTCTCGCTCCCTTAGTCGACTCGACTGGAGCCGACTTTACCCGAACGAGCGTTACATCCCGAGCGTGACGGCTCAGTCTCGTTCAGTGCCCAACAATCAATGCATCAACGCGCCCATAGAAGTTTTCGCTTCTATAAAACCATTGTTTATAAAACTAGAATGAGTGTTTGTCAAAGTTTTGGGAATAGGATATATAATATGTGTTTAGTAGAAAACAATATACAGTGTGCACGTGGTCTACCTGCGGATGAATATACTAGAGAAGCTGGTCGACTATAAGCAGAAATCGTTACTGCGTTAGTCCGTGAAAATTGCT